>VZTB01009772.1:0-48957 GCA_013397245.1 Thryothorus ludovicianus | reverse complement strand
ACAGTAAAAATCTTTTAACTTAAATTTAAATGGAATTTTCTGGGTGAGAGTTTCAGACCAGTCTACTTTACTGTCTTCCATTGGGTAAGATTCTCTCATATTGGCAATCTCCTCCTCCTGAGACATTCTTTTTTTCCAGGCTGAACAGTTCCAGTTATCTCATCCTTTTTGTATGACAGATGCTCCAAATTTTGCGTGGAGTTTGATGAACTCAGCGTGTCTCCTGTGCCAGTAAGCCCAGAGCTGGGTACAGCACTGCACGTGTGGTCTCACCACTCCTCAGTGGAGGGGAAGGATCACTTTTCTGAATCTTGCTGGAAACACTCTTGCTGCTGTAACCCAGGGTATGGTTGGCTTTTTTTTTGCTGCAAGGGCACATTGCTGTCTCATGTTCAGCTTGGTATTTTGATTATCCCCACCTGATACCTACACACTCAAACAGTGTCTTTATTCCATCTGAGTCACATATCCCTGCTTCTACCTCTTGCATGTTTTATTTTCATGTTGAAATCACCAGGATGATCTGGTTCATCCACGCAGGATTCGTGCTTGTCCGTTCTGTTGTCAGGACAGACCAAGGCTTGGAGCAGTTGGTCCCAGGTCTCCCTTCTCTCCAGGACTCTCTGCCATGGGCTCCTCTCAGGCAGATCCTGGAGGAAAATCTCAGCTCATCTGAGCTGCTTTCTGCCTTGTTTCCTCCTTGCAGGATCTTGAACTCCACCATCTTGTGGGCACTGCCACAATGTTGACCCTGACCCTCACAGCCCTGACCAATTCTTCCTTGTTTCTAAGTGTGGGTCCAGTGGACCATCTATCTTCCCTTGTTGATTCCTGGATATTCAGGAAAGGAGACCAACTTGCACTTGGCCACTGCTGTAAGTTTCTTTTATTTTTCTGACATCTCTGAATTTACACTCCCAAACCTGTACCTCAGCTGACTAGAGCTAGCTGCAGTAAGAACTGTTCTGGCCTGCTGCCCAGAAATAATATTCCATCATTCCCTGATGGGGAAAAAAAGTCCTGTAGACTTGTGGCCATTTGTCCTCACATCTATTTGCAGCTCCTTTTTTCCCTTGAGAAGCATCCAAGATCATTTGGAAGTTGAATTTTCCGATGTCCTCACTGATCTCCAACTCCCTCCCCCCCTGTTTCTTGGAAGGACCAGCTTATGAGGACAAATCTCCCATGTTATTTAATTCCATTATTCACTACTCTGTGTCCATTTTATTTCTACTCATCACACAGCATTCTTTAGCTCCTCTTTTTTCTGAACTTACTTGGAGATCTGCCTCCTGTAACACTTACAGATGCATAAACATATAAAAAGTGGGCACTTTGTCATGTTACAGATTTTATTTAACAGCATATTCAGCTATCAGATTATCATTAGGTAAAGTGCTGACATACATATCCCTGAGGGAGATGATTGTGAGCAGCTAGAGGAAAAATGATCAAGATTAGTCTGCCAAATACGTGGTAGGTATTAATCATCATCAAACACAGAATTTTTTTTCTTAGAAAAGCACTAAACTACAAAGCTTGTCCTTTTGTCCACAGAATTACTAGAGCAGTGAACTGGGTTTTTTTTTTGACAGCTTCAACTTTGGCAGCATATTGATTCAATAATTTCAGTTGCTTTCTAGAATTCCAGTGTTTTATTTTCTCCTCAGAATTCCTCTTCAACACATAAAGACATGAATTTTGATAAACTTGGAGTGAATGCTTATGCAACTTGCATTATCTCCATCAAGAGATTTCAAATGAAGTTTTTAGTCTCTTTCATTGATATTTCCCATTATTGAAAAGACCAAAATCTTCTAGACCTTTGCAGTATGTGGATACCTTCTTATGCTTGGAATTGAGATTACTTAGTGTTACATCTTTGTGTTCTATGCCCACTACTGCATACAGAGAATAAAAGTCAATATGCTTGGATGAAGTACTTGAACTTAAATCAGGACTTGGTGTCTTGAGCCCAGTGAGATTCAGGTCCCAAAATGATGGATATTAGTAAACTGAGGTCCTACAAGCATGACTTAAAACTCTTTGTAAAAGAGTCTCTCTGCATCCCCCTAGAGAGATATTAGTGTATTATTCCGAAATTCAAATAAATATGTTGAAAAAAGATGGAATAGAGAATTAAGACTTTTTTTACATAATCTCACTCACACTTTCAGGGTAGATTGAACCAATCCTTAAATGCAGTAGATGACTCAGTTTTCCACTTCCCGTTCTACCCATTTCACCCTCACTACAGAAATCAGTCTCTTTCTTTAAAATAAATACATCAAGTGTTGCAAATGGTGTCAAGGAGGGATCTCTCATTGTGCTGATCCTGTTCTCAAGGGCACAGTGCAGATCACAGTGTAATTGGTGGCACCAATAGAACAAAAAGGAAAAAAGTGTTTTGTTGTTTTCTACTACCCTTAAATTTGCAACATGTTCAAACAAGTATTTGTGCAGCTAACAGATCATTTAAAGCTGTGCTATGGGCAGCTTTTAAGACTGAGAAATCAGTGTTACTAACAATTTACCACTAGGATTTTGCCAGGAGTCACCAAATGGCACAATTAAACTTGCAGTGTTCCTTCAAGATTCATTTCCTTTCAGGAGAAGATCAGCTGTCAAATTGAAAAAGAGCTATTCTAGAGAAAGGGAGTAATCAATTAGTGACTAGCTGAGCACTTTTAGCCAATGATTTTATCCATTAATATATTTTTCCCAGCATAGTTGAAGAATGCTGCTTTATCAGAATAGTTAATAATGTTAAACTTAGGAGCTAAGATGAATTTCTATGTTCATTGAAGGGAGCATAAAACTGGCAATTTTGGGAGTTTTGATCAAGACAGAGAGTCTGTTTCTCCAGGAAATGACTCTTTGTGGATAATATCTTTTTTTACATAAAAACTGCTGAACCATTAGCATCACACCATTAAAGCTCTCTTAATTCTCTAACAGCAGCTGGCACAAAGATCTCACGTTCTGCTGACTGTTGTCATGACTGATACAGCACAGAAGTATGTTAAATACATTACTGTTTCCATTTAGGTTTGCAAGCACTCAATCTGAAAAGAGGAAGGGAGAGGATGGCTTGTTAAAATTATTTTTCTTTCCTCGCATAAAATACAGTAGGTGAATCCAATGTTGAAATAGATGGAAGTATAAGTGTATTCCAGTCATGAGCACAAGGTACCCCTAAGCACTGCCTTCTAAAAAATTTCTTGTGTAGGAGACCTCCTGAGAATGAATTAGAGAGTGCATGATAAAATTGAAATAAAAGGATTTGTGTAGCAGTAGCTGGAAGCAGAGGCTGGTTTGTTCTCCTGCCAAATGGATATATACTGACTTCATTGGGCTTACTCAGCACTTGGGGACCAAATCCTGTTTTTGTTGAAACCAGGGACAGAACTCCCATTGGTCTCGACAGAACCTGGAATTAATGCTCTGTTTCTCTGTGAATTATGTTCTCACATAATTTACAGGAAGGAGTTTTTTTCTTCTTGGTCAACATGGTGGGAGCTTGTCAGAATGTCACAGAGATCTATGAAGTAGCTGCAGACTAATGTCACTGGGAATGAAAGGAGAGTTTGATCCTGGTTTGTTGGAGAGAAAACTTGAAGTAATGAGCCCAGAGTGCAAGGGAATCACTAGAACTGGAAGATTTGGAAGCTGCATGGGAGGATCATAATAACCACTGGAGCTTCAGGTTTGCTGCTGTTAATATGTGATAAGGAAAGGGGGGGAATTTCTTATCCCTCACACTTTCTCTTTACAATGAAAGATAGAATACAATATTTCTAAAGTTTTGAAGGGAATTGCAGCAAATAAGTTCAGCTAGTGGCTTTCCTTAGTGAATGGAAGGATATGTCAGCTGAGTTTTTCCTGCTCTCTCAGTTCCCTGGAAAATTCTGAACATTGTAATGAGTTCAGAGATGACACTGATGCCAGGTCACACAGCTACTGGCTGAGGAGTGCTGATGTGCACTCTAAGAATGGTTAATGTTTCACTTTAGTGTATAGCCAAAATAAGACAGAACTATAATGCAGGCTCTTTTCCTCTTGTACTCTGGGGATTCTGAAACATTTCACTTTTCTTGGTGGCTATACGGGGCAAAACAAAACATCAGCCAGTAATTTATATTTTTACTGCCTGCTTTATTTAGCACCAACTCTGGGCATTTATAAAAAGAGAGCTCTCACAACACTGAGCCCATGTGAAAGAGGGTGTCAGCTTTCCTCTGTGGAGATTAAAACCAGAGCATTTTCTGTGCCAAGCCCAACTTCATGGCTAAGTTAAACCAGGGAACCTGTTTTGTGTCCAATGATTGGCTGTGTAAGGATGTCTGCAAAAGTGTGTTGTGGATTAATGGTATAGCTTGTTCTGTCAGTCTGTCTTTCCCAGAGAATTCACTGGTCTGTGATGTGATTGGTACTTAAAAATGAACCTAGATCCATGCAGGACAGTCCTTGCTAAGAGATGGATGCATTGCAAAATGGATATGTATTGCCATTTTTCAGAATCTTGTGTTAGTAAAATTGCTACTAGGCTAGAATTTGAATATTTTATTTCTCTGAAAAATTAGGGGCTTAATCTTATCGTGAGAGATCATTTATTAGAAACATTTATTTCTGAAACATTCTCTATAATTCTTTCTGTTCTTTTCTATATTCACTTGTCTTTGTGTCAGTAAAAGACAGTGAATTACATAAAAATGCAAGTAAAACATTCAGGTTATTTTTAAATGTCTTGTATGTTTAATAGCTAAAATCAAAGAGGAGAGACAGCCTAGTGGAAGTTTTGCTTAGGTTGCTGCTCAGCAAAGTCCACAGTTCAGAACTTCCTCAAAGAGAACCAACAACCCTGCAAACAACAGAAACCAGTATGGTGACACGGAGGAGCACCTGATGGCAAGGGCTCTGAAGAAATCATGCTTTGACAGCCTGTTTTGCATATAGATGTGGGTGCCCAAAACAGGAATCTCTCTTTAAGAAGGGGTCAGGACAAAATACAAATAAATCAGGATACCAGAAATGCTTGTGGGACAAAATATTTCAGTCTTTCAGGCAGTGGAAGTCCAGACATTCAGGGGAAGTAAGTTAAATAGCTGGTGGTGCATTTGAATGAGAACATTCATCTTGCTTGTCAAAGCTCCACAGATATTCTTCAAACTGACAGAAGCATCTGACCACATTTCCCCCTCTCCCTACCCTGAATGAACTTGTGAACCAGCTGGGCGCTGCCTGGGTTCTGGACTTTTCAATAGTTTTGGCTGTATTCTAACATTCAGCCTGGAGGAATTCCTGTTAATTTTATTTATGCTCTTTATTAAGCTTTTGTTTTGTTTCTTCGGGCCTTTTCTGTATGTTGAATGGGAAAACCATTTTATCTGATGAAATTTACATTTCCGTAAGGGTGAGCAATGGGTACTTTCTCTGAGAACATACTATGCACAGATCCAGAGTCCAAACATTCCTGAACTTTGTGTTTTTTGGGTGCTAAGTGAGATATAGAAGGGCCTAGACTTCAGTTCTGCAAGTGACTTTGCTCAACACATAGGATGAGGGGATACAAAAGCTTGATGCCCTGCATCTGAATTTGTTATGGTCAACTGTAAACTCCAAACAGTTTTGGGACTTGTTCCATTAAATTCCTGAGTGTTCTGGTGAAGGTCTGATGAGGAGTAGTGCTTGCTGAGCAAATATCTGGGGGGTGCTGGGTGTCATTATTGTTGGACAGTAATGACAGATGGCAAATCCAGAAACTTGGGTTTCAAGCATTTTCTCTTGGCACATATTATAACATCAGGGGAAACACATGGAAGGGCCTGGAAGAGACCAAGGGTTTGTTTGCCTGGTGTGGAAACAGCCAGCCTCCTCCTGCCACAGGTACTGTGCAACCTGCACTGTTGGAAGCAACATTCTTTTACCTAAATTTCTGGATAAGCATCATGATGCAACTATCAAGATGAAATCATGCTAAAGTGTAGTTTCATAGATCTTTGATTAGTCTGGCAGGTGCATGTGCTGCCTAAATTCATCCTGTCTGATGTTTGTATAAGGTGGTGAGGCAATCCTGCTAAGCCTTCTGCCTGGTCAGTCATGGTTGCACTGACCAATCCACATCAAAGCCTTTTAGTATCACTTAAGATATAGCTACCATTTTGCCTGATGAGGCTTTTAAATATGCCCTGCTTTTTAAATTTCATTTTGGACATGTCAGAAAGCTTCACAGAAAGTTGTATTACAGTGTTTTAACTTGGCTCAGAGCCTATGACCATTTTTTCCCTATACTTTTAAAGTCTGTAGACATAGATAGAGATTTACAAGTTTGAGTTTGCTTGGATATTGCTCCTTTTCTGTCTCTACTTTTATCTCCCAGAATGCAAGGTGGAAACCAATATAATCATCCTTGGACTGTAAGGAAAAAGATCTCAAAGGTAGTCAAAAATCTGTCTTGATGCTGTTTAAACGAGAAAAATCTATAATTTTATAGAAAAAATAATCTAATTATTTTATTTACCTGAAGCTTTGAGATCAAATTGGGAGAAACAAATTTACAGCAAACAAAATGAAACAAATATATTTTAGCCAATTAAAATTTTGTTTTCTGCCTGCTTCACCTCAGGTCATCTGACGGATTATATGTCTGCTCTTCCCATAAAATAACTTGACAATTAACTTTGGGAACAGTCCTCTAGGAAAGGTGAGACCGTGTCACAGGATATGAGATAAGGCAGCGCTCTGAGGGGATGGGAACAAGCAGTTCAGCTCAGTACATTATACATCAAATTTATAAGGCTGACTTTGACTTCAGCAGGACAAGAGGAGCCTTGTCCAAGCAGCTGTCACCAGGACTGGCACTGGTTATGAGACTGGGCTTGCTTTTAGAGTTTCACTGGGGAAAGATTTAGCACCAGGAAGTTTCCATTTGCCTGGCTGCTTGTGGAATGGATGGGATGGCTCTCTCTCGACTGTTTCAGGCTTTTCCTGGCTCACACAGCAGCACCTTGGAATGCCATAGCACCCTTTATTTAGATCCATGTGAGGAGGAGCTCAGGTTGGTTGTTTATTTATGCTTGGCACTGGGTTACTTTCTTTCAGCACAGCTTTTCCTCGCCATAGGAGTGAGAAGGAACTGATGAATTTCAAAATAAGTCCAGTTAAATGTTGCCAAAACTAAGAGCAAATCTGATTTCACCCTCAGAATACCCTAAATGATAACTTGATCTAGCATTCAAGTTACAGTGTGATTTCCAATGTCTTTGAATAGAGCTATTCTGCATAATATAAAGTGTGATTAAATACAAGACACTGCTAAACTTCGTTAAACCCATATTATGATTTGGCAAAATATTCCTTGTGATCTATCATAAACATTTTTTGCTGGTTGCAACTGTTCTTTCAAGCCTTAAAATCAACACAGGCATATATTTGAAATATTTAAATGCAGATTTCCAGCAGCAGCAAATTTCTTTTGGTCCCATATAGTTAGAAAAGACTCATGTACCTCCAAATGAATTTCCAGGTTTGCTACTACTAAAAGACCTTACACGGTTATGAATGTCCTTAATTTCTGCACCCTATGATGAATGCAATGATCATTAGGCAACGTATTCCACTGAAAAAGTACAGCCATCACAAAAAAATGAACATAGGAACCAGCAAAAAGGGGGCTCTTGTGCTATTTCATTTCTCATTTTGTACTTAAGAGCAATATTTTTCCTTGTGAGTCAGCCAGTATCTCCTGGGGCAAAAATTTGTACCTGAAACTGTGGGCTGGAATGTTACAGATAGGGGGAAAAAAAAATGCAAGATCTTCAGCTTGTCTAGAACTTCATGGTGCTGCTGACCACAAGAACTGTACTGCTCAGGACCATGAAGTGTCCCAGAAGGACTGAGCTTATTAAGATTAAAATACAATGATAAACTGAAAGGCCTTGGTGCTGAAACGTGCCATTTTCTTAAACATTTTAAAATAGTTAATAATTTGGATTTAGTGTCTACACATATGAATTGCAATTTTATACACTATTTTATACATTATTCCATTAATGAGTTATGAAACCACTGAGAAATAAAAATATAAATCACAACAAAATAGAAGTAGAATCATGACTGTGCTCAAGAAAAGTATTGCTGACACAGCAAATAGTCCCAGTTGGAAAACACAGATTTTCTTCCCTTTCAGAATAATTTAAGCATAGCTATGGTCAAAACCAACCAGCAGGAAAGATTCTGATGTATAATTTGCTTATTTTGTGTAGTTTGATGCTTTGTTAATTCACCAAACTTGCAGCATGCATAAACCAAATGTTGAACAGTCTTAGGTGACTGTTTTGTATATCCTCAAGAAGAAATATGATTGATATTAAAGTGGATAGATTTTTCATTTTAAAATTTGTTTAAACAAACCTGCATGGAGGAAAAACTTGAGACATAGCAGTGTTTTGCTGTCTGTTAATGTGTATTGCTATTATGCTGAATAGTTTTAGTGTACTTTTATCTTATTATGTGTTTAAAATGCTGACAGGCAGAAATCATCTTGGCAACTGGGCAGATTTTCTGGTGAATTTCTTGACAGGTTATAAACATGCAACTACATTTAGAGTCATAGAAGTGAGTACACTCTTTCAATCCAGATCAAATATGAACTTTAATATACAAATTAGGTAAAATACCAGTAGGCAGTCAAATGTCCTCTGGTAAAATTTGAAACTGTACTAAAAGAGAAGACATTTGATGCCAAAAAATCAAGAAATTTTTGAGATGTGGTTCGTTGCAAAAGCTGACTTCCTGTGAGAAATTCCAAGCCATGCCAGCTGAATCTAATAAGAGGATGAGACCTTGGGGTGTGTAGATGTAGAACACGATTTTATAATTCACTTTTCTAAATGCAACTTATTTGAGATATTACCTGTGAAAGCACAGTAAAGTTTAAAGGGAATTTGTGTTTCTGCTTGACATTTCTTGCCTAGCATATCTAGTAAAAAAGTCACAGAATTAATGACAAAATCCAAGATATAATGTGAATTAAACATCTATCCCTGCTCCAAAGTAGAAAGCTCAATTACAGTAAATCAGTCCTAGAATATTAGCTACTGTATTATGAATAAAAATGATGATCTATTTGTAGAACACCATTTTTTAAGGTAGGAGTTTATGATTGTCAGTAATATGAGCCCACAGAGCTCAGTGACTATCTGTAATCAAGATGATTAATCCTCTTTTGTTAGAAACTTGATCCTGAGGGAAAAGCTCTGCAGCATGTTGGTGCTGTTTTGTATAAAACTTTTGATTTGTAAGAAAGAATAACCCATTAAAATTGTATGCAGAAAGCAGCTCAGCTCCAGGACCAATCTCCTCCAGGGGCTGTGTCCCTGGTAGAAGCTGGTGTGGACATTTGGAGCACATCTGCAACAATGTTCAGTTTCTTCCTAAGGAATTTAGTCCATGTTTGCTGAAATAATTCTGTGAATCCAACTAATACCCAATAAGTGGCCATCACTGGGGAATTTAACTCAAAACTGCAGCACAGCTCTGAACCAAAATAAATGTAGGTGTCTCTCCTTTATTGAGCTTTGAATTGGTAACTTGGTGAAGAAGTTCTGTCTTTAGGATTAAAAATGAGAATTATTTTTTGCAGGCTGATTTGAAAACCAGCATTTAATTTTATTGACTCATAAGCTAGATGGATGAGACCTAACTCTGAACACATCAGGTTTTCCCAGCTAAATCTTAAAAACACAAAACATTAAAAAAGAAAAGTTTTGCAATTAATCTCAAATGTGCTTTCATATATAAATACAATCATGAGACCTGCCTAAATGTGAAAAATTTACGTCTTCAAATTTGTTTTACTTTTCTGAATGCAAATCATCATACATGCAAATAATTATTTTAATTGGCTGATACAATTTCTTTTTGTTTAACTTTGTGCAACTTACTTTATTTCCCATTGCAATAAGAAGAGATTTTTTTCTCCTGATATAGTTACAACTGTCTTTTGAAAATGAAGAACAGTTACTTCAACAATGAGTTCTTCTCATTGCCAGGTGTGAAAATGTATAAAGTATGTAGATAATGTGTTGTAGTATGAACATGGCTAATTAGAACTTGCTGTGTAATTCTTAGTGGGTGTGGAAAGGAAGTGAGATAAAAGTGTGGAGGGCAAGGTTAATGAAGAACCAAATGGGGAAAGTGCAGTGGGAAGTGGGATAGAAAAATGTCTAAACTCCTTTGTGCCCCAAGGGGTGGGGGAGCAAATGCTCTGCAGTGAGTGTTTATGTTTAGAAAGGAGAATGCTGATTTGCTCAGTGGAACCCTGACAAAACGTCTGGGCCACTCATTTCTCTGATAATCATGGAGCCTGCTCCTGTCCAGTTTTCCCTGTGCATTCCTTCCCCAGCTTTACTAAGGCCCTGAGAAATAGAAAAGAAGATGTCATCTCAAGCTAATTCTATAAACACTGCTATCAGAAAAGACACTTTAAACTATCATAAAAAGGTCCATTATGCAACTGGACTCTTGGAACAAGAGTGGCTTATAGCTCAACCATTGTTAAAGGTTAATGTTCCTATCTTTGCATTCCTTTTTCTAGTTCCCATAACCAGGCTGTAATGATAGATAAATATATGAGCTATTTCTTTGTGTTGGCAAAATCACAATTCAGAAAGACATAGTTTCCTAGGTTATTTTTAAACTAATATGCTGGTTTATAGCTAGATGAATAAACCCATCTTTTTTAAGAGAAAAGACTTTTAATGTTCTGTTGCTTTTGCAGAATGTGAGCATTTGTGAACATTTTTGTCTATCAAAACAGAGTAACAGCCTTATGATGTCAACTCATGAACTGAAAAGGAAGCTAATTAAAACAATAACATTAATTTGCTGTTGCCAAATGTTAACCAATCTTGTACTTTCCGCAATTATTTTTACTGTTGTACAATAATTTAGATGTCATTGTCATTGTTGTGTATTGTTATGTTCCTGTAAGCACTGGATGCTGATTCCAGGGCAGAAATTCTATTTTTTGTTAGCTGACTGAGCACCAGAGTCTGCACATCTCTCTTCCAAGCTCTCTCCATTTTCACACAAGGAGCAAAGTCATGTCTTCTCTGTTTTAGTGAGTTGCTGTGCTGCCTGGTCAGTGCACAATTGCTTTCTCTCAGTAAGGTGCTCTAATAAAATATTATAACTTCTAAGAAACTGCAGATTGAGGTCTAAAAGTTTTCCTGTGACATGGTAAGGGTAGAGCATCTTAGCCCAGGCTTTTGTTGAAAGTCAGGACAGTGAAGATTCAGCCTCCACAGTTCCATCTGATTTAGAGAAGCGTTTGAGCATCCACAAAATTCCTCTGGCCCAGCACTGCTGCTCTGCTCAAACATCTGCAGAGCTGCAGGTGCTTCTGAGCCAGGGGGTCTGAGTGATGGAGCCTGTGCATCCTTCACTCTGTGTTTTTCAGGCCATTTTTGGGTGAGCCCTTAGCACAGCACAGCTGTGCTGTGCTCAGCACCTCTTCAAAAGGGTTGAATGAAGTACTGCTGCTCCTGGTTAGAGGTTTTCTGGTTCAGAGACAGAGGAACAAACTGGCCAGCTGCAGCTACCTTCTATTTTTGGAGTCAGTCTACTAGAACCAATTCTGTTCTAAAAGTAATCCCAAATAATTTCTTTTTCTTACAGGCAAAGAAAGCATTCTAGTAACTCTTTCCTGGCTTGTGGTGGTTTTGAAGGGAAGTAAATAATTCCACATTTAACAATCTCAAGGAAAATACCTGTGAAAGGTAAGTTGATGAGATATTTTGATACCATGGCAGTGATACACCCTAGTGAACAGAACTTGGGCTCCAGATGGTGTCTAAGTAGATAGCCCTGGCTTCCTGCAGAGGTTTGATAATCAGATTGTTTTTTGGAGTGTGTGTTAAATGTCCCTAAGCAACAGATAAAGAGGAAGCCAAATTAAGGAAATTATTGGGAAAACTCTTGGGTTTTAACACAAGAAGAAATAATGAAGGTCCATCTGTAATTGCTTTCTGTATATGAGTGGTATAGCTGCCAGTACTATTTAGGTAACCTGTTAGGTAATTTTTCTATGGAAAATTTAGACATCATTGAAAAAAAACAAGCAACTTAAACCCCAGAAAATAAAGCCCTCAATAAAAGACAATAAAAGTGAAAGGCAAATATGCATTAAACTTTCAGCAAAGAACAAATACTGCTGGTGCATCTTCATGAAAGGTGAACTGCCCTTCAACACTTCAGCTATTTCCTGAAGTTGCCTCTAAAATTATGGACATCAGCTCTTAGGCTCCTGCTCTATTGGTTCTGAGTGCACAGGAGTGATAATGCACAATCTCAAACTTATCCCTAAAGAAGCCTCCTGCAGTGACTCCTGGTGCAGATCCCTGCTGACAGTGCTGTGTGGAGCAGGCACTCTGCAAGCTTCACGTGAGCACAGCTTAGATTTGCCTCTTGTCAGCACTAAAGTAGCAACTCCAATACTAGTTTTCAGTTTACTCTTTTCCTCTGTGGCCTGCTTTTAGCCTTCTGTGCAAGCCTTCTGTTGTGTCTATCAGAAACATCAGAGAAAAGCATCCGTGGTATTTGAGGAGGAGGTTATGAGACACAGTGTGGCAGCAGTCGTTTGGACTAAACATGTTTTAACAGATAGAATGATATACAACTGTTATTTCCATTTCCCTGGTTTTGTCTCTCTTTTAAGGATGTTTTGGAGATTTGCATTTCCCATTTGAGTTCCAGTTGTGAGGTTTACTATACTAAAGTTGAACAAACTGGCAGTATTATTTTATGTGCTGATGAAGTAGGTATCCCTAAAGAATGAGACAAATGTGTCATATCTTCCCAACATGAGGAACACGAGGTGGGACAACTGCACTTTTAAAATGCTTCAGTGACTAGTGCTTATATGGAAAAATTCTCTTAGTTCTGCTTTTCTGGACAGGCAACATGAACTCAGGTCTTTGCAAGACCTGGAAGCACAGCGTCTCAAATTAGTGTCTGGTTTCCCTTCACTGTGACTATAAAATTAATATGCTCTCAGATACTGGTTTCCATACAACTTCAACATCTAAGCAACTCTGCAAATTTTAAACAATGAAATAGGCCTATAGATTTTGGCCTCTGGTAAAAAGCTATAACAATACAGATAAATATATGACTGTTTACCCACAATATGCAAGTATTTGTAAGAAAGCAAAATATCAACAAAATTAAAAGAAATCTAGGAGCAGTTTTATTCAAGAGATCTCCTTAGAATAGGGAAAGCTAAAGAGTCAAGGGTTCTTTGTTTATTTAAGTAAGGTGATATGTAGTATACACAGTTTTGTTGATATATATATAACATGAAGAATTGGGAGGTCTTGTTACATATAATAACTCTGTTCTCCCCAGGCTCTGTCCTGCAGTTGCAATAAACATGTTTTTGAAGCCTTGCACAACTATCAGATTTCATGAAACTTCATGTAAAATGTCACCCATTGCAATATACTGCAATACAATACAGTATAGCCCTCCAACTTTTCACAAAATACAACCCTAAACAGTGAGGTTCTATAAGAGTCAGATTGATTTTAGGTTTTGCTCATTTTAATTCAGCATGAAAATTAACCTAACCCAGAAGCACAATTTTTACTAGAAATAGTAAAATTACAAAGAAGTTTTTGATAATTGAATATTAGTATGTGATTTACTGGTTTTTGCTTTACTAATGCTTTAGGTTTTTAAGATGCCTTGTGACATTTCTGTACAGTAAGTGAAATATTTTTAAAGTGATAGATTATTTAACTTGTATTTGTAATAAAGTTTAAATCTTCACCATGGAAATATAAATTTTAACTTTTAAAATTTTCACAAAGAGAGAACAGCGATGTAATGGATTGTTAAAAAGGAATGTATTCTTTTTTTCACTGTAGGTATTCTAATTAGATTTTTTTAAATCTCAAAATTATTTCCAAAAATGTTTGAATTCATTCTACTCCTCCTGAAAACAAGGTGCTAAAAATAAAAACAGTTCAATTAATCTTAAAAAAGTAAAAAAAATCATGGAATGAAGGAAATTTTGACAGATACTTTAAAATGACAGCATCTGATTAGTCAATCACATTAAAAACATGCAATATGTTTTGTAAGAAAGTATGAGAAAATTCAGCTGGATTTTTTAATTCACTTGTCACATTCCCATATAAAAGGGGAAATATGTTTTACAGAAAATAATTTTAATTTCATTGTATAAAAAAAATAAATCTGCCCTAATCCTCTTTAGCACTTAAATATTACTAAGCATTATATTTTTTAAATATACTTAAAGGTCTTTCTGTTTCAACAGAACTCCTACAGCACTTAGAGCCAGATGCTGAAGTACAGTTGTGAAGAATGTTGTTCTGCAAGCTGAAAGAGAGAGATTGATTAGGCAACTTTCACAAAAACAAAAACCTACTTCCCTCCTCTACCCTCTCTCTTCTTCCAGCCCTCCACCCAAACAACCCCCTGTGATGAAAAATAGCACTAGAAGTTGTGTGACATTTTCTGAGAAAGATTGCTGGGCCTAATTTCCTTTCTGTTTTCCTTGCCTCCCTATATAACCTTTAAAGTCATAGCTCAGAAGCTTTTTTTTGACAGGAGGAGAGGCTGTCAAGAGCAGAGCAGCTCGTGAAATGCTTCAGTGTGTCACGATGTGTCTGCAAACACAGAGCCTGGGAAACAGCCAAAGAAACTCCAGGGCCTGAGGGGAAAGAGCAGGATGAACACGGCCAATAACAAATTCCTCTCTAGGATATGATCATGAAGATATTGGTCACATCGTGGATATTTTTTCTTACAATTAATTTGTTGCACAGGTAAACTTCCTCCTGTAGTAACAGCACGAAAGGTGATTGGGGTGAATATATCTGTCCCTTACGTGTAAAGATAATTCAAGCAACAAAAAAAAGGCTGCCTTGAAAGACAGCCAGTGTCACAGTAGCAGGCTTTGGGTGTTCACAGTTACAGTGCAGCCCTCTCAACATCCCCTCATCCCCAGGAGATGTCAGGGGATGTGAGCTCCCATCAAACACTGCCAATGGCCGTGACTCGTGCTCAGAGATGGGTTTAATTGTGGTTGCATTTCTGATGCCAATGCTGCTGTTTGCTTTTTATGTGAAGGAAACAGGAAAGAAGGAAAAGGGACAAATTTCTCCTTTCTAGCAGCTACACAATAAAGTGTAGCTTTCAAAATAAATGACTGGTTTTTTCCAATTTTTTTAAAGGGGAAAAAAACCTCCTGAGATGCAATCTTGAGCAAAGTACAAGTTCCCAAAGGATGCTGAACATGAGCAAAAACATTTCCAGCATACTTATAATAATGCTGTGTTTACTTTGTCAATTAATGATTCATTACCCAAAACAGCTTGTGCATTACAAATAGCCCTGCACTGTATTTATGGAGCTGCAAACTGTAAATGGCAAAGATGGCTTCACTTTTCTTGCAGCCATTTGTTTATCTGAATGCCAGAAAGCAGAGCTGTAGAGAGAGTGCAGGGCATCTTGTGTTTGTTTGTTTAGTCTTGCAGAGCCTTTGCTCTATGATGAGGGTCTCCTATACTCTCCAAGGGAGAACAGGGATTCTCTTGGTGTGAGCAGAGACCAAAATTTGCCTGTATTCCCCTTCCAAGAACACCTGTTGCTCCATTGCCTCCGTGGGCTGAGGGACCCCACAATTGCCTAGAAGCTGAAGGCACAAAGGCAACTGGTTTGCAAGAGCAGTTCCAGGCTGGCCATGCAATTGCTGCAGGACAGGAAAGACGTCAGACCAAGAAAAACCAGTGGACTGGTAAACCAGTCCAGCTTGTCATGATTTTAATGGAAGGGGCTGATTTATACCAGTCAGGAACCTGGCCTGTCACAGGCAAAAATGAAAAATTAGTTATTCTCAGTTGAATTCAGTGGGAGCTGTTCTCCCTTGTCACATGTGTAACAGAGCTGAGGTCCCACAGCTGTGGGAGATATATCTCAGATTTACCCACTCTGGTGTTCTTGAAATCATAGCAGAGCTTTTCAATCACGACACATTTTTATTTTATTTTACTGCCATCAGGCTGCCTGAGCTTGATTAAACATGTGGTTGTAGCTTTATTAGACTTTTTCTAAAATTAATTTCACCTTGATGGCTTTCACCTCGATAAATTACATCATAAATGGACATAGATGAAAGCTGGAATCTTCTAGCATTAGCCTGAAATAACAAGTTTAATGGCTTTACTTTGCCCATAATAGTTACAGAATTTGATCAAAAGCCCATTGTGGAGAAACTGTCTTGCCTTCAAAAGGCAATACTCAGCACCCTTTGCCACTGCTGGTGCCAAAAGATCCAAGCTGTTTATTTGCAGCCTTATCTTCTGAACAGTTTGGTACACATTCAAACAAAAGCCCTCAGAGGGATTTGCTCAAAAAGCCTCAGGCATCCAGCTCTTCCCAGAGAGTCCAAGGTGCACACACCCCATGTGTAACATCCAAAGGAAGAGTCAATACTTCTGCAGGAACAGAAAAGCAGTCAGTGCTTTTCAAATCACAGCAGGGAGAATGAATATCTCGTGCCTGGAAAGGAGAGAAAGTACCAGCATCACTGCACTGTACTACCCCACCTGGGATTCATGGAAAGGAGCTCACCTGTGAGCTGAGAGAGAGAAGAGCTTGGAATCCCCTTACAGAAACTGTTATTGCTTTAAAAATAAACCTGCCATTTCCTGGCTGTGCAAAATTTGCATATTTCTTGAATATTACTGTATTGTAGTCTCTCTCTCTCTCTCATATCTATCTATATCTCTATCTGTATCTCTATCTCTACCTATCTATCTATTGCATATCAATACAGAGATATTATAGAATAGTTCCAAGTAGTGTCTGCAAATCATCTTTCCCCCCCCAGCATTTTTTTTTCTCATATTATTATCATTTTTTATGAGCATTGTGTATCTCACAAATGTCAGCTAATCAGGGTGATACAGATCTTAGAGCTGTGAGAACTGAAAAGATATTTGCAAGCAATTATGCAATAACTGTATTAAAATAAAACAAATTGGGGCCAAAGTCTAGATGCTTTAGCCTTTCAGTTATGTGATTCTTATCTCTGTCATTCAGTTTCTCCATGGAGATGGTCAATAAAGTCTCCCTGCAGAAGAAAAGATAAAAAGTCAGCAGCAGAGTTATCCAAAGAATACATTTTTAAACTGATGTTGTATAATTTTTCATTATTGAGTTCATTAAATATGTAAAGCCAAATTATGCATTATTTTAATTGATAAGTGTTCTCTCTGTTTCACTAGTAACTCTCCTACATTCCAACAAGTTGGGATCCAATACCTTCTAGAAAACAGCAAAATGAGTCTAGTTTCCAGATAAGCAAAAGTTGGACTCTAATATGGAAACTGAACAAGGACTCTGCAGGTCAGGATTCAAGACAAATTTTCAGAATTGAGTGGGGCAAAGGCCATACAAGTTTGAGATCTCCTTTTAAAGAGACAGTGAGTATGCTGTGTATCTCTGAACTAGAGCTGGCAGCCTTTAATTTCTTCTGCAGAATTTGACTCAGTGACTTGAATCAAGGGCTTTGCATGAATTAAAACACAGCATAAGCAAGTAAAGAGCACCTATAGATATAGGAAACTGGTCAAGAAATAATCTTATGTAGAACTAAAGTATGGTGTGACTTCAAAGCATGTTCAATTTGCAGTTACATTGACAGACCTACAGAAACCACTGAGATTTGTCACATAAGTGAGATGAGGAGAATTTGGACTCCTAATGAGATTTTACAGCTATTAAATGATATATTGTGATGTGTTTTGGACTCCATAGAAGAGCTTCTGTCCTCAGAGCACACAGGGGAGGAAAGAGCAAAAATACTCAATCTTTCTGGAGAAAACTAGATTAAGACAAAGCAAGCAGTCTGGTGGGCTTGGTAGTGACCATCAGTCTGATGGGATCCAATTGTCATTTTTTCCTGAATGCTGCTCTGTGTTTCTGTGGTGTTTTGATTGATGGAGAAAACTTATGGAAGCTTCATTTTATGAGAATGGAAATCAGACAGTTTCCAGTATGCAATCAATCTCAGTATACAGCTGATCTCTCATTTCTTTAATGCCAGGCAATTAGACAGAATGGTGGAAGATTCCTGTGTTTATATCTTTATTTACAAAATCCTGTTGCCTTTTATGTATTTGATTGCTTATTCAGATGCTTCCATAAACCTGGACTAGTGCCTTCATCTAGGCTATCTAGGTAACTTTGTATGGAATTCATTGTTGTCATAGAACAGCCACGTATTCTGAGATTTTTTTTTCTTTTAACTTGAAGACGTATTTACAAAGTAGGTTGTTTTTACTTGATGGTGCCTCCATTTGAAAACTTTGGATAAGCATGAATGTGCAGGCACTACTGATGATTCTTTTTCTGCTGAGTATTTATATTTAAGGTACTGGAGCTAATTTGTTTAAGGTTACTGCAATTCGACCTACCTGAGCTGCAGACAATTCTCTGAATCTCTTATTTTTTGAGGGAGAATTGGAAAATAATTCCTAAAAACAAATATTTTCATATATAATAAAAATGAGGGTCATGTGATAAGAGAAGGGAAAGAGAATTGCCACAACACCTAACTAAGTTAGCTCAGGGAGTATTTGCTATTAGGTGCTCAGTAAATCTACATGATATTTGAGGCAAAAAGAAAATGCTTGAGGTATTGTAGAAATATTGCCTGTTAATATGTAAAATGAGGAACTGAGGTTCACATGGGTTCTTATGAATTGGCACATTCAATAAAAACATATTTTCATCGTTTCCACAAATTTTTGCTGTTTTGAGAGCAGAAGAGATTTGAATGTGCTCAAGCATAACCACAATATGTTTTTACAACCAAGTTAATGATTCCCAGCTCAGTTTGCCCCTTACTTTATCAATCCCTCCCACCATGATTTCTTGTTGCAAACAGAGAGTCAAGACCTATGAATAAATAATAAATCCCCGGCTGTTGCCTCAGACATACTGTTTTGAGGTTTTTTTCTCATTTATTTCCAAGTTGAACTCTCACATTCATGTTTCTCTCACCAACCTCTAACATTATTTCTTCTCTGAGCATTTTTTCTTGAACTGTTTGAGATTGTTGACAAAAAACCACTTACTGAAGACTCTACCAACACCACTCATAAGAATGCTAGAGTAAGAAAAACAGAGGATAGTATCTTTTGCAACTGAAATATCTGAATCAGTAAAAATGTTGGTTGTCTTTTAGAACCACATGATTTCATCCTAAATTGCTTCTTTAGCATAGAGTGAAATAACAATAGAAGTTATTTCTTCTTGAGTGAGTCTTTTCTTGCAATTAATTTAGGGTAGAATTGAGGCTATGATCATCTCTTGAAATGTTTCACTCACCATCAAAACTCCCTTCCTCCAAATTACTCATCTAAAATCACAATTAGTCTCCCACAGGGGTTTTCTTTTCAGCGTCGTTTTAAAGAAAGAGATTTATGAGATTACCCTGCTGAGGGCATGAAAATGTGCTTTATTGCAAGACTTTACTGTGCTTTATTGCAAGAGCTCCAGTCTCTCTCCTAACACAACCCCAAGTGTTGGAGCCAGTGAAAATCTTTGCAGGGATTTTACTCAAGGACGTTTGCATGGGATCTGTGTTCTGTCTAGGATTTGTTTAGGTGGATACAAGCAGAAAAAGCCTACATCAGCCCAAAAATTCTAAGCACTTTCTCATACAATCTCAAGAAAGATAACATTTAAAGTTTTGAACTATAGTAATTTAAGAATTTCTAAGCTTGGCATTTGACAGCTTACATCTATGTTACTGGTAGATGAGGGATCTGGCACACAATACATTAAAAATCCTTGCCTTTGAGCAAGGACTCACAGTGTTAGTGCTATGCTTGGATACAAATTTAATTTTAAATTTCCTACCTCCTCTCCAGAATTCAGCCTATTATCATCTGAGGTTTTGGGTTCAGACTTTTTGCTAGTCGATGTGTTCCCTCCCTTTATGAACCTTGTAGAGAACTGTCACTAAACAACCTGAGCTGTTCCTACACTCTGACATTTTCCTTGTGTCAATACTGGACTAAAAAAGAAAACAAAAAAAAAAGGGAAAAAAAAGTAGCATATTTCAAACCCGCTAGAAAATAACTTTTGACATATGATAGTTAAAGCTTAAACTAGTTCTTATCTTATCCCTCTGTGTATTTATAATCCCTCTTGAATTCCAGCACATTTTGTTTTGACATTTTTCTCAATAGTTACCAAGACTAATATGAGTAGTTTCAATCTACTCCAAAATTGTGATACAAAATAAGATACACCAAAGATTTAAATGATATAAACAGCTATGTAGTGAATACTTAACCATGTCATGGCAGAAGTGCTTGGGGATTCACTTTCAAAATAAAGTTGCCTTCATCTTCACTACCTGTTACACTGGATTTAGTCAAAGTAGTTATGATTCTAGCCCATGAAGCCTAAAGTACTGAATGTAGAAAGCATCCTTAAATGCTTAATTTTGATACTTAGACAATATAACAAACAAACTGGGGCTTTTTTTTGATGGGCCACCCTCCTGCAAGAGCTATGTGGCACAGCTTCTCTCTTTTCCACACAGCAGGAAACCCCTCCACAATCAGCTCTGTTCAGGCTTAAGGATGAAATCAGCCTCCTCACCAGGTTTACTCTGGGGAAGACCAGCAGCTGCCCTGGTGGAGAAAAGCTGTGTAAAAGGACTTGTAGTTTTACAAGATGAACCAGTATTCTTTCCCTTCCACTCCCCCCAGCATCTCCCTCCCCCAGACTTCTTTTGTTGCTTTATCTTTCAAAACCATTCCAGCAAAACATAGACTCACCTACTGTGTAGCCAACCCAAGCAGCGCTGTCTCCTGTTCATGACTTACCACATTCCCTGCCTTTGGAGGGCTCTCCTTTCAAATTTGGGTGTGTTAAGAAGCTGCCACCCTAAAGTGGCTGTGGGAAGAAATCTGCTTTTTGCACCTCCATCTCTGATCAATGAGCACCAGGTTTGCCTTCCACAAGGTCTGAGACCTGTGCACACGTGGCAGCATTGCACCTCTTAGACTAAAAATGTTGGTTGTGCAAACAATTCTCAGACAAAATCCCTCAGTTGTTGTGTCCCTTCAGAGGCCTTTTCCTGTGCAAAGACAGAGAGCTGTGCCCAGATGTCCTGATGAGCAGATTTTGAAAGTGTATCCAAGGCAAGACTGAATTGTGAACAGTGTGAACAACCCTGCTTCAATGCATTTTAGGCCTTTGCAAAATTAACCCTTTGTTTAGAGACTTTCATATTTAAAGTCTTAGGAAAGTTGTTTGGATATTATTTTGGGAGGTACTTAACAACCCTCAGCTTGGCCCTGGTGCAAGCCCATCTGAGGCAGCATGTCCTGCTTAGGGCTCATCTTTGTAAAAGAGATATTGATAAACTGGAGTAATTTAAACAGTGTTGTCAACTGTGTTTTAAACAGTGCTGGACCAGATGACCTTCATAGGTCTCCTGGCTTTAAATTCTTCTATGGTGTATTGATCCCCTCAGGGGAAATTCTGCAGCAATTACTGTGAGGAAAAGTTTAGGCTTGTCATTGCAAATGGTTGTACTTTTCACCAAAGCAGGAATCAGCAATATAATAAGGTTTATTGTCATCCACATTCTTTTTCTTGAGCTCCAGTCACAGAAGTTTGTATACGTGCTAATGAAAGGGACGCTGTGTGAGGAAAGAAAAATTTGTTTATTAAGTCTCTGGTTGATTGAGTCTCCAAATAAAAGAATTTCTGAAATACATTCCTAATTTCCTAACTTATGCACTTGTCATTTTGTATTTCATTATTGAATTGAAGTGTTTAGATTGTTTTTCAGTTCTCTTGCAATTGGACTCGGTTATTGCATTTTTTTTTTCTATTTGTTTGAAGAACTTTGGAACAATTGCAAATTTTATTTGGTCAAATTTCAGAGGAATTTACTTTTCTCTGTCTTGTAATATTAGTGCTGTACAGACTCTGAGAGGTTGCAGTCAGATCTAAACTTGTTTAGGAGGCCAATATTTCTGTCAATATTCTCTCCTTTTTCCTTTTCTACAGAAATGAAGGATAAAATGTCATTCTAATTCCACAATCCCTTCCTTTTAAGACAGATTGCAAAAGGAAGGGCTCTTACAAAGAACTTATTATGGTTGTTTCTTGTTTCTGTTGCAGTCTGAAGCCCTGCTCAAAATCTTAGTCATGTTATTCTAGGCATTAGTTTAATATGTAGAAGCATTCTTGCTCAGCCAACTTATATTTAGGAGGCAAAGCAAATAGATGAAAGAGAAGAAAATATTTTATCCAGTCTTTTACAGACAGATTGAATTTTATCGTCACTGCAAAAAGGCAGCACAAAAAGTATTTCTGAAACAAAATTGATACTTGAAATTAAAATTCTAATGAATCAGTGGAGCAAAAGTCAAAGTTATCTCAATGTAGCTGCAATCATGGAGATGAGATTAGCAAGTATAAAGTGTGCTGCCTAGAATTCTACTTTTACCAAAAATACTTGACATAAAAACATCATCCTTCTAATCCTTCCTACCATACTCTGCTGTTAATACCTGAGTAAAGGGGTTTAGTGTTGCTTTTGAAGTTTTAGTAGTAAGTGTGAACTCCTGTCTCTTGAATGCTGAATCAGTGAGAAATAAACTACATGTAACACATCATCACAAAAGTTAGATGTTTCTTTAAGGTCTTTCTTACCCTGTGAAAAGATACTGCCTGGTTTTGGCCTATGACTTTATGAAAATGACCATACAAAGGGCATTTGCTTGAAAAAATGCAATTAAAAAGATCAATTCATTTCTTATTTGCTTTCCCTCTCCAACTGATTTCAACCACGTCTCCATGGGAGATATGTGTAGCTAATTGCCATCTCCAAAGTTAAATATTGATTCTGACACTTGCTGTCCAGATAAGAGAGGTTACCTTCCACTGCAAACAAACTTTCTCATGTATCAGAA
This sequence comes from Thryothorus ludovicianus, assembly GCA_013397245.1. Taxonomy (NCBI): domain Eukaryota; kingdom Metazoa; phylum Chordata; class Aves; order Passeriformes; family Certhiidae; genus Thryothorus; species Thryothorus ludovicianus. Next base: position 25,921 of record VZTB01009772.1, on the reverse strand, counting down.
ATAAACTAATTCATTGTTCCCATTTCAACTGTATTACAGGACTTTATGATTTATTCTGGTTCTATTCCATCCTTTTATGGTTCCGATGGGCTGCTCTTCATTGCAATTGCTGACCCACTTTCAATAGTGCATTAAGTTATGTGATTAACATCTGTCACATGTTGTTTGTACTCTCTTCTCCCCAGGGATGGAAGTGTGTGCAGTGAAGAGTCCAGTTAATTTGTTATTTTAAACATGAATATTGTTGTGTATTTATTAAAGAAGGCAAGGTCAGGGAATGGGCCTTGCTTTTGGACCAAAACATGAGCATGTTTGTGATGCATTTTTCCCTCAGCCATGATTACAAATAACAATATTGTGAGTAAAATTAACATAGAGAATTCATTTTGTAGGAGCAATATGGTGTCACTTTTTTTTGACAGCTTCTGTCAGTGTTTTGTTTTTATGCATTTGTTCTTACAGAAAAGCATGTCTGCTTACCAGTGAATTATCTGAGTCCAAAATCCTTTTTGAATCATAGATGATCTTTTCCCTTTAGTAGGCAAACTGAAGATATCATATGGACATATATATATATATGGTACTAACAGTATTTTAACCTTAGAAAAATTAGTATTGCCAGTAAAAAGCAGGCCTTCATCAAGAAGGATGATGGGCACAGTTTTACAGTGCCTTAATTTTTATCTTGTTTTTTCTCATTTGTGGTTTCTGAAGTGGTTCCTCATGGAATATGCCTTTGCTTTCCTTGTTCATTTTTTTGCCCAGTTTATTTCTGGCCATCTTGGCCTATGCAAAAGCTAGAAGCTGTGAGCCATTAGCTTTCAGAAATGTGAAAACTTGTTTTTGTATTTATTGGGCTGTTTCAGACTGAAGTGTTGGAAACAGCTGGGAGGCTAATCAGAATCTTTCTGAGAAATACTAATTAATGAAAAATTCAGTGGTCTGGATTGCTTTTAGCACAAGAGGCTCATTCCTTGTCAGGTTTCTATATCCACGGGATGTTTGCTTTGTTATCCTAAGAGCACTTTCTAAATGGAAAAAGGAAAGTTTGAAAATGAAGGCATGATAACAGAAAATGAGAAGATTATAAATAAGAACTCTGGCTCTCCTAAACCAAATAGCTAAACTCTAATTAACCTCATTGGGCCCAGGATTTCATCCTGAAGTTCTCTGATAATATTTGACAGGCTATAGAATGTAAGTGTGGAGAAATACTGTTTTCCATGGTATACAAAAATGAAGGATGCCAAGAGCTACAATGTATTTAATGAAATGCAAAAAGGTTTCTCTGTGTCACTGAGAGTCACTGTCACCAGACTTGCCATATGGGAGTGATTTTCTCTGTCACACTCAACTCTTTGAAGCAAGGACAATTGAGAAATCTGACATTCCAGGTTTCAGTTCCGCTGCTTGCATCCCTTCTCCTTCCCTCTTTGTTGCCTTGTCTAATGGAATTGTCCATCTTGTTCTGGTTTCGCCTGGGACAGCCCACAAAGTACAACAAAATCCATTGGCTTTGGTTTGGGTTCTCTGACTTCTCAAAGCTGAATGAACAGTTGAACTGTTCAATTGGTGAGCAGAACAAGCCAATCGAACAGCTCCTATTCCCTGCTAAATTTTTCACTAAAAATTAGACCTCTAACCCAATGTAGCTAAGATTACAACAGGGAGAAGACTTGGATACAAGAGAGACTATTTGCTCCACAAAATCAATTTCCTCGTTTAGCAACCAAAGCTGAGGAGCTGCCATTTGTTAAGCTGCTCTGACAAGATGCCTCTGAGTGACCATAGCCTCAGGCAGAGAGAACACAGATTAAACCATTCTGTCAGAAGTAAAGCAGGACAGAAGATGTCCTTAAAATTGGAGAAGAACTTTCAAAACTCATGAGAACATTCAGTTCCTGATGTTACACTGAAAGGTTGCCAGAACTTCAAGAGCGTACTTGAATTAACATTTTTCATGTCAAGTACTCAGGAGTCCAAAATTAAAGGTGCATTTTGTGCCATAGGCTCTCTTCAGTCTTCCCCTAGTATTCTGGGAATATTCTGGATCCTCTTGGGCTCTGCAGCAGTAGGAGATGATAGAAAAAGTCTTTTACTTAGAAGAATTTAGTACCACATATACCTGGACTACCCAAAAATCCTGGGCCTCTGTGTCAGGGAGTTAATCAAGAAGCCAAGACGAGCTTTGTGACTACACCTTATTAGTGAGCATGAGTGTCTGAAGATGCTTTTGCTTCCTGTTAAATATTATTATAAGGGTAATTTCTCATGGAGTTAATTATGTATAATGTCAAATTAGAATTCACCAGTGTTGATTATAATTGGTTGTTTTTTGCTGCACGCAGAAATTCCTAATGCTGCGTTGTTTAAATCATAGTTCTGGATTAGCAGTTAAGAAGGATTCTGTGGAGTGAAGATCTGACAACTGTAATTGTGCCATGAAATAATTGAAGTGTGCTAAGCAATTAAGGAGTTTATTTATAGCCAGAACATATTCCTGAGTCTTTTTGCCATCCTCCTTTTTTGTTACCTTATGTACAAGGGAAAGAAACAGCACAGTTGTGTTCCCATATCTTGTCCAGAAACAATAAATTTGTTGTATAAAGGTAGGATCAGTGGGCATCACTGCATTAAACATATGTCAGACTGTGGGTTTGGTGGCCAGGTCAGGGCCAGGGACAGATTCTGATTTGTGTGAGTCAAAGAACTTGGCAAATTTCTTGATGAAATTTCTCATCCAAAGTGGAGTGCCATTCCTTTGCTCATTTTCTCCAGGGACAGTGCTCCTCTTGAGCAATGTGGGTCAGCTGCTCCTTTGTGAAGGTTTCGTCACTCTTCTCAGTCTCAAGAAAGTGACACACTGTTCCCTGAAGATTTTGGCAAAAGCTGAACCTCACTGGAAGAGGGGCCTCCACATTGTTTGCATAGTGGCCTGGGCCAAACCCATGAATCTGGTTTATGATTCAGGGACGGAATCTGACTAATCTGGAGGAATTTGTTCTTGGAGTGCTGGTTTTGGCCTATTGTAGCTACTTTTTTGGGTTTATTTCTTATATATTGATGAGATACTTGAGCAGTAGAAATCACAATGAATCAAAAAATACATGATCCCGAGTCATGGATTTGAGTCTGGAGCAAAGAACATGAGGTTTTGTTTTGTGTTTTGACTGCTACCAACCCTTGGCCTCTGTTTCATAACCCTATCAAGACAGGTTCTATTTTTCATAAGGAGAGGGATGATTATCATTAGTACAGAGAGGGAATATGTAAGAGATTGTAGTGAAAGAGCTAAGGTTGTGGTTCATGGCAAACAGGTGAAATAAAAATATTAGTTACTCTCCAGCAGTTGGAAATTAGTTCTTGTGACTTGTAATTTAATCTGTCATGTGAATTTTGTGTCAGAGCAGGATGTACACTAAGAAAAAGCATTATTATGTCTCTCATGTTCCATTTCTTGTGCTTATTGCAGTCATGGTTATAATCCAAACCAAGGATCTCCTCTTTGATTGCTCTTCCCATCAAAGAAAACATAATTTCTTTCCTGTATCATTTCTATGTCTCAATATTTTCTCTTAAAATTTAAAAATTACTTTACTTATTGTCGAAGCAAATTCCTGTGCATTTTGCTTCACAGTGCAGCTTAAAGTTCTTTTAATGTGAAAGACATTTTAAGGACTGAGATGCTGGTGAGACTTGAAAATTGTTCAATGTTAACTCAGTTTTACTTTAGTATTAGATTAGCATTAGTTTTCAAACACTTATACCCCTTTTCCAGCTCTTAAGTTACTCATTAAGCACAGCAAGCATTATAGATTTTGCCAGCAGTCTAGATAAGATCTGATGAGATTTGTTATTTCCAAAATGACATGAAAACAGTCCTTCTCAATCCTCTACAATTCAGAAAAAAAATAAACAAAACTCTGAGGTATTTCTATTTGTCTAGACATAAACCCAAGTGTTCTTTTTTTCTGCACTAAAAACTTCCACTGTTGCCATTACATTTCCATGTAGAGAATAAAGAAGGACAGGTCCCTTCTGATGATTTCTGTCCCAACAATCTCACTGCTGGAGATGGTGGGAAGCAATCTGACAAGTTTTTTCCTCACCGACCTCTCCCATTTAGACAAACCATGACAGAGGCTGATTTCTGGGCTTAGGTCTTATTCTACCAAGTCACCTGGTTTTCTAGGTTGTACAGCCTTAATGTGCCACCAACTCCTTCATCAGCTGGGTTTCTGGGCTTCTTTGGTGAGTGGGTACAAGCCCACGGACAGTAAGGTTTGATCCTTTTGCCCTTTTGCAAACATTTGCAGAATGGTCAATTATATGTGTTGGCTTTCACCTCAGAGAGTCAGGCATGAAACAGAGCTGCTGTTCCTGTGGAGGCCCAGCTAGTTTGTAGCCTCAATAAAGGGGAGCCAAAGGCTTGGAAAGCCTTCAGTGGGCACAGTACTGGTTGAACTCGCTGGGGAGGCAACCCTGTGCCCCCAGGATGCTGCCCCTCGCTCTGTGGAGAGAGCAGACCAGCCCCAGGTCCTCCCACTGTCTCTTGGCAGCAGTGGTGGCATCACAGGAGGGCCCTGTCCCTGTGCTATTGATCCCATTGTTGGTGATGAACAGGCTCCTTCATGGCTGGATGCACACGCTCAGCACCTTCATGGGAAGGGTGTGGATGAGCTCCAGACATAAGTCATCACCTTCAGTGCACCTCTAAGGTTTCTGGAAATAAAGCCTTTATGGGTGATCTGAATGGCAGTTCATGTAGCATTGAGGGGGATATGCTAAGGAGTGTCCCCTAAGTTAACCAGGATTGTGGGAATCTTAACCATGAGGACACTCATTTTATCATGAAGAGAACAAAACAGGAAATCCCAGACAAAATAGCCATAAAGCCAACATATGTGCCGTTATATTGTGGTTGTGGGCCTGCTGTGCTTAAGAACAAAGTCACAATCTTGCTGAAGGCTCCTTTATTGTCTAAGCCATTTTTCACTGTCCAGAGTTTTCAATTTCACAAATGAAAATTAGGGAGCATCATTCCCTTTTTTGCTGAGATGTGCTTTGTTGCTAAGCTTTTTAACAGAAGTGCTTTGTGGCTAAAATCTAGACAAAGCATTTCAGTGTCATCTCTTTGCTAAATCACTTCTCTGATGTTTATGCTTGCAGAGGAAGGGACCTAACGATGGAATCAACCTGAATATGTATTAAGGTGACACACACTGAAGAAAGGTGAATTCTGCCTTTTAGACATGGAAGTAGGATCTCCATCTGCCAACATACCACAACATTAGGAGCTTAATACCATGGTGTACATGAGAAACACAGATTATATAGATTTAAAGATGCTGACTTCATCTAGATAGAAAAACTCCAAGCAGCTGTACAGGTTGGAGGCCAGTGGAGCTTTGCAAAAAAACCCTAAAATGCAACTGAAAAAAAAAACCCCGTAGGTCACAATGGACAAAAATCTGGGCAGGAATCAGCAGTGTAATCTTGCAAAAAAGGTCAAACACATTGTATTTGGGTTGTACTGGTGAGAGTGAAAGCAGATTCAGGAAAGTGAATCTGCTTTCTTTCTCTTTTACTCTAAGCACTACAGCAAAAACTGTTTTAGAAAAGTCAGCAGTAATTAAAATGCCTTGCTGCCTATTAGCAAGGAAGATCCTAAGGGGGGATTTGCCAGCATACAGAGACATTCCAAAATATTGAGCAACTGCTGTCCAACTCCACATTCATCCATCACAATGAACAGAGGACCTTGCTGATTATGAGCTATGCATCTTTTTGTGGTTTTGGAACCATTCTCAGTCAATCATTAAGACATGGAACTGAAGCACCTTTTTCTGTCTATTGAGGAATGCTGACACCAACTGAACAAAATATGAATTGATTAAGGGCTTACCACTGCTAAGGATTTACTTCAAAGTCAAGCCAATACCTTCAGTTATATTGCTGTGCGTGCAGTGATAGAGATGCTTGTAAGCAGTAATGGAGTATTACACAAAGTGCTTATGATTGCACAAGTTTTTGTGAGCCAGGAAAAAAGATTGCAAATGCCAGCATGTGGAGATGAGTGCCATTGCGTATTCCAGATTGTGCTCCTCCACCTGCAGCTGAATTCTCAGCGCTGGAATTCCTCCCAAGCCTTCTCAAGCCAACCATGTCATGGAAATGGCTGCCAATGATTTATCCAGAGCTTGGCATGAGTCCTTGGCTGGGTGGGGAGGAAGACTTTGGCCAAAAGAGTAGATGAATAGAGTTGAAATAACTTCTATCCCAAAAATCTGAACTGTCTGCTTATGAAGAAAACCTTTTAATTTGCTGTTCTTATTGGAAATCAACATTTCTTTTGTTTTTCACTCTCATATCCTGTAGCAAATTCAAATAAAGTGCATCTGAAAACCTTGCCCAGAAGTTGCATGTGGTGCTCTGGGATTGGTGCTGTGATGGTCACAGTTGGATGTGTCAGCCACCAATAAGCACAGTGTTTCCTTGGGATGTGGTCACAAATCAAATTCACTGGCCTCTCCTTTTGAAACAATTTCTGCGTGTTACAAATTGGCATTAACTGATTTTTGTTGTCACCATTAGTAGTTATTTCAGCAGCCTCAGCTCTTTCACTATTTAGCTTTCAGCTCTTTGCATGTCACAACTGCTGACTCTGCTGTATTTCATATCAGAGCTGCCATCAATTCTGGAAGGTTCAAGGGCTTTCCCCAAAGCAGCCTGGTTTGAACTGTTCCTGCTGCATCATGCCTTTTGCAGGGAAGCAGCTGAATCAAACGGCTCGGTCAGAGATGGTAAAAAGGATTACAATAATCTAATTCCTCATTTGTTGGCATAGTTAGTCTTGTCCAACTACTGGAGTGAGCCAGATGAGCTAAGCTTGGGATAGGTCAAGCCAAACAACAGTTCTGAATGTTGTGATACAGACAAAAACACCTGTGGAGTCACCTCTGTAATTTTATTTTGTATTTGCAGAGTAAACTAGCTCAGAATTGCAAGCATCTGTGAAGCTGGGCCAAATTTAATTTCTTTGACCCTTATTGATACAACCTTGTTCAAGCTTATAGGAGTCTTTACCAGAAGGAAAACTTTCAAAGTGTCAAGCATGATAAAGATCACAGCAGGAGTGCACACTGGCAGGTAACTGTTATCTCTTGGTAACACAAAAGGGGATCACAGGACAGGAAACCAGTTGTGATGCTCTGCTGAAACATGCAGTAGAGTTTTATCTTGATGAAAAAATGGTTAATGAGCTAATGAATGTTCTCCCCTCTCTCTACTGCTGCAGCAGCAGCCTGAGGTCCAGGAGGGTCTCATTCACAGAGGTTTTTGGGGCTGTGTTGGTGCTGCCCCAAAGGACATGTTCACGTGCTGTGGATGGCCTCAGTCTGTGCCAGGCTTCTCAAGAGCATTAGGGAAAGAGCCATGATGTGCAAACACTGCCTTAATTTAATTATTATATAATTCATCATTTAATGCCTTCAGTAGGCTTTGCAGAGGATGGGATGAGCAGAACTCTTAGGTTCAGGCTCCTACTAGGGCTTGCAGGAAGTGAAAGTAGCCCAGAGCCCAGAAGTGAAGCAGTTCACCATAAAAAGATGGTTTTGGTGATTCTGAGCATCCTCTGTCAGTTGTTCCTGGCCCTGTACAGACATCTGAGGCTTCCCAAATGTTAACCACCACTCCTAGTATGAACCACTTTCTTCTCCTTCTGAACTTAGCTTGCTAAATTAGTTTTGACATAGAATATTTGGAGTACAGTCTATAAAGTGTTAGTGGATAATGGCCTCTTTTCTCGGGCATAGGAGTGACAAACCCAGGCAAAAAAGCCAAATGCTCTGCAGCTGTATCTGAACTTAATAACACAAGCTCTTACAACAACCTTCAATGCAGAAATGAAATTTCCCTCAGAGTTTATTGATGTTTCCCATTATGACACAGTGCACATGGTTCAATTAATTCAATAAAGTTTTATATAAAACAAAAATGGACCTATAATTCTGCCATTAACTGCCAACAATTAATATCACCTCTGCAGAAGGAAAGTCCCCTCAGTTTCATTCTTGATAATTCAGCCCCAGTAATCAGTAATTCATCTTTATTGCCTTAGTGTCCCTTGAACAAAAACAGAGAATGCAACAACTTAAAATTATTTCTAATTTAATAATGTGTTTTTTAAAAAGAATCTTTTATATTGGTGATTTCTTATGACTGGGAAAAATCCCTCTGTAGCTTTTCAGGATATGCAGTATATAGAAAACAAATATTTTACCTGTATTTTTCTTTTCACAAATCTTCCTCTGTGAAGTGTTCTGAGAATTAATCTGTAATCTTTTCATCTGAATATCATATGCTGCAGTAGAACATCTGGTTTATGCAGTCTTACCATAACATGCCCACGAGACCTCAGAAAATTTTAGAAGATCCCTGTTGCCTTTGCAAATATGAGGACAAGTTAATAAGATCTTTTGCTTCTAATTGTAAATTACTGTTTTTTCTTCTTAAAAGACAGGAGAATTTGTACCACGTGAAACTAATAAAGAAATAATAAAGTCAGAAATTGCAAGGAACTGATTTTTTCTTTATAGGAGAAAATGAAATTAGAGTTACAACCAACTTTTTACTGTTTTTCACTTTGATGTGTGTTGTAAAGTTTCTTATAATGAAAGATATTTCTATATAAATATATTTCTATAGAAATATATTTTTTGGTCTGCTGTTTGCTATAGCTATCTTGCTAATCTTAGTCTGTAACACAATATTATTTCTCCTCTTTGTTTGTTTTCCAATAAATACTTAAATTGTAAAAAAAAAAAATTTACTCAAAAAATTATAAAACAAAGAAACCCCAAAAATTACTTCCAAAAGCAGATAAGTCCAGGTGAGTTTTTCACAAGAAAGTTTCTAAGGATGCACGCACATTTTTGCCACTGACTCACTGGAGTTGCTCAGTGTAGGAGGTCAGAAGGAGCTCTGAGTGCCAGAGCTGCCATCTGTCTGGTGGAGGACACTGGGGGCCCTGGGTGTGCTCTGAGGCTCCCGAGTGTGCTCTGGGGTCCAGGTGATCATTCAGGCCTGCTGATCATTCCGAGCTGGCTGGAGCATGCTGAGCATCTGTTCCCATCCTCTCCTCCTTCCCCAGGAGTAAAGGTGTTGAGAAGGAGCTGGTATTCATCTGGATTTTATCACAACACGGGCCAAAATATTAAATGTGTTTTTTGAAGCACTTCCAGAACCAATTATCTAGCTGGTGAGGGGATAAAAATGAGTTACAGATTGACTTGGATAAGATAAAATGAATTATTTTCGTGATATATGATATATTCCAGTACTGTAAGGCTGGAAAATAGCCCTATGCAGTGAGCCCTGGAAGCAGCAGTTTCAGTCAGTCAGTTCACTGCTGCAGCTCCAAACCAATGTCTAAAGGAAAGAAAACCACTCGGTCACACTGTCCAGAGTAGGGAGTAGAATCAGAGGGATTGGGGAAAAAATCTTGTGCTGACCTTACTCTACCATCCCTGCTCCTCATAGTACATTTACTGCTATTATATACTACAAAATTTGTTTAAGCAGAGGCACCTAAATGATTTGATGGACTATATAAACTGTCTGATCTGTTTTTTTGTCTCATCTCAAGATTATCTAACTTGTTCTTTGAAGATCTCCAAAAGTGGAAATACCCAGCCAGAGTTACACGTTATTTCCTGATTTTTCCCAATATTCTTTTTCACTGTCATTCAAGTCTATAAACCTGAGCCATGGAAAATTAATCCTGTGGGTTTGGGTTGTCTTTTTTCTATTAGGTGGAGCAACACCATTTTATTCAGCTTTTTCTCATGTAATATATTTTCCTATGTTTCTATTTGATGTTCTGTCCACAGCCCCCTCACTTGGCTCACTTCTTTCTTGAGGTGTGCTGCTCAGCACTGGGCAATGGCTGCTGGACCAAAATAACCTGGGAAGACTGTCACTGTGCTTTTGCTCTGATTGCACACCTTGCTACACTGCACTCCTGTTTCAGGGCAGTGCTGACCTGATGATGTGCAGCTGGACCAGCAAGGACAGCCTCTCTATCTTCTCTGCAGAACCCAGCCAGTGTTTCCTCCCTCCTGTTTGCTTTTTCAGCAGAACAGTCATGTAGAATACGAAAATTCTGCGAAATATTTTGTGTGAAACTGTGAAACCCTGTGAAATATTAGCCTGTCTTCTCAGACCTTCATCTCTCCCTTGTGTCATTTGGAATTTCCCCTTCCTCCAGCATAGTGGCAGAAGTTCTCAAGATAATCTGTTCTGGAAATAATTTTTAATCCATCATTTTACAGCTGCTTATGGTGTTGAAAATGTCCCTTTTATTTTGTAGCTTTGCTCAAAAATTTGAAATGCTTTATTGAATTCACTTCTTATTTTCTTGTTAACACTGAACTGATTATATCCCTGTGAATCCCTAGAAGTCAGGTAGGTGTTCAGCTGAGCCTCTGGGGAGCTGATAATGCAAAGCATTGCATCTTAGCAAGAGGCCTCCTCTGGAGGGCCCTAGCATGTGCCCTGTTCAGTGTTTTGGGAGTGGAGAGAAAACTCTCAGTTAAGAGACACCATCCTGTCATTGGCTGTGCAAGATTCTGTCTGGATCAGAGACGTCTGCACAGAGAGTGGAGCCCTCAGCGCTGCCCCTGAGAACCTCGTGGGAGGCTCCACTGACCCCACGGCCACCTCAGGTTAGGAGCCCAAAACCAGGTGTGAACTTCTCCCCCTGTGCCCTGTGGGAGTCACTCGGTTTGTCTGGACTCTGCCACCAAGGGTTTCTGCTGTGAGCTACATGACTAAATTCCCATTTTAGCCAGGCAGCTCTCCGGAGGATCATGCATCCTTTCTCAACCACTCATCTCACTTCTGAACAAATTCTTCCCTGGACAAGATTATTGTATTCCCTTGGGTGTTGAAGGGGCCTAGATTGCTAAGATTGAAACTGTTAACTTTAGGTGGGATTAGCATAGGCTCATATTTGGGTTTATTCATCTGTAAACTCAGATAATTGTACTTCATGAGGAGATAGTGTCACTGAATGGACTCATCTGGCTTTTAGAAATGGTCTGTGGAATGGCAGTGAACAAAAGAGCCTCCCAGTAAAATAAACAACTCGTACCTTCTATTATGCAAACATTTTTGTCCAATTAATGGAAGAATATGATAGGGCTCTCCAGGCTGGAACAAGTTTGGGAAAAGTATATTGGGTGACATTTGTTTCCCTTCCCTTTTGTAGGATCTTTCAGTCCATGAAAACAAGCTTGCTTAAGTGTAATTAGGCTTTAAGAAGTTTGGTTTGTTTGCACAGGTTGAATTCTGTCCATTGTATGTGTGAGAAGTTTCTTTCATCTGAAATGTACTTTTTAAAAATCCAATCCAATATCCCTTTTTTTTTTCTGGGGAAAATAGTAAAATCAAGCAGGAGTGATTTATAGATTTTTGGGGGAAGGAAAAGAAAATGGGTCATGAAAACAGGAGAATTAATGAGAATAGAATCATTCCTGCTATCATGGGTTCAGCATAAAAACTTGTGCCAGTTATGTGGTGTTGATACCAAACTGAAAGAAGAATTGTTTATGGAAAATCTGTGAACAAAAAGAGAGGTTTGGCTGTTGTTTTACATGGAAAAATCTTGCAACATGTAAAAAGAGCTATATAAGTTCATAAATAAATGTTTGTCTAAGAATTGTCTTAACTCCTTATCTTAAATCTGATAGGAGTTTCATTTTTCATATTTATTATTTTTATGGATAATGGAAGATAATAAGTATCTTTCCGAAATTTGGAAATAAGCTATGTTTCTCATCAGCTATCTTTATTAAAACATAGTTTTTTAGACATAGTAAAAGGGTGAACATAAAAATCTTGTTCATCTGATATTGAAATGTGCTGAATAGAATCACCTGAGTAACCCCATCCCTATACATTATCAGTGTTTTTAAATTTCTTTTGTGGAATTCATCCTAGCAGGCAGCTGATCCCAGGAGAGAGATCAGAATCTCAAATGGGCACAGAAATAAAATAACACTGATCCCATGAAAAATTATGAGAATTATAATTATAGACAGTTTTTAGCTTCAAAAATTATATCTTGATTTCACTTTATTAAAAATTTATAGATGCTTCTCAAGGTATCCCAGAATTAACATTTTAAAGGCCAGATCACTATTGTAAAGTAGAAAATCTTGTAGAGATTATTTCACTTTCTTTTTTATTAGACTTTGGGTTCAAGGGATACCAAGATCCCCTCCAATACATATGAGCAGCCTGTGTCCATATGAACAGGGAGTGATCAAAGATCTGAGTGGTCAAATATTTCAACTTGTTCTCTTTAACTTGGAAAAACTGGCCTCTGAGAGATGCAGAAGCTTTTCAAGTCATAGTTTGGGGTATCTCAAAGATCAGATTTTTCTTTTCTTTTTGTTGCCCTTCTGGGAATTTTGGAAATAGCATATAACTTGTATTTCCAGTATGTTACATCTCATGACATAATATTTGGCTGCTGTGCATTGAATTGAGAGTATTTCATGAGAACAATATAATTGAAGCCTGTGATTCTGATTTTTTTAATGTTTCTTAGGTCAGCAACTGCACCATTCACTCTCTGTATTTATATTCCTGCTCAGATGTTTCCTCTGTTCAGAATTCCTAATCCCTTTAGTTCCTTTCCCTCTTCTCTTTGAAAAAGTCTGGCAGCTGTGATAGCAAAGGCTTCAGACACACTGAGAACATCTGGAAACTTGACAGTGAAGTGTTGAGTCCAGTGACTGCAGTTCTGAGTGCTCTGCACTGCAGCTGCTGGGTTAACTCTGTCCTTGGAGACCAGTTCCAGGTGAGTCTCCTCTTGAGAGAAGGATAATCATGGAAGCATTTGCTCATCCTTTTGGTCACTTTATCGAGTTCAGCAAAGGGCTGGAAGAGGTTCAGGAAAATGCTGCAACAGGAGAATTTCTGGTTTGTGTCATGCCCAGCTGTGGCTCCGTCCCCAGGCACCAAAGGTGGGATGTGTTCATTGATCCTTAGCTCTCCTTCATTTTCCCACACAGCTCTGGGGGTAGTTCTTGTGTAGGCATAACCTCTCACCAGAACAAAGCTCAGTTAAAATCTTCACCCAGAAGCCTGAGGTTTTTAGATTGTATGCTTCTGTATCTTTTCATTACTTCTAAAATGACCCTCCATCAGAATCATTGCTTACTTTAAATTTGCCACTGCTTTAATTTATCTAAGAACACAGTCTAAGTCTGCCATCTTAGAAAAAATAGTAGACTCAGGGGGTTAAGGCTTTCCTGAACAGACTCTTTTAGCACTCCATGTCAAAGCCCAGCTAAAACAGAAAATTCACAAGGCAAGGAGGACATTTTGCTGATTGTCTTCTACCACACAGCTCTGTCACCAGCATGGCAAAGTGCTTGAATGAGATGATTTTATAGACAGCTCATAATAACTTTACTAGAAACACTTAAACCCTAGGAAGGTTTTGCCTTTGGGTGGTTTTATTTATCTATTTTCTGACTTATTTCAGGTCTTTTTACATTGTCTTTCCATCAGGTAATGTGGTCATTATATAGTGTAAAAAGTTGCAGGTAATCATAGCACTTGGTTACTAAAATTACCTCAAAAGAGGCAATTTTGGTTTTCACTTTTAAATTCATCTCAGAGGAATATTCATAATTCCCTCTCCCTCTGAAACTTCTGTCTTATTGTGCCATACACTGAAATATAGGACCTGGAGACACTTGGTACCTCCCAGTGTGTTAATGTCTCATTCTTTATTCCTCAGATCTAAAGATCTAAAGCCTTTAAAAGTCCCCAGAACGTTCCTTTCAAGACCAACAATCCACAATAAATAAAAAGACTTTTGAAAGCATGTTGTTATGATGCAATCAGATATAATTAGATGTGTTTCTTTTCAATGGCTTTCAGAAAACAGGTTGAAAAATAAATGTACAGGGAGAAAAACCTAAGCTTTTTAATGTTAATAATTATAGATAAGTGTAATTATGCTAAACTGTATACCTATTCTGAGAGGTACAGCTGGAATATGGCAAGTACTGCTAAGTAGAGTGAAAATATGAAGGAAAAATTAGATAAGGGCATAAAGAAACCCTAAATGTTCACATTGCACTATTGGCATGAATAGCTAAATCACAGGATATTTTAGAGGTAGAGAAAATGCCATTTTTATTAGCATATTTCATTCAAATATCAGTAGTCTCATTTACATAAATATGAGTATCTATTGAGTGTAAATAGCAAAATTCCACAAGCTGCATTTTATGCAATGAACAGAACACCTCCTTGCACTAGGAATTCATCTGCACCTTACACCTTAAGCAGTGGTAGAAATTCAGTATGCTGTGAGATTTTCACTTTTTCGTTTTTTTTTTTTTTTTTAGAAGTTTGTAAATCATTCATTGATTTGAACTTTAAAAATTTTCAAAACAAAGATTTCCATCAAAACTTCCTAAAATCTGTCCTGTTTTAAATGAATTCCTGTAATACCTTCAGCTAGACTCACTCTCTGCTATTTCATTGAATCTGCCCAGCCTGGGCTTGTGCTGAGCTGTTCACCCCAACCTGTGTGAGGACAATCATCCAGCCAATATTTTATCTACTGAGAGGTCCATCCATCAAATCCATGTCTCTCCAGTTTGGAGACAAGGATGCCATGAGGGGCAGTGTCAAATGCTTTGCACAAATCCAGGTGGATGACAAGTCCAGGTAGATTTCTCTACCCTCTGATGAGAAACAGGCCTTCTGGGTGCCTTTTTATAAATACCTGATATCAGCTTCCCAGCTTACCCAGAGGGCTTACAAGTCCAGATGCATCACAGAAGAGATGCAGCTTTTAGATTCTAGGGGAAAAAAAAGTCCCTCTTTCACACACCATCAATCTCCATCTCAGATACAATCATGTGTAGATGTGGCTCTATGTAGGTTATCACCAGGCCTGAAACAAACTGATTCATTGTGCACCCCTGCCAGCAGTCTGTGAGTGATCATTGAATATTTTGTTCCATTAATTTATTTTGAGGTTATTTTTCTTTTCTGTTTGCTTTTGGAAAAACTCCGTAGCTGTGTCTCAAACTGTTTTAAATCATGTACTTTGCACCTCAGTGTCACAGCAGACCACTAAATCAACTTGCCAGAGCCTCTTCTCTCCACGGTTTCTTATTTAACTTCTACCTTAACAATTCCATTGCCTTTTTCTTTTCATTTTTTCCCAGGCCTCACACTAAAATGTTCTCCAGCTGAGTTATGCCCCTTAGTCATGGAATTCACACCCCAACCCCTCTACTGACGCAAACTTTGGAGAGCAGCTCTGTGGAGGATAACCTAAGTGCTGCCTCCCGAGCTGAGCGTGCTGTCCTTCCTTGTTATTGTAACATTGGTGTACATATCTTCCTTTCCTCATTTGTTATGTCCTAATGTCATTAGGACAAGCCTGCAGCAATTTTAAAAGCTGGCTGCCCAGCCTCTTTGACGTCATTGCAGAAAGGTCTCGGCTGCAGACCCTGCATATACTGTCTGTGATATAGTGTATAAAAATCCATGTCAGTGCTGGCTCTCAGGGAGCTCTGGAAATGATTCAGCTGTCTGGAATGGGCAGATGGCTGCTGTCAAAGTTTTATTGTCACCATCATTATTATTACAGTTGTTTGTGACACATATTGAACTTTCAGACTAGTGTTAAAGCTAAAGTATTTGAGCAACACTTTCTGAAATTCAAATCCCTCAAATCCTTTCCAATCTGACTCCAAAAAACAGGAGTAGGTTTAAAGCTAATTAGACAGATTGCTTTGTTCCATTTCCTACTTTCAGAATAATTATCTGAAAATTCTTGTCCTCGTGTAAACACAACTGTTAACTATTTTTAATTGCTTTGATTTATTGCAGAGCTTAAATTCAGTGCATACTGAACATTCAGCAGGGTGGAAAGAAAATTTGAATTAATTAAGGGTTCGTATGGATTGGATTGTTTACCAAGTTCTTACTTTTTGAAAAATCTTGCAGTCAACCTAGTCTACTGCATACTCCCTGCTGGAGGCATCCTCTATAACTAAGCATACTGAGGAATTTCTAGGCAGACATCTTCTGTTTGTTTTTCCTTCACCATCAACTTCTTCCCAGACACTTAGAGATGTGTCAGGCAAGGTATCTACAGGGCAAGCTTTCATTTATTAAGGGACAGTTTGTTTCATGGTTATCTACTTTTTGTAGCTCCATCTTGTCCTGTATCTTCATAACACCCTGGAGTCCCTTCCAGTGTCAGTGCCCCAAAACTGCTCTTCCAGCCTAGGCTGGGTCTGATATGCTCTTTCCCAGAGACAAAGGGAAAGAAACCCACATTTCATTCCTCCTCTTTCTAAGTATGATTCTATTTTCTGTTCCCTCTTCTAAAACAGAGTTCTGTATCCAGATAAGTATGACAGTAATTGTTGTTTGATATTCCAGACACTCTCAGAGAACCACTAATTGTTCTTTATCGCACTATGTTTAGGTGCTGTGGAATCTCCTGAGAGATTTAAAATAACCTAATCACCAAATGAAGGCAGTTTAGTGAGCTTATGCCTGCCTAGTTAATTTCCCCTGCAACCTGCAGGGTTTGTCCTGGAAGCTGTATCTCTATCCCCTGAGGTTTTTCTCAAACTCTACTCCCACCTGATAGCAGGCAAAAAATATGTTTTTCTGACATCTTTTGTGTATATTCTCTTGTCTTCCCCCACTAAGTAACATGACAGATGGTGGGGCAGAGAGGTGGAGTGAGCCATGTGGACTAAATTATGCAGTGCTTAGGGTTCAATGTATGAATTACTAAGATATCCTCTCTTGTACCCCCCCACCTGAGACATTCAGCCTGACTTGCATCTCTACCATGACAGCTCCTATGGCTATCCAAACATGTTGGATGGGTACTTGATCTTGTTTCCAGAGGAAAAGGAGGTGGTGGGGAAAGCTGCAATAAAATCAGTTAATGATGAGATGAGACAGCACAAGAATTGACTTAAATGAATAAATGAATTTGTGTTAAACTGTGTGGTGTTGCCACAGGTTTGCTGATGACAGCCAAGCTCGTTCACTCACAGCTAGTTCAGGGTCAGGAAGTTCCTTGCCCATTTCTGGGACAAGCAGCTTTTGACACAGGTTCATAGGATCTGCACAGGTGTGGCCAGCTGTCCACACCCTCCACCCAGCTGCATGTCCACTTTTCCTTAGGGTCAAGACAACAGACATATTTTTGAGTCAGGAGGAGAGTGATCTGAAGCAGACTTTCACATGCAAGACATGATGTTAACTCCTGAGAGTTCCTATCCCTGTGCTCCTGAATCCCAGCCCTCAGCCAGCAGCCTGGTTCTCGATTGTTCATTCACCTCCAAAGGCTGCTGTGCAGGCTGGATCCAGGTCAGACTGTGCAGATGAATCCAACAGTCAGCCTGAAGTCTACACTCTCAGATTTAAGTGTGTTCTTGAAATATGTTTGAGTTTGCATATTTTGCTATAGGACTAGAATCAGAGAAATTTGAACAGAAAAACAGACCAAATTTTTTTCCTTTTGAATTTTTATTTTTTTCATGGAAATTCTGACAGAGTACTTCTTTCCTACTGCTTTAGAAAACATTGGCACTTGGCCTATAGAAATTTCTGTAGCTTGGGAGAACATCTCGGCTGCAGGCAAAAAGAAAAAAGCTTTGGCCTGATGAAATCATGATATGATCTCTGAGCTTGGCTGGTGACCATCTTCAGAAGCCACAACTCGCAGGACACAGGGTCAGTTGTGAGGCACATCTTGTATTTTCAGGCCTGTTAGTATAAAGGAAATCATTCCTTTATGAATGAGGAAAATGTGTGTGCATGTACTTGGGTTTAGTAGTCCAGAACCAGATGTGTGACAGGTGAGGTGTCATTTTAGGGAAGGGAAGAGGACAGCAGGGGAAGGCACGGAAGGAAGGAAGGCATGGAAGGAAGGAAGGAAGGAAGGCGCGGAAGGCGCGGAAGGCGCGGAAGGCGCGGAAGGCGCGGAAGGCGCGGAAGGCGCGGAAGGCGCGGAAGGCGCGGAAGGCGCGGAAGGCGCGGAAGGCGCGGAAGGCGCGGAAGGCGCGGAAGGCGCGGAAGGCGCGGAAGGCGCGGAAGGCGCGGAAGGCGCGGAAGGCGCGGAAGGCGCGGAAGGCGCGGAAGGCGCGGAAGGCGCGGAAGGCGCGGAAGGCGCGGAAGGCGCGGAAGGCGCGGAAGGCGCGGAAGGCGCGGAAGGCGCGGAAGGCGCGGAAGGCGCGGAAGGCGCGGAAGGCGCGGAAGGCGCGGAAGGCGCGGAAGGCGCGGAAGGCGCGGAAGGCGCGGAAGGCGCGGAAGGCGCGGAAGGCGCGGAAGGCGCGGAAGGCGCGGAAGGCGCGGAAGGCGCGGAAGGCGCGGAAGGCGCGGAAGGAAGGAAGGAAGGAAGGCAGGAAGGAAGGAAGGAAAGACCCACTGTTTTTCTGTAATATGGGAGATGTTTGAGTTAGCAGTCAGTATTCCACAGGTACCTAATTTCATGGATAGATAATAAATAGCATTTTTGAACATGCTAGAGATAGGTCTTTATGAACTTTTGAAAATCCTGAAAAACAATAAATTACAGGATTTTAGCTTATTTGATTTTGCTCTTTTTTTTTTTTTTCCTAGAACCAGTGATGTCTTGAGATTTGAAAGAAATAGATGAATGTGACATCCAGTGTATGGACATTTATTTTCATTTGAGATTTGAGCTTGTTTGGCTGCAGCACACAAAAAGAACATTTTCATCAGACATTTCTCCATTAGAATTTAGGAATATGGAAATAAAAAAAAAGGCAAAGCTGACTGTAAAATACAACCTCTACATAAAGTTAGATTTTTGGCCGTCTTGATTTCCTCATCCCCCATATTCCACACACAGTACCATGGCCAGAACAAGCTACTGTAGATGTGAGAAGAAAATGCACGTCATTCTGATTTAAAGTGCATGTCTCCACCACTTCATCTTTCCTGAGAATTGAGCCAGTGGTAACACATTAAAACTCTTTAGAGTCCATTCAGCACAGGGCTGTGTTACATATGCGTGCTGGCCTTTCATTAAAATTCATGAGTTCTAGTGCCTTAAACTTGTCTACTACAAGGATTTTTTTGTTTGGATAGCCCAGACAGGCTCATAAAAGCCACCAGTGCTTTACATTCTAGATCTAACTCCGCAACAATAAAAGTCTTTAAAAATTGCTCATATAAGGAATTAAACCAAATGCCACAATATAAAGAAAACTCCCCACATTATATTCTTAAACTGACAACTTAATAATTCCCTGTGAGATTAGTGCCTGTGCCCTGGCTGAATTAAAATGATCTTACATTTTGTGGATAAAATTCCAGTAAAACTAGCCAATGATATGCAAATATTTTCTTCTCCATTGAAGACTCCAATTTATTAATTTCTGGAAAGCAGGCTATTTATTTTTTATTTTTAGGAATGGTAACATGAATAAGTTCTTAAACTAGGGCAGTAGGATATATAGTAGATTGCTACAAACCCTTTTAGCTAATCCATCTATTTTGCCATTCTCACCTGAGAAGGGATCTTTTCACTTCTCACAAAAGGTTGCTCGTTATATTTTCACATTTTTCAAAAGACTTAACCAAGTCTATAACATGACAAATATGGGTAATCCTACTGATGGGTTAACTACAAGGAATGAGATTTTGGACCTTGTGGCAGAGTAAGTCTGCAGACAGGTTTAGGTATAGAAAGTCTTTGAATTTAAAATTGGATTTTTTTGGGGTTTAGAAATTATGGTGAGACTGCTTATTGAAACAAAGAAAAGTATTTAATAGACCTGTCTAATTAATTATGACAAGAATAGATAATATAAGTTTCCTATCAAAAATGACAAACATAAAAAAATAGAAGAATCTTTGAGTCCTGGATTATGGAAGAATTTCTAGATTTTTAAATCAAGTTTGATTCAAATTCTCAACCAAAGTTACCTTATAAACATATGTGCTGGATCTTGGTTTATATCTTATGAATTCTTCGATGATCTAGAGACTATTTAGCAAATCTTGTAAACTAGAGAATGTAGCAATGATGAGTACCCACTGGCATTTTCATGTGTTTTTATTGTCTATATTTCAGTTGAAGATCTGCTTTTTCACATTTTCAGAATTTATATTTTACAGTTCCCTACATTTTCACTCCTAAATTTTCCATTTTCTTTTCTTTTTTTTCTTTTGGAATTGGTAATCTGTGGTTTGAGCAGCTCTTGGGAAGGCATACAGAGGTTCTTAGTTGCTGTTTTAAACCCCAGAGCAGTGCAAGCAGTGCAGTGGGGCTGCTGTGTTCAGAGCCTGCTGTGTTCAGAGCCTGCTGTGTTCAGAGCCTGGTGTGTTCAGAGCCTGCTGTGTTCAGAGCCTGGTGTGTTCAGAGCCTGGTGTGTGCCAGCTGCTTGGGCACTTACCCAGCATTTTTGGCACACACAGTAGCACCTGTGCATCTGCAATTTGCTTTTTGACTTTTCACATCGTTTGTGATTTTCAGCGAATAATCCCTGGACTCTGGTGGTGCAACACATGCCCCATTCAGCCTCATCCTTGCTGGGATTATGGTAACCTCTGGCACAGGAGAAAGTGGGATGCAGGGAGCAATGACTTTTGTAGTTGTCCCAATGCCAAATGTGATGCAAGGATTGAAGTGATTTTGAGAACATCTGTGAGCTGAACTTGAGGAAATGACAACTATGCAGGTATCTGTTAAGAAACACAACTAAAAGCACATTGCTCCCCCAAGGCATCTTAAAGGAGATGTGGTATTAGATTTTTTTTTTTTGGTCACATGATATGATTTAATTTAATTAAATAGGCTAAAGGAGAAAAAACCTGTCATGGTTTAACCTCAGACAGCAACTAAACACCACACAGCTGTTCACTCACTCATTCCCAGTGGGATAGGGGAGAGAATTGGAAGGGTAAAAGTGAGAAAACTCAAGGACTGAGTTAGAGCAAACGCTGTACACACAAGGAAAGCAAAACGAGGAATTCTTTCCCCACATCCCAAGGGCAGGCAGGTGTTCAACAAGCTCCAAGAGAGCAGGGCTGCATCACATGTAATGGTTACTTGGGGACACAAAAACCAGCACTGTGAGCATCCTCTCTTTCCCCTTCTTCCACAGCTTTATATGCTGAGCATGATCCATGTGGTCTGGGACATCCCTTTGGTCAGTTGGGGTCAGCTGTCCTGGCTGTGGCCCCTCCTAGCTCCCTGTGTACCCCCAGCCCCCCAGGGTGGGGTGGGTGAGGAGCAGAAAAGGCCGTGGCTCTGTGTGAGCCCTGCTCAGCAAGAACTACAACATCCCTGTGTTACCAACCCTGCTCCCAGCACAATTCCAAAACTAGGGCAAATGGCTTAAAGAGGACTCCTTATTTTTATAGCTACATGAAACTACAGTTAAGACAGACTTAAGATTTACCCTAGCTGCATGTTTTCCTCCAGAATAGTTTGAAAAACCCCAATGGAATCTGTACAGAGACGTAGCACAAAGATATATTTCTTTCTTTGCCTCTCCCCCTTTCTGATACAGCTGTTGAACTCTCTGTGTAGCTGGGCATTCTACAAGCAAACAGATTGCAGTATGAAGGACTTCATTTCCACACAAAACATGAGATAATCCTGGTCCTTCTGTAAATCCATTTCATGCCATGTTCAGAGAACATGCCAGGTGTCTGTAACTTTCATTTTTGGGGAAAATTTGGAGCCTCAAATGAGAAGTCTGATGTTCTTTCTTCCCCATTCCCACTCTCCATGTTCCCTGCCTATTGCTGTACACCAGGCTTTAAGTGGGAGTGAATCTTTGACCATCCTTCCTCAAACCTTTTGCTGTGCCTTGTAGCCCTGGCAAGCCTGGAGTGGTTTATGGATTTGATTTGTTTACATACCTCCAATGTGAAGATCACTCTGTGAAAGTTCTCAGAGCATCCTGAGCGAAAACAGGAGTCCAGCTCCTCCTTCAGGGCCCTCTATAACTCACATACTTTGGAATAAAAGTGGTGGGATTTTTTTTTCTTGTAGGCTATCTGGGAAAGTCTTACAGTCTCACAGTAAATACCAGAGCACCTTTCATTTCTGACCACTGAGGTGGCTTACTGACAGGACTATGGTTTCTGGTGTAAGTAGGAAATTCAGGCTGAAACTCATAACCTGTCCATTTCGCTGTTATTACAGGAATAAATTTAAATAACATATATCTGTTTCAAATAAGTTACATAGTTAAGCTCTTGTATTGCTTTACTGCAGCATCTGGAATTCATCAGCAGGGCTGCATTCTGGTTAGACATAAAATACATTTGTGTACTCAGTGTCTGTGTTTTCTGTTTCTGTGAACTATAAGTGTTTTGTTTTCTCTTTGTTTGAAATAAACAAATTTTTAATATTCTATATTTGAATTGTATGAACAGCTGAGTTTGGCAAATTCCATCATCCTAACCAAATTTCTATTATGGAGAGAATTAAGTTACATTTTATAAAGTGAATCTATTATTAATTTGAGTCATTATGAGAAACAACAGATAGTGTAACTCCTTATATGTATAAATATGCAAAGACAAATTAACAATACTCTGTTTATCTGTTATTGGAAAGAAATCTTATTTACGTTTCAAAGTATAAATCACTAGTTTCAATGTTACAGCTCAATTACAATTTTTTTTCTTTTTTTTTTCTTTTTTTTTCCAAAGAAGAGGAGTTAATTGTAGAGAAGATTTGGTCTCAGAAGCTGAACCAGATGGTGATCAGGGCAGCAGGGACCTGTCCTGCTCCAACCCTCCTGTCCTCCCTCAGATTTGAAAGCAGTGCTTCAACGCTGGTAATGCCAACTTCCAAGACCTCAGTATTCAGAGATGTTTTTCTCACAGCATTGCCATTTTTCAATCCCATAATTTTTAGAAGCCCTGATCATAAGTTTGGAATAGCTGAGTTCAGCAAAATGGATTTTCACCAGGGATAGTGATTATAGAATACTTCTGAGGTCCAAATTGTTTTGACAACAGAGGGAAGATTTCCTTGCTTTCTGCTTCTTATGATGCTTAGGACGCTGACAGTCTTTCCTAGAGCAATTCAGGTGTTCTGGTCAAGGCATAAGGAAAAAATCCCCTCACAGTGCCTGCAGTACCAAGTATTCTATGTCCCTGTATTCATGCAACAGTTCTGGTGGTAGGTGTGTACAGAAGGCTTTCACTGATTTTGAGCTTCATAAACAATGCCCTTCTGCCTTTGCCTCATTAACCCTCAGGTTAATAGCACTGTTTCAGAGTGGTGTGCTAATGAAGCTTATGTAGGTCCATGATAAGGGATGTGTTGACCATCAAGAAGATTATGGGGTTTAGAGGAGTCTTGGATGAGAATGCCAGCTCCTAAAGGCTGTGGGATCACATGCCTTTCATGCTGTGATGTGCTTGTTGACAAGTGTGACAAAAAGAAATTTAGGAGGAAAAAGAAACCACATTTTCTTAAAGTGTTTTAGATCACTTTGTGGTCTAACCACATGCTCAAAAACTTCCTGAGCTGGAAACAGCCTCCAGATGACCTACAAGCTTTAAAACTTACCAAAACAAAAAGTTCTCTACCACAAAAGCATTCCAATATTTGTACTCTGGTAGAAAATAGTTTCTCATCATACGCTTTAATCTGAAAAATGTACTGGTTCCTTGTCACATTTTACTCTTCTGCAGAAAATACAAGGTTGTTATAGTTTAACACAGCTTTTGGCTTATGGGAAGGCTTTGTATATACAGCAATAAATTCGGGCATAGAGTAAAACTTTTTGGTAACTTGCCAAATTATTTCAAATGTCAGCTAGGCACAACCGTTTTCCTTGGCATCAATTTCAATAGCATTTAAACAGCACAATGCACATTTCTAGGATCTCTTTTGTAGAAAAAACAGTATCAATGGCAAACTTTTATCTACGGTGAATATGGGGAATAATTGACCACCATGTCCAATAATAATTTTAATTTAACAATATGATTTTCAGTGGGGCTTTGAGCTAGGGGATTTATGATTGAGGCTGACATGGTAGAGCTTTTCTCTGATCTTTGACACTTCAGCTTTCTTTTAGAAGCTTCTGCAGTGTTAGAGCAATGGCAGTTCCCCCAGGAAAGGCATCACTGTGCCTTTCCATGGGATTCTGGGTTTCTTTCAACATGCTCAGCTGTACAGGCTATGGTTCTCCTCTATACCCTTGTGTCTGCTGTAGTCAGATGTAAAGGCACCCTATTTGGATGTACCTGGCTTTAAACCAAATCCTTTGGGACTGCTATCTGGCCTCTGCACAGCCTGCACCATGTGCTGGAGAAACTCTGCCCTGCTCTCTGTGGAGTACAGTGCTATCAGCACTGGCTGCTCTCAGCTCAGTTTGGCAATGTCAACTATTCCCACCTTTCATTACAGGCTAATAAGCTCTTAACCAGCCAAACGTTTACTGGGATGCAAGGTAACCTTTGGAACCTGATTCTTTGGTTCTCCCAGATCTATCCTGCACCTCAAATTTAGCGACCCTAAATGAGATGCTTGTTATGTTTGTATGAAATGATGCAGTATTAAAGCAGGACTAAATGAGCAAATTTTAAGCCTTTTTGTTATGATATTGTGAAAACATTCCCTTGTTATAAGTACACTTGGGCTGTTTGTGCAACCCTAAGTTTAAATAGGCACAAATATTCAAGATCTGTGCTCACATCTAACCTGAACTGCAACCCTCACCTCTCTCCTTACAAGTACAGAGTTGATCTGTCTCTACTCATCTGAGAAGATAAATATCTTTCAATACAGATCCCTCCAATTACAAGTATAATGGATATATTTTTTGCCAGCTGGCCAGGGTTCATTCTGAAAGTCTCTCTTTCCTGGTCAATAAACTTAATTATTCTGGAAGTTTTACTTTTTTGTTCTTCAAAGGTTTTTATTTAGCTCAGCTTCACATCTACCTCTCTCCTTACAAGTTTTTGCAGAATTTGGGAGTTAGACTAACAATTTATCAGAGAGACTTCAGCTTTTCTGTGAAGTTCAGTATTAGTAACTTAAAATAAAAAAACCAAAAATAAAAAATAAGTTTCAAGGTCAAAAGGAACTAACTATTTTTCATTCTTCTTCCATTGTCTGCTTATAAAATTTAGGTTGCTGGTTAAGGTAGAAACCTGCAGGATTTAGACCAATAATTTGTGGCCATTTTGTATGCCTTAGAAATATTCTGTAGATTGCCAGCATTGAATATAAATGTGTTAGAAATGAGAAGTCTTGTTCTTGGGGTAGTTTTCATTTTTGCAGGAGTCAGCCCCTGCTTTTTGTTGTTATTGTTATCTTTACTTCATTAAAGCTTATGCACATGTAGAACTCCCTTCTAGAGATGTTAAACATCATTATTAGAGAAATGCTAGAATCTTTCAGAGTATATTAAAAATTAAGCCAACCATGTTTAATTAATAAAGAAAGTAAAATTTAACTCAATGTTTGAAGAAAAATTAATGGTAAGATAAACTGCACCTGAACCATGTAGTTCTATGACTTGCAATCCTTCAAGATGTTGTAAGGATTCTTTCAGTATCTCTTTAAATTCTTACCAACAGAATTCGTAGGATGGCTCCTGAACTACCATTTGTTTCAATTTGGAAGCAACAAATGTCTTTAAAATATTAACAATTTTTCTATAATATATTTTCATTTTCCTTGAACTTTATATCAGTTCTGACCAGCTGTACAGTTAAGTCAAAGAAGAATTGGATTATAAGATCTGAGGAAAGAAAATGCCTTCCATGGAAGCTTAATTTGTTCCGGTCATGGGTTGCAGTGTAAAAAGTAATGGGGGTGTGTAATTCTATCACCATCTATTGGAAT
>VZTB01009769.1:340680-383097 GCA_013397245.1 Thryothorus ludovicianus | reverse complement strand
CGCGGCCCTGTCTGCCCTGGAACTGCTCCACTGCTTGGCTGGCTCCTGTTGGAAGGGTGGTCGCGGTGTAGGTGTCTGTGGTGGTGAGCCGGTTCCTACCGTAGACCAAACCTTCTTGCGTCTTTTGCCGAGTGTTGATCGCCAGTTTATCCTTACAGTTTGTCCTTACAGTAGATCTCTTAGCAGTAGTTCAGTCTTATCTGTGCCTGTTAGCAGCAGCGTTTTGCCTCCGAGAAATTCTGCTTCTTTTTGTTCGTTGGATATCACAGATGTTTTAACCTTCAACACCACAGAGCTATGTAGGTGCCACTGTTACGATCATTTCGCTTTTAAAATATTAGGGAGTTGAGTATTGTTCAGGATTGAGCAATGTGTTTCAACTTCTAATTTTTAGGATTCTGTTAAGTTTGCAGTGTGATGGTCATGACCATCATTTGCAGAACACTCTCTAACAGCCACCAAATGCAGTTTGTTTAGTAACATGGTTTTAAACAGAATTCCCATCTGCTTCTGTATTACAATTTGTTTCTATGAGGACAGCTCAGTTGTGCAGAAGAAGGAAGTTAACAGTAGTCTTGAGCTTGTACTTGGGCGTTTATTTTCATCAGGCATTATAATTATAGCTTACAGTTGTATAGCTGAAAGCTATAGTTTTGCCTTGCCTATTTACTGATTAAAGAAATTATGGAGGATATATAAGAACAGGAGAATCAATTTGCTTTCCAGCTCTTTTGAGATTTTTATCTCGTATCCTTTTTCAACTAAAAAAGGTGAATGGGAGTTCTTGTCAGGTTTTTTTTGTAAAACCACTCACTAGAATACCTCTGACAGCTGAAATTTTGTACTCCTGTGTCTGTTGCTGTCCATAACAGAGGAGGGACCTCCTGAGGGATATTGTCTTATCAGCACCATCTTATTCACTGGCATTTTCATCACCTCTGAATGATGCCTGACCTTTGTTGGAGGGAAGTGAAGAATATAGAATAATCCACAGCTCTTAGATGCTTCACATAGGTTATTGTGCCATTCTGTTATGTATGTTTTTGTAAATTGTTTTGCTGCATTTTTAAGAATATTATCTGTAAAATAAACCAGTTCTGCTTGAAGAAGGTGGAGAAGTGAAGGAGGCTCTTCTGAGACCCATTGTTTTGTGCAAGTTGTGTTTCAGCATTAAAGGAATAAATGTTATCATTATGGCCGTAGTTCTTAGTGGGAGTGTTGTCAAGTTTGAACAGATTTTGGGCAGTTTTGTCAAATTCTCTCACTCCTCTTCACCTTTCTCACGTGTAGCAGTCAGCTCCAGCAGTGCCAGCTGAACCAGGAGAGAGGAGCTCTGATGAGCTAAATTATTTAGTGAATAATGTAGGGAATTTTTCTGAAGGGAATTTTTCCTCTTGCATCGAAGGAGGTTATAAAGCAGTGCCTTCTCCCTTCCCCCAGCCAGCTGGATGGTTCTTTCTTGTGCTGCTAGAGCAGTCACTGTTTCCTTCACAGCTGGAAAAGTGCTGTGTCATTGGCAGGAACACAAGCACAGTTCTTCTGGCTGATGGTTTCCCACACAGCAATTGTGTAGAATTCCGGGATGTAGGAACAAGTGTGTTCCTTGTACAGCAGGCTGACAGCTTCGTATCAAACACTGATGCCTAAATGTGATGAGTAAATTAAAACTTGAAACAAATTAATTTGCTGCCTTCTAAATTTTCCTTTTCCTCTACTGATCTAAGCTTTGAAAATTGAAGAAAACTGTAATGTCAGTCTTCACCAACCTACATTAAAGGAGCAAAACACACATGAAATTCAAAGAAGATCCAAACATCATGTTCTGTACCTTTGAGCTATTGCACATTTTTTTCCATGTCTTTTTAAAGAAGACATAGCATTAGGGCCAGTTATGTTTTTACCAGTGTGTTATAAACCATGCATACAAAGCAAGTCCTTGTTTAGAAAAGAGCCTTTCTGGATCCACAGAGCAGAATCAGAAGATGGGGAGTGATAGCTGAGTCAGTGTATTTAATTTTTTTATGCCATTTGTCTTTCCTAGGGAATGTGACCAGGTGATTCTGTACAGTTTTATTAGTTGAATTATGTTGTTAAACCAAACATTCAAACTACATCCTTTAAAGAACTGTTGTAAAAACTGGTCCCCATCTGAAGATGAGTGTTACTGGAGTAACAGTGAAATAGTAATCTTAATGTTACTTCATCAGTGCACACCCATTAACGTGAAATTTAACAGTGTTGTTTTTCAGAGGGCAGAAATGGAACTATTTCCTCAAGTTCACCTTGAACAAGGGAGAAAAGAAACTTCCTAAAGTGTGCAGTTTTCAACACTGGGAAAGCATTTAACTCTCAGTGCAAATGACTCAGCTGATAATGCCCTTTAAGCTTGAATGCTGCATGTAAATGAAATTTTGGAAGGACTGTAGTTTAGGCTTCACTTGCACGTTATGTAAACCTTTAATATCCCCATCTTCACCCAGGGCTGT
Organism: Thryothorus ludovicianus; assembly: GCA_013397245.1. Taxonomy (NCBI): domain Eukaryota; kingdom Metazoa; phylum Chordata; class Aves; order Passeriformes; family Certhiidae; genus Thryothorus; species Thryothorus ludovicianus. The sequence goes on along the minus strand of VZTB01009769.1, from coordinate 380,611 downwards.
CAATACACAGGCAGATAGATCCCTGCCTGGCTGAAGCATGACTGATTTCTGCTCTGTGAATAAGTTGGGTAGAGAATTGTAGGCTCACAGCTGCCTGTGAAAATTAACTCTCTCCTTAAATTAATTTGACATAGCATTTTCCAAGATTTATCCATACTGATTCCTTAACATGGTACTGTCTGTACGTAGGATTACTTCACTTTGCACTTCTTTTATCCCTAATTTCTCAAATTCATGAACGTTTTCTATGAGTCTCCTGATTTCATGATGTTTTATAAGTGCACAGAACTGGAAGTATATCTCACCTGGGTGTGTGACTGAATCTTACCCAAACTTAGGTGCCTGTTTCAGTCTGGTTCTGTGGACTCATGGAGGTATTGTCAGTAGAGTGTAATACCAAAAATTGCAATTAATAAATAAATATTAAATAAAATTGGCAAAAAATGGGGCTTTACTCTAAAATGAGCCAGGCTGCAGCTGAGTACCATTTCATGGGATCAGGGCCAGGGCAGCTTGCCTTGCTTTTCCTGACAATCTCAATGACCCTTTCAGGAGCAGCACACAGGTCTGGATCAAAAGCTGCAGAGAACTGGACTAGGCTACAAAAGCCAAGCTGCTCCAATGTTCTCATGCAAATTTTCAGCTCCCCTGATGCAGCCAGTAGCTGCCATTCCCACCTGCTCTAGTCTGAAGATTTTTTGAGGATGGATGGCCAGGATTGAACATAATGTTGCAGAAAAAGTCATATCATCTGAAACATCTCTTATTCTTTTCTTCAGCCTGATTGTCTGATTTGTAACATCCTGTGATTGACCTGTGGATCTGGATTATCATCCATATTAATAATTTCCAATAATTTTAATAATTTCCAACCTGATGAGCCCTGTGCTTAAAGAAAAAGTCCTTGCTGTTATCAAACTTTGCATCTGCTTCTATTCAGCATCACCATATTTCCAGTGTCGTGGCTTTCAAAACAATTTTAGGTGATACTGTAGTCCTCTCTGGTAGTGATGCATTTTCTTGCTCTCAGCAGATTTCCCTTGCACTTGGGCTTCCTTTTTTTTGGTTAAAGTGGTAAACAAGACAACTTTCAAGATACTTGCAATTTCTAAAGAAGTTTTACTGAAACATTTGGATCAAAGGAATGCAGAGCTGTGGTAATTGGAGAAGAATTTCAGCAATTACATAGCGGCTGCAATTTCCATGAGAACAGATTAGATTTTGAATTTAACTTCATTGTCTACTGAACATTTAGTATTCCTTGAGTTCTGAGTCTCAAGGAAAACTTCCATTCCCAGGGATAAAAACTTTTCTGCTCAAATGCCAAAGCACTAATCAGACTGCCTCAGGTGTTAGGGATCAGCTGTACAAGACAGACAGGAATCCAGGACTCAGCTTTTCCCAAGCAATCAAACATCTTTGAGCTGTGTCACTGTCACTGAGGTGTGTGTGCTGGAGCCACACACCAGTTTATTCCTGGCAGTGTGCAGGAAATGCAGGAAATGCACCCTACACAGTTCTGTGGCATTCTCTACATCTCTGAGGGCTCCAGGCTTCCATTACACAGGATGATCAATGTATTTAAAATTTCTGTTAGCTGTTGCTTACATCTGCTGGTGTTAAAAGGCTTTTGTTTTGTTTCATTTTGTTTTATTTTGTTTCAATCTGGTCCCCAGAAGTTTGAAAGCATTTCAGTTCTTCTGAATGTCTGTTTGATTAAGCTTCCAGCACCTCTGTTCATCAGTCTGGTTTGGACAGAATGGTGTGTACCAAGAAATGGTAGTCACATGTTAAGCTAACAGGAGGTTAAAGTTATTCTTTTATTTTTTCCTTTTAAGCATGCCTGGATAATACAAACCATAGCATGGTCCCAGTTTAAGCACTAAATAAGCAACTGAGATGTTCATTACAGGAGGGTTTGATTCCAACACACTGCAGGGAAAAACTTTTTTGTCCTGTTTTTGTTGGTGATGTTGAAATCAAGCATGGTTTGATTTCTTCCTACTTTTACATGGAAGTTAGAGTCATGCTAACGACAAAATTTTGGGGAAGATGAGATTATTTTTGGCAGTAACAAAAATCATGTCAGCTAAGAGTTGTATTGGGAATTAACATATATTTAATTTTCAAATGAAAGTGCTATTGCTAAGACTTCAGGGTTTGTTTTTATACAAATCTTTAAAAATACAGGCTCCAATAAACTTCCAGAAATTTGTGTTTTCTCTCCAGTTGTGTCATCATTCCTCCCGGCCTCACTTGTGAGCAGCTTTGAAAGTCAAACCTTCTGAGGTTGTATGAATGCAACTTTTCTTAGCAACAAACTTGTCCATATGATTAATTCAGAAGAGTAAATTTCTGTGATCATGTAACTCTGTTCACTACAGGCAATTTGTGTTATTTTCCAAGATGAGTAATGAAACATTTTTCGCTCTCCTTCTGTTCCTGTTTTCAGATACAGCTGTGGGACACTGCAGGCCAGGAGCGCTTCAGGAAGAGCATGGTGCAGCACTACTACAGGAATGTCCACGCCGTGGTGTTTGTGTATGACATGACAAACATTGCCAGTTTCCACAGCCTGCCATCCTGGATAGAGGAATGCAAACAGCACCTTCTTGCCAATGACATACCACGGATTCTGGTGGGAAATAAATGTGACCTGAGAAGTGCTATTCAGGTGCCCACGGACCTGGCCCAGAAGTTTGCTGACACTCACAGCATGCCATTGTTTGAAACATCTGCCAAGAACCCCAATGACAATGACCATGTGGAGGCCATATTCATGACACTGGCTCACAAGCTTAAAAGTCACAAGCCACTAATGCTTAGTCAACCCCCAGATCATGATGAAATACATATAAAGCCTGAGACAAAACCTATCACATCCTGCTGGTGTTAGGTCACATTGTCACTGGCTATCACCTTGTCTTGTTTGCAAGTGCTTCAAAATTATGATCTTGGCTAAGTTCCAGGTTTTGGTAGCAATTTTAGCAAATCTTTCTGGCACTTTAATGTGGTTGTTTTTTTTTTTGTTTTTTTTTTAATTTTGCCTGGTGTAGATGTGCCCATCTTATGCTCTTGCACTTTGTAATTGTACTTTCTGAATTACTAAAGTTTCACTATAAATATGTGGGAACATACTTTCTCAAGTTTTGACAAAGCAATTCTAGCTGAGCTCTTGCTGCCTGAGGTTGTTCTCATCACTTTTGGTAAGATTATAAATAGGAGGTCAGTTTACTAATACTTCTGGTTGCTACTTGCATTGGAATAATGTAGGAAAAAGAGCCTTCTGTGACAGCCAGGGAACTTGGGTTTTAGGTCAGCAAATGGGGAGATTTTTGGCATATGAAGGAATATGAGGTGGCTACTAGTAAATTTGAAAGCAGGTACCTTTTTATTATAAAAGCAAAAAAAAAAACAGGTCTGTCAAAGTTTGGGCTGCCAGTGTTGCTGCAAATTGCTAGGATTTGGCCTGGCATTCCACTATCAACTTGGTTTGTTCTGGCAGTGCTAATGGAATTGACTGACTTCTCCCTACCTCTAGACAGTTATTTGATACCTAAAACTTCATTAATTTTTCATAATGAGCATGTGGTACCAAGCTATATTATGTTTACCCGTGTTGTGGAAAGTAGTGTAGCACAGGATTTGGAGTAAAATTGGGACTGTCTGTCCATAAGTTCTCTGATCTTACTAAAACTCAATGATACATTTCTGAAGGTGCTGGTCTTGAGTAGAATGTCTCAGGGTAAGTAAAAACAGTTGAGTAAGTAAAAGATTGGGTGAATTTGGCAAAAGCATACCCATTTTCAAAGATCAGGGTTTGCAGGGCTTTAAGAGATCATGAGTGCTGCTCAAATATCTTGAAAAGCCAAGTTGATAACGTATTTCAGGAATGGGAATGCTTAGGAATGTGATGCATTCTTAAAATATTTCCAAACACAAACTAAACTGAAATTTTAGTTTGTGTTTGCAAACTGGGTCTTGAAATGTGGAGTAGATTTACCAAGTGCATCATCTGTTACAGACCTTTGAAAACCTGCATGTATAATGTGACTGTGTGTAGGGCATCCTTGGCATTACTAATGTGAGCTAGTAGGGGTAAGATGAGGGAAATTCTTCCTCGTGAGCCACCTTTTTCTGTGTTCTCATAATTGCAACTGCTTTTTTTCAATTCTATCTGAAGACCAAGTTTCATAATAAGGTCAAATTTCATAATAAAAATGGTGCTAAGTTGCACATGGTTGCATAAAGTGAAATGTAAGCCATAGAATGCAATCTATGACATCACTCACATGCCACATCAAACAGTGTTTGGTGAGTTAGTTTTTGAAGTATAAATTATTTTCTTTTTATTGGCAAAGTGTAGCATGTGTTGCTTACTAGAAACTAAATGGAAGGGCTAGTTCAGAAACTGCCACCCTGTTGGTCACATTAGAAACAAATTACTGAAACAAGATAACAGTTAATTATGTGAACTCTTTAAATTCTTAAGATGTAATTTCATTGCAACTTATACAGAAAAAAATTCATTGAGATTTTTCTAGATTTTAAAAGAGCAATTAATTTGGTCTAATATGATTAAGATGCCTAAAACTAATCTAAACAAAAGCTAATGCTTTTTCCTGTATAAAGCTGCTTCAATTGTGACAGTATTTTTGCTTAGGAAACATTTGTAAGAGGGAGCTTTTGTATTCACTCTGAACCTTACATGACTAGGATTTACAGTTGTTTCAGAAACAATCATCTTTTTAACACTAGTGTCCTTAATGATTTCTTTAAGAAAAGCATTGATCTTAAATTGATGTTTATAATATGGTAAGTAAATATGGTTTACAGTCCTGTTGGACAGATTATTTTTCACTTATGTCCTTAATCCTTTTTCTGAGGATCCTTCTTAATTATTTGTATACTAAATATGTCAGCAGGTTTTGGTGGTGGGTGGTTTTTTTTTTTGTTTGTTTTGTTTGTTTGTTTGCATTTTGGTTTTGTTTTTAAATAAAAAAATATCCCAGAATTAAGAATTTTAAAGCCAGTCAGTCAGGTTGGGGGTTGGGGTAAGAAAATAATGTAGCTGCAGTTGTTACTGTTAAGTTTGATTTGAAACACCTGCACATCTGTTGCTGGGGGTTGGGGTAAGAAAATAATGTAGCTGCAGTTTTACTGTTACTTTTGATCTGAAACACCTGCAGGTCTGTTAAGTTTTATCTGAGTTATCACAACTTGTAAATAAGGGCCCTCCTGTCATGAAAATCGTGTGGAAATGGTGTTCTAGTGTGTAATTCCATGTTCAGCACCAAGCATGTTGTAATGGTTGTGCCATGGAGGCAGTCATGTCAGCAGTGCAGGACTCAGTGTTGCTCCCTGCCTTTCAGTGATGTTGTGCCCACGGAATGGATGCCAGAGTACTGAAAGCTTTATGTGTGTGTATTTCCACTTTAACAGACTGTAACCTTGGGTTCTTTTGTATGTGTTGGGGGCAGGCAAGGCACAATCCCAGAAACCTAATAAACTGGCTTTGCCACCAACTGTTATCACTTGTTTTCAATAATTATAATAGGAATGATAATATAATTCCATATGGTTAAAAAAATGCTGTGAGGGAATTAAAGGAGTTTCTAGTTTCTGTCTGTGTGGGTGACAATTTTTACAAAAATTGTCACAATACTTGGACTACTATCAATACTTTCTTGCAATGACTGTGGGTGATTTTGAGGCATCTGAAGCACCCACCTGATGATTCAGAGGCATGTTCAGTATTTATTTCAGATTCCAGAAGAATGGGAAGTGATATAACAGTTATAAAAATAGCAATTACTGACTTTGGATGTAAGTCAAGACTCTAAAGGAGTCTTCTCTATTCTCTTCTAGTCTCATCTTGTTCAGAAATAAAACCTCTTTAATAAATTTATTGAAAGTCATATTCCATGTCCCCTCTGTGAGTATTTTCACTTCCACCAGAACGTATAATTCTAATACTTTTTTTCCCCCCAAGTCCTACTTTTGAGGTCATTGACTGATGTTGCCTAATATTGCAATTCCCAGATAAATGAAGAACTTCATGTTATTTAAAAGTTCTAGTAATACTTCCTTTAAATGGCAGTCTGGTTTTTCTGTGAAAATCAACACAACACCAACATGTAATCTTAAATTTAAAGTCATAAATAGCATTAAAAGTTGTCATTATTCTAGGACTCATAAAAAAATACCACCACTACGAGGATGTCTCTGACCGTGTGGGATTTTTTTGCCTTTCTCTGTTGATGCTGGGGGCCCAAAGGAGGCCTCATCATCATCATCACAGAGGGCTGTGTAGACATTGAGAGAGGAAGAGTGGCTGCTGGTTTCCAGGGCTGTTCTGGGGTTCACTGTCAGCCTCCCAGCTGCAAGAGAGAAACACGTGCTGAAGGCAGCTCCTTGGAGTTCTGGAAGCTGTTTCCAGAGCTCAAAGGAAGGCAAGGAAAGAGCTACTGGGATCCAGCAGCACAGGTGCACAATCCCTGGAGGAATGTTACTGGCATGGGTTGTTTTGTGCCTTGCTGAATCATCACTGCTTAATGTGGATCACAAATTATTGAATCCTTAGCTCATCATTTGAAATTAATGGAAAACAAATTTCCCAGCAATACCAGTGATCACTAAAAAAGACAGCCCCAAAACAGAGCATAATCCTCTCCCTGCATTTAACAAAGATGCTGCCCTTCTTAGGAAGAGGTTCTTCCCTCTGAGGGTGGGGAGGGGCTGGCACAGGTTCCCCAGAGTACCTGTGGATGCCCCGTACCCCAGAGTGTTCAAGGCCAGGCTGGGTGAAGCTCTGAGCATGTGAAAGCTGAGAGTCATAAGACCCTGATCTTGGCTCTGTACTTCCTTTTCTATTGTGATTTTTTACTGCTTGTGCTGCCCCTTTGGAAAGGTCACAGGCAGGGAAGAAGACTGGTGTGAGGCAATATGCTAAACTCCCTCTTTCTGAAAATACTTATTTGCTGCTAAAAACATCACGCTGGACCTCCAAATCAGGAGTGATAAAGCAGAAGCTGCATTTGCAAACCATTTATCCTCCCCAAAGCCTGGTCATCCCCACATCCTTCACACCCACTCCTGCACAGGGAAACACTTGAAATGCTCAGGAGGCTTTGAGTGCTCCTTGCCCTTCTTAGTCCTCTATGCCTTGGACCTTTCTTCGGTTAAGGAAAGGCAGACAAAGAAGAAAAGACTAAACTGACCCTAAAATACGTGAAATAACTTTCCTATTTACTTCAAGGTATTTTTAACACACTCATAAAATAGATACAGTGAAGGGCTGCTGGCTTCAGCAGTGAAAGATTCAGCTGTAGATGGAGAAAAGCATGTGCTGATCAGAGGGTTTGCAAGTTCTGTGCATCCTCATGATGCCTTGGAGTGCTGGCTTCAGCTCTGAGCTCATGTCTGAGTCACTGTGATGCTGCTGTTGAAAAGCACACATTGCTGGCAGCTCTTGTCTTCTGCTTCAGGGATCAGTGCTTCTGTCAAATTGCATCTGACCTGGAAGAGTTGATTTCAATACTTTGATCTGTCATTAAATAGGTATGTTTTATTTATATACATGATGATAGCAGAGGGTAAATAAAGATATATAAGATATATTCTCTGTACATATCTAAAATGATAGCCAGAAAACATGTATGTTCTATCACCATAGGCATACATCTGCATTATAATGCAACACTTGAGGGAGTGGTGTATGGAATTCCAGCTCTTTTTGATGTGTGGTACATGACACTGGTGGGATTCCAGCTCTGGCATCTGCTTTAAGGCTCAGCTCCCAGGCTTTATGGGTGAAGAACTGTTCAATGAAGCAAAAACTTGGGTCAGTCGGGGTTGGGAGGCTGCCAGCATCAGACAAAATAAGAAGCAAAAACACAGAAGCAACTGCTGTAAGATATGCTTGGAGCAAAGAATTTGGACACTGAAAACACCACGTACCATCCTGAATCAGTCTTATGGGTGTTGGGTGGGGGGCAAAGGCTTAGCAATATTTGCATGAACTGTTCCACCATAAACATAACATACTGCAACTAAAGAAAAAAGTGATGAGTGTACTTAAAAATGTAGTGGACAGAAGCCAGAAGATGAAACATGAACAAGATGAAATAAAGTAGTTTTAAATTAAGGTGACATAAATGTCAAGCCAATAAAAGAGAACATCCATTTCTGTAACTTTGAAGCTGTAACTGTCAAAGAAAAAAAAAAGAAAAAGAAAGAAAGAAAGAAAGAAAGAAAGAAAGAAAGAAAGAAAGAAAGAAAGAAAGAAAGAAAGAAAGAAAGAAAGAAAGAAAGAAAGAAAGAAAGAAAAAGAGAAAGAAAAAGAGAAAGAAAGAAACGAAAGAGAAAATAACAAGAAGGAAGGAAAGAAGGAAAGAGAAAGAAAATAAAGATGAAAGAAAGAAAGAAAAAAGAAAATAAATAAAGATAAAAAAGAAGGAAGAAAGAAGAAAAGAAAAGAAAAGAAAAGAAAAGAAAAGAAAAGAAAAGAAAAGAAAAGAAAAGAAAAGAAAAGAAAAGAAAAGAAAAGAAAAGAAAAGAAAAGAGAAAAGAAAAGAAAAGAAAAGAAAAGAAAAGAAAAGAAAAGAAAAGAAAGAAAAGAAAAGAAAAAAGAAAGAGAAAAGTGTCAATACTGTAGCAGCTCAGAAAGGGCAAGTGAAGCTGTGCAGTTTGATAATGTGCTTGGGTTAGACCGACCTGAAGAGGTGCAAGACACATCAGTTCCTGGTTTTTTTTGGAGAAGCTGCTTGGGAAGGCTGGGAAATGCTCTTTGCTTTAATGGGCTTCCCTCCTCAAGTTAGAGGTAAGTTCAAGGACTTTTCCCCACTTCCACACTCTTAGTGCTGGAGAATCGTGGAATCATCTCAGTTTGGAAAGGACCCATCAGGATCAATGGTTGGACTCAATGGTATTAAATGTCCTTTCCAACCTAGAGAAGTCTGTGGTTCTATAATCCTAGGAAACAAGAAATCACACAGTCTGACTCCAAAAAAATGTGTGCTGTGCTTCTTATATTAAGTGGGGTTTCTACTGAGTATAAGAAAAGAAAAAACCCCAAAAACCAAAAAAGGGAATATTCCTCCTGCTGCAGGCAAATACCATTTCCTATTTTCAGAACATATCTGTATTTTGATTCATTAGTACTATTCCTGTCCTTTACCAGCTCTTTTAAGGCTCTCTTCTGCAGCCTGCCTTTCCCTAGCAGGCAGCAGCATGTTTGATGAGCAAGACCTATGTATTCCCCACTCAAAATATTTTCATCTACCTATAGTGAAGCTTACTTCAATTTCCAACTATTTCATGCTAAACCAGGGTGGGTTATGGAGATACAGAACTGTGACTTTGTATCCCCTGGTTTCTCATCTTTGTGCTCAGCAAAGTCTGCCCTAACCCTGAGCACCAGCAGCTCAGCAGCACAGGGGAGGAGCTGCAGCAAACATACATCTATGAAAAGTAAAAACTCAGATATAAATACATTTTTAAAAATATTAAAATATATATATTAAAAAAATCCCAAACGAGCTTGTTGTCAAAGAAGTGCCTGAAAGGGTTCCCTGATCCTCACTGTGGTGGAGGTCCCTCCTCCTCCGCACTTCCTGCCCCTTCTGTTGGGGAAATGACTTAAAAATATTCTTTGCCCTTAGTTGAACATTAACTTCCAGAATCAGCTTCCCTGATTAACCTTCTGATTACACTGTGTCATTAACTCTGGCCACTGCTAATGGAGAGGTTGGCAGGCTTTTGCCTTTATCCACCCAGGGATTTTGTGTGCCTTGTTCTGTGCATCAGGGAACAGGATAATGTTTTGTCTCAGCCTGCTTGAGGTAGAGAAGGCTTTTTGGTGTAAATGCCTTGTCTTTGACTTAATAAAAGCAATGCTGACACAAGATGAGCACAAAATGCTTGGAGTCCATAATGGGGGTCCACAACTCCACTTGACTTCCCCCAGTGAAAGCTAGGGGTGACACAAGCCATGGAATATCCCTGGAGATGGAGGCAGGCTCTACTGTACCACGCATGTGGAACGGGCTTCTAAACATAGCCCTGGAAACTGCCGTCAGGAATATATTTTCTGCAACACTAACCAAAGAGGAGAAACATTAAACTGATAATGAGTTTCCACCAATTTCCATTCTGCAGCTGTCATTTTTCTGGAAACCCCCAATTTTTTGGAAAGACCTGTTGAAATCATGTGTCTGTGAGTGATCTGTAATAGCTGCACCACTAGAAGGACTGTGTAAGAAACAAACCAGCTTATAGCTGCTGATAAATCAGTTACGTACATTTTTATTCAAAAGTAGCACAGAGCATACTTCTCTTTTACACCCTAAAATTTAAATATGTGCTGCTGAGGCTGTTTCACAGCCAGGGGAGTACCTGCCACGCCTGTCCCTAAATGACACTGATCAAGGGCTTTCAAAGCTGGGCTGGGTACTTGGGTTGTGCCCCAGAGCTGTGCCAGGAGGAACCTGGCCTGCAGCAGCCGTGGTGGCACTGCCACCCTCACCCCAGGAATTATCTGCCTGAGCCCATGGAGACAGCACAGCGTTTGAACAAGGACTGGTGACGTGCTGCTCTGCACACTCACAGCACAAACAAACTGCCCTGGTTTGTCACACTGCAACTGGGCATGGAACAGCACTTGTGGATGGGACCAGAACTACCCAGAAATGATGCAGAGGCTGAGCAGTGCATCTTAGCAATGCAAAATCTGTTTTAGACTAACCAGAGCCACGCTGCTTTCAGCTCTCAGTGGGCCAAATACCCTCTGAGGGAATCGGACTTTCTTTCAATGTACATGAACAGCAGTTTGTGTTAATCAAGAAGAAACTCCCCAGCAGTCATTGCAGATGGTGTGGAGCTGTGCCAGAAGCATCTGAGGACAAGGAGAGCAGTCACCCTCAGTGCTCTGATGCCTGTTGACAGGCACTATGTCAGAGGAAAAAAGCACAGCATCCCATTCTGAATCACGTTTGAATTAATATATTAAAGCAATTCAGACATGAACACCTTCAAATGAACAAGACACCAGCTGTGGTTTTGGTTGGTATATTAGGAGAGGGTTGGATTAGGTGATCCCCAGAGGTGCCTTCCAACCTCAACCATTCTGTGGCTCTGCAGGCCAGGTAATGAAAGTATTTAGAGCCAAAGTCAGGAAGAATTTGGCTATTGTGGCATAGTTAAGCCTTCAGTTGCCAGAGCAGGACCTGCAGGCCAAGTTAAGCTGCTGGCTCAAGCACCCAAAGATGGGGACAGCTTCCCTCGCTGAAGCTGGGCAGTGGAGGAAGCGTTTTGTGACCTGAGAAGGGCTGTGGAGGGAGCCTGGCAGTTAGGGCTTCTCTCTTGATCTGAGATATTCCCAGACATTAATAATTTTAATGGTTAAAGTCAGGAACAGATACACTTGGCAAGCACCTTACACACAAAGGGGTGCCAGAGTTCACTGGGACTCCTCAATATGTGGCTCTGAGTATTTCTCTGTTCAAGAACACAACAAAAGCTGTGTAACATCTTCATAGGATTATCACAGAATCATAGAATTGTTTGGAAGTGACCTTAAAGATCACCTCATCCTCACCCCCCTACCACAGGCAGGGACATGTTCCATTAGACCCCAACCAATCTGGCCTCGATCTTTCAGTGATGGGGCATCCACAGCTTCTCTGGACAGCCTGTGCCAGTGCCTCACCATCCTCACAGTGAAGAATTTCTTCCCTGTATCTAATCTAAACTCACCCTTTTTAGCTTAGAGCCATTTAGGTATTAGAGTCCCTTTACCAGCATTATGGAAAGGACTTCAGTCTTTAGAGGAAAGAAAAGAAATCAAAATCAACTCTTCTCTTGGGATCATGAAAGGCACCTTACTTGCTGCAATTAGAGAAACAGCAACTTTATATGAGATCATTCCTGGAGTTACAAGTCTCATGGTGGGCATGACTTTTCCTACTACCCACTTTCTCAAGATGGGAAATCATTTTCCAGGCCCTGTTCAAATGCTGTCAATCTGTGTCATGGGATAAATCATCTTCCACTCCCTGCTCAAGGCCTGCAAGCAAGAAAACCACTTGACATTCACCTAAAAGTGAAACAAAGTACTTATGGGAATGACAGAACCTGACTGGAAGCTGTAGTTCCATGGTCTAGAGGACCAAGAGGTCCCCTAGAGAAAATACAACAGAACACCTTGGTCTAGATCTGTAATAAATTTGAGCAAAATAGGCCCTAAAATAAGGATTTCTTTTAAACTTTCAATTATCAAAGTAGAAACTGGAAAATTTGAACTGAATTTAGACAAGTTACTTCATAAGAGGAGCTACTGCAGCTCCAGTTCCTGCCACACTCTACAGTTACATTTCAGCTCTAAAATTAATTGTAGTGACACATGTACACCCCAGAGAAGCCTCATTTTGACAGAGGTACATGAATGATGTTATCAAGGTTTCACATCAAAGGCTTTACTTGCCCCCCATTCCTACCAAGAAGAAAAGGAAAACACTCTGAAACTCAAGGATGAAGTGTGTCCTCATCATCCAAGTAATTCATGCAGTTAAGAGGGAGAAATCGAGACAGCAGTTGAAGAAAAAGGGATTTTATTTAATATTTAAATGCCTAAGGCTAGCACTGCTGCACAAACTACAGGATGAATTCTAGAGAAACAGGACATGATTTAAGTACAAAAGCCAGAGGAAAGAGTGCTCTCACTTTCCAGAGGCAATGAGGTATTCTCACTGTACAAAGTCTGAAAGTTTAAAATCACCTGCAGATCTTTCCCCCTGCACTGTGATCTCTGCTCAGTGCTGGGCATTCACTCGCTCTGTTTTTTTCCAGTGGCCAAGGAAAAGTGCATAACCATCTTTAAGAACTCATTGCATCTCTCTTGCCACATTTCAACAAAATGTTCGAGCAGTTTGTCACGTCATTCTGATATATGGTGGAGGTTTGGATGTGTCTTCTTCTGCATCTACATCCTGGGCTGGAAACCGATCCACAAAGTTAAAAATTCTCCCCCCAGGGCCTGTGTGAGAAAGGAAAGAGAAAACCACTAAACACTGTACAGACGTTTGCACAAAATCCTGAGTTCCTTTTGGTTATCAGGATTTTGGCCTGGAATGTAAACCTTATTCAGAATGTTCCTTCCTTATCCCTGGTGAACACCCAGATCCATGGTGGCAAGAGTTACTCACTTTGTACAGCACAAACCATTTCCACAGCCTGATTTTGGTCCTCACTAGGTTGCAACCATTCCTATGAAAGAAACAGCACCATCAAATACCTCACCTGGAAATTTGTTCAAGGTACACCTGAACTTATTTTAAAAGCCTGTGCAGTCCGTTCCTCCTAAGAAGTTTTAGTTTGAAAGTTTAAAGCAGTCTCAGAGTTACCCATTTGGTGTCTTTGGAGCAGCTGCCTTGTGGCCTGCACCCTTTAATTCCTTACTAAACCAAATTGTTGGATTTAATTTAATATTTTTCAATTAAATAAAAAATAATTAATTTAATAATAAATTAATATAAAAATGCTGTGTTTAATAACATCATCAGAATTTCCCTAATAGAGAAGTAGTTGGCATTTATTTATTTAGTGAGCTCACTTAGCAGAGACACCATGGGCCCCATCCCTTGAGGCAGAGTCCTTAAGAATGAGGAGTAAATTACATTTGTCAGCATCCCTACACTTCACACACAGCACAGGAGATACTTTTATTACTGAATTTGAATTTCCAGTGTGTAAGTATCAGTAAGTCTTTGTAATGCTGCACCAGAAGCAACTGTTGGCTTAAAGATGAAAGGAACAGTTTTTGAGGACAGAAGGAATTTATGGGAAACAGGGTCACAGTAGCTTCAGCACAAATGGTTTGGAAAATAGAGATAACTTGTATCTTACATGAGACTGTTAATAAGAGGGAGATAGTAAAAGGAAAAAAAATATAAGAAATATAAAACCCTTCTAATATCCCACTTAATTTCTTAGAATCAGCCCTGCATGACTGAGGTAGGAGCTGAGACTAGGTTTATAGGAGAAAAACACCTTCTCCTCAGTTTGTTCCCCTCCCACCCACACTCAGTAGAAATAAACTTGTGCTCTGGGCTCCTCACTCACCATCCCAGTTACACTGTCATAGCAGGAGCAGCATGGAAGACTCTGGCATCCCAAATAAGCCATGGCCAGCACAAAAAAGGCACTGCAGATGGATACAGCCAGCATGGCTATGTTAGCACCCCTGACAACTTTACTGAGGATGAACCTCTGCAAACAGAAGAGACAGTAAAGCCATGTTCAAAAAGTGACACACTCCACCAAAAAACAATCTAATGACTGCAAGAATGCTGTGACTGCATGGGAGGAGACTGATTCATAGTCAGTGTTACTTAAGGTTTTTCTGTCTTCTGAAAAACAAACTAAGTATGAACCTCAAACAGAGCAAGCAGTGAAATAAGGCTTCTGATTAAATGGCACTGGGTTTGGAAATAGCTTTGGCCACGAGTGAAAAGCCAAGGAATGGCTGCTCTCTTCACACTGAATATGAGAAACACTGTCTTGCTGCACTGCACCTTATAGCAGCCTGACATTTTGATTTGTCCTGCAATAAACTAATGATCGGTTTCATCTGTCTGGAATGCCTTCACCCCCACAGCAAGCAATTGCTTGTAGATTTGAGACACAATAAAAGGGCTTCATTCCTTCTCTTCAGCCTTACTGGGGAGGATACACTTGAAATAACACCAGGTTTAACCAGCTGACCTGTAACTGCTTTATCACTTTACCACCTGAGGTGCTTCCTGGAAAGATTCCAGCCTTGCAGCCACTGTCTCAAATCAGGCCAGGGACACTCTAAACACCTTTCCTTGAGCAGGACTAGTGTTTTTTCATGGCTCAGCCCACACCACCCCTTTGTACTAAGAAGCAAAAGTAGCCAACCTGACCAATGACACCCCTTCCAGAAGTCTGGCTCTGTTTGCAAGCCACATCTGGCACTCTTTGCAGATTAAGGATGTCATGTTCCCCAGGAATAATCATGATATCAATACTTACAGTATGGACAACGTGGACTGGGGCAGAACTCAGCTCTTCCTCTTCACCATAGCTCAGGGTGAAGGAACTATAAACTATTACAATGAGGATGGCAACACAAGAGATTATGGAAGCAACTATCAGTACATTCACCTATACAAATAGAGAATTTTAGTGAGAAAAGGAAGGGGAGCAGGGATAAAAACTGTCCTTTGGTGAATACAAACATTACAGGCAGCCTTTGACCCACCATAACACTACAACATCCCCAGTAGCAAGAGTCACCTAGAAGCCAAACACAAACAAGTAGAGGTTTTCATAACATTGAGTTTCTGAGCTACAGCTGCATCCTAAAAATCAATCAGAAGTGCTACCTAATGACTTTGTCTTAGACTTCTCTTATTTACAAACAATATCCTCCCTTGGAGTTTACACAGCTAGAGAAACCTGTCTAGGAAATGCAAACCTCTTAACTCATTTCATATTTTAGTGTACATAGTGCTTAACAACGTGAAGGCCCATCAAAATAAAAGCATTGAAATGAAGTGATTTTACAGATTTTTACTGTTTATTAGGCCCAGTGCCTGTCTTCTGCAGAGAAAGCAAGGTAACACTGCATCCTCCCCTCGCTTATGAACACAGAAACTCGTGAAGATCTCTCAAAGAAATAAGCTCTTAATTATGCAGGAGGACCAGTGAGCTCATTCCCTCCACAAACTGTCTTTGATTGCCCCAGCCCGCACACACAAGCACCCATCTGCCCCTCTAGCTTACAAGAACTGGATTCTTCCTCTGTGAGGAGAACAAAGCCAGGACTCCTGGGACTCCCATCACCTGCAGAGCACAAAAAGGGGTGGCAGCTCAGGAGACAGATTCAGATTTGGAAGATAAACTGCTACAGAGTAATGAAAAGTCTGTGTCTTCAAGGGTTGGATCAGAGAACTGCTTCATCAGAAATGGGAAGAGAATAACTAATTTCTTCTGTTTTCCTCTGTAGCATCTCCTGGGGGCAGGACATGGGTGACATGCACCTTGTGACCTGCACAGCCCTGCTGCTGCTGACTACAGCTTTATGGGCTAGGCACAATAATGAAACTGATTGAATAAGTCTGATTTAAGGTGCTAAAAATGCATGTTGCTTTCCCAGGTCCACATACATCCTGTAGAGGAAAGAAAGCTGCTAATGAAAGGAGATGGGCAGCCTCTGCACTGGAGAGAGTAACTCAGTGTAATTGCCTTGCAGCATAGCTCAGCAGGATAAATCAGGTGCTGAATACCAGGGAGCAGGGACACCTCCTGCCCACTCCTCACTGCAGTACCAAAATCAGGGGCACTGTGCTGCGGGACAGAGATCATCTACCTGAACTGAGGATGAGGTGTTCCCCTCCTAATCTTTGGTGGCTTCTCTGTGGTCACTATGCAAAAAAAAACCAACTCTTGTCACTATGTCACTATGGCAATTGTCACTATGCTCCATTTTCTACATTATCCAGCAGAAATATATTTAATTTAGTTCCTCCAGAGGAAAGTCTGCTTGCACTGTTCTGCCTGTATCATGATAAGGAAACTTTTATTAACTGAGTTCAAAGCATAAAACAAGGGAAGTGCAGGCAAGAAATCCTGGCTTCCCTCTCACCCCCAGTATGAGTACTAGTATGTAGCAGTGGGGGAAAAAAAATAGTGCAAAACAAAACATAGAAAATATAGTACCAGCTTACCATGCCAGCCCAAATTGGAGCTCTGGTTTTGCCCAGTTGAGACTCTGTTCTGAAAATGCCATCTATGAGCCCACTGGTGACACAGACGGTGCTGAAGGCTATCTGGAACATCCCCAGCACGACCATGCTCCTCTGGTTAAAGATGAAATATCGATACCGATCCATTCTGCTCTGATTCCCACACAAACCCCCGAACATGGAGACTGGCGAGCTGTGCCAGGGCCTCCCAGGGTCGGGAGGATGGCTCTTCCTGGGCAGGACAGAGAGAAGGGACAGCACCATCAGCACCACGCCGAACCGGGACGGGCACCAGGAGCACACAACTCACTCCTCAGCTTTCCCGACGGCAAGCGGCCTTTTGGGAATTCGATCCTGGGGCTGCTGGCAGGTGGCTGGGACCCCATTCCCGACGTTTCTGAGCGGAATGCGATCGTCACCCACCGCTGCCCTTGTCCCTCCGGTGTTCCTGCTGCCCACAGAGGCGCGGGGGGTGCCCGGGCTCTCTCCCATTCGGGAATTGAGCTCCGCGCCGCTCCAGGAAGGAGCCGCTGCTCCCTGCGGGCAGCCAGCACCGAGCCCCGGTACACCCCGAGACATGGCACGTCCTTTCCAGGGGACTCCAGCTCCGCCTCCCGTGTTCCCCCGTGCTCTCCCGTGTCCCCCCGTGTCCTCTTGTCCCGATCCCATCCCGCCGGCCGGGAAGCCCCGCGCCCTCACCTGCAGCGGCACCGGCCCGGCCGGCACTCCCCGGGCCGCGTCGGGAGAGCTCCCGCTCCGTGTCCAGGGAGAAGAGTTCCGAGCCCGTGCCCAAAGCAGCCGGGCAGACCCCGCTCGGTGCCCGGACCCGCGCAGGGACACGGGCCCTCCGCCCGGCCCCTTCCGCCCGGCCCGAGCCGGGAGCGGCCGCCCCGCCCCGGGCACCCCGGGGCTGCCGGCGCTGGGCGCTCCACCCATCCCTGCCCCGCTGCAATTCAGCCTTTCTGCTCTGAGTGCTGCTTCACACGGTATCCATGTGCAGTACTGTCAGCTGGGGAGAGTGGCACAGGCTGCTCAGAGGATGCCAAACCCCTGCAAGTGTTCAAGGCCAGGCTGGATGGGGTTTTGAGTAACCTGGTCGAGTGGAAGGTGTTCCTGCCCGTGGTGGGGGAGCAGAACGAGATGAGCTCTGAGATCTCTTCCAATCTAAAAACCATGTTGTAAGATTCTATGAAACTCATTATACATATTGTTAATGACTTTTGTGATCAGTTTCTTTAGATTGACAGGCAAAGGTTCCCTTGGCACATGGGTGCCCACTCTGCTGGAAAGAGCAAAAGAACCTGTGCTATTGGACAGAAAACAGCTTGGGAGTGCTGCTGGTACAGCATGAGCCAGCGTGTGCCCAGGTAGATAAGAAGGCCAAGGGCATCCTGGCCTGTATTTGGGATAGAGCAGACAGCAGGACTAGGGAATTATCATCTCCCTTACCTGGCACTGGTGAGGCCACACTCAAGTGCTGCGTTCAGCTCACCCTAAAAAAGATTTTGAGGTGCTGGATCACGTCCAGAGAAGGGCAACAGGGTTCATGAAAGGTGTAGAACACACATCTTATGCTAGGGAGCTGGGCTTGTTTAGCCTCCAGAGGAGGCTCAGGGAGAAGCTCATCACTCCCTACACTCCCTCAAGGCAGGCTGTGATAAGGTGGGGGTCAGTCTCTCCTGCCGTGTCTGCAGTGAGAGGACCAGAGGAAATGGCCTTAAACTAAAACAGGGGAAATTCAGATTAGATATTAGAAAAAAATTACACTGCTGGGGCAGTCAGGTGTTGGAATAGGCTTTCCAGGGAGGCAGTGGAGTCACGATCCCTGAAGGTGTTCAAGAGGCATCTGTGTGATGGGGTTTTGTTGTTACAGTGGTAGTGGGAGGTGGATGGTTGGACTGGTTGACCTTGAATGTCTCTTCAACCTTGATGATTCAACAATCCTATGATTCTAACATCCCCCCAAGCACCTCCAGCCAAATCCTAACAAGCACACCACTAAAGAGCCCATCCTGCCAGCCCGCTGTGACCATGAAGGTTCAGGTGACAATGGCACTTGTGCATCCTTGCAGAGAGGGGAGGGCACCATCTTTGCACACCTACACCCAGCACGGGCAGGAGAGGCTCAGCCACCTCTGCAATTGTGAGCACAGAGGAGGGGAAGGCAGGGCAGGCATGGAAAGGGCTGCCCCCTTCCTCACCACTCACCCAGCAGGATGTGTACATGGAATTAGGAGACACAGGAATAGGTTACCTGGCTGGAAGGCACTCAGAGGAAAATGTACCACACTTTCAAACCACAGTTAATGACAGACACTTTGGGTGGGATGATCTTCCATGCCACAATAGAACTGAAGCCCATGTTATATGCATTGAAAAAGAGGAGTAAGAAAAGCAGCAGAGGTGCTAGAAAAGAACAACAAATGGTGTCAGGTATTCATTCACTCTTTACATAAAGTGGCATAGAAGTGTGTTAACTGTGTGAAATCCTGCTCCTGTGCATCAGCAAAAACTGTGGTCACACAGGACATAAAGGGGAGGGGTCAGAGGATGCCCCAAACTGTGACAAATAGCAAATAACAAGAAGAGACAATGGTTTTCTGTTGAATATTTTACTTTTGCATTGCCTTCATAGCGCAATTAAAGCAATCTTTAAAATTCACTTATTACAAATGTTTGTCAAGTCTGTTTTTCCCCAGAAACACTTATCTTGCTTCCTTGCACATATGCCCAAACACACTATAAAAACCTCATTCATAACATCAAAAGAAGGGCAATCACCATTCATGTAAACATCTTTCTTAGAGTTATCCATTTTTTAAAAGTCATGAATAAACTTACAGATGTTCAGTAAGGCTCATAGTTCGAGTACAAATGTCATAAAACACCTATCAAGTACTGTACACAAGTTAAACACTTCAGGGTTAACTGTTAACACATGTATAAGCTTACCCCAAAGATTATTCTTTAGCACTTAGTTTCTTCTGAACAGAGACACCCAGTAATTATGGGCTAAAGAGTATTAAAATAGCAGAAGGCCCAGCAGAAACTGCTAAGTAATACACAATTTTAGTCTGGTTCTTAGAGTTAAATCTGTTACAGCTGCAGTAGGAAAAGTTTTCTAGAAGGGAATCTACAGAAAGGAGGGATGGGTCGTTTGTAGGATATCATGAAGAGACAAGCTGAGAGGTACATCTGAAAAATGTCACTAGCCTTGCTATTGCAATTATTTATGGTGGCTGCAAGTAATGCTGCATACATACCTCCCCAAACAGCAGAAACAACCATTTGTAACTGCAAGGATCATTTGTTGCATTTCCCCTTAAAAAAAAACCAAAAATCAATTACCTCCTTACTGGTATTCAACTACACTTGCATCTTACAAAAAGACATCCCTTTAAATCTGGTTTAGATATTATTGGAATTTTTTTGTTGTTTAAATATCATTCTACCATGAAAATATTTCATACAAACATCATTTTACATACAAATGTTAAAACTTGTGAAGTGAGTCTTCCCACACTCATGATTTTATGGCTTGAACATTTAATTGCTTATAATTTTTGTACAGGTATTTTGTCTAGGGAAAAAAAAAGAGAGTTACAGTAAAATAGTAAAGAGAAAAAGGGCAGGAAATCCCACTGCCAAAGACAGAGGAGGGTCCATTCAAGAGAGAGTTTCAAAACCTTTGATCTAGGGCAAGCAAACATGCACTTAATCTTGCACCATTTTTTTTTTTCCTTTAAAAAAAAATCCCTTATAAGACTGCTTAGAAATTCTTTGTCCAAAAATACAGTTCTGATGTTTCCATTACATAAAGCCAAAGGAACAAGTTCACTGCAGGTGAAGCCCATTGCCACTCACAGCTGAAGCTGCTCCCATGCCTGCTTTCCTTGCTTGGATGCTCTTGGCACAGCAGTGCAGTGGAAGTGAGGAACAGGCAGCACCCCAGCATGTAAGGAGATATTTCAGTACCAGTTTCCAAAGCAACTTGGTTTTTTTAAGAGCTTGGAGGTGAAGTCCTCAGGCTTCCACAGCTGCAGCAATTCTGCTGGGCCACAGGAGAACAAAGCAGCACATACTGGGCTCTGTGTAATGTTACCTCACTGCAATGGCAGCACTCTAAAGACCATTAAACCCAGTGAAAGGACACAAATCACAGAAGTCTCTGGGACAGAAGCAACACCAAGTGTTGGGCACTTGGTTTGACTGGAGGACAAGGGCAGACAGCCGTGGAAGGAAACAAAAAGGTGGCAATTTCCATAATTTCCGAGTTTCTCTTACCAGATAGGATATGTTGGCTACTCTGCCCCTCCAGTGCCTGACAAAGGGTGAGAAATCCCTGACAGAGCTCTTGCTTCTTGCAGCATGCTGCTTCTAGCATGACCCCTGGGAAGAAACCCACTGCCATGAGTGTGCATCCAGAAAGGCTGGGTCAAGAAGCCTGCCTAGTCGCTCCCAAAACATGCAGCCTCACCCCAAGGCCTCTGAAAGCTCCCAAAACCTCCTCAGGAGCTTCACCTGATTAAAAGCATGGGCCATCCTAGGAGATACTGGGATATCATGGCAACTGTGGAAAAAGTCAAAAAGCTCTCACAGCTGGAAAGTCATTTCCATAGATTTCCTTTGACTTTTTCAGTTGTCAAGATTTAATGGTATTTACGTAGGGTAAGTTTTTTACAATTACTATTAAAATAAAAGAAAGAAAAAAAAAAGCCTTTTCAGGTTTGTTGAAAGAAAATCAGGATCCCCAAAAGTAAAATTATAGCACAAGACAACTTCAGACACCCTCTCCATGGCCTAAGCCCTTTTCCTTTTCCTTCTTAACCAGTGGAGTGAACCCAGCAGCAGACAGCTCTCAGATGCAACTTTTCTGGCTTTTGTCTCCAAGAGAAGCCACTTCCAGAAAACAAAGCTTCTGTATTCTTGGTACAAAACCCTGTGCTGCCATGGCAGGAAGATCCACTTTGGATTTTATTTCTCTTCAGAGACAATCAGCAGCCTCTAATACAGGGTGATACAGGCTACTCATAAAGGAGCTCAAGTAAACCTCCCAGCACAGAGAAGCCACGTGCAGCACTGCAGACCAAAGGCAGATGTTGGGAACTGATGTGTACCTGAAAAATGCATCAATTCCAGGTTTTCCTATGGTGTTCTTTAGTCACAATGGGTATCCTGAGAGCCAGCTGCTCACTCAGGCTCAGCTGACAGGCCCTCAGCTCTCCTCCTGGCTTCTGTACTCACAGGAAAGCTCTTTGGCCAGAATCTAAGAAGTGGAGCTGCTTTACTTATTGCATATTCACCAGTAGTCAGCTGCATCCTACAGACCCAAGAAGGTTGCTGTGCAAGGTGATGCTTCCTCTGCCCCAAAGGAAACCCATGGCTGGGTGTGGGTCTTGTGTCTATGGATATGTCATCATGCTACCAAGGAGGAGCCTGGTGAAGCTGGTCATGCTCTCCAGCGAGCCCCAGAATCTGAGCTGCAACACACTGACTAAGTTAAGGCATTATTTGGAGTTCTGTAATTAACCTGTGTTTGAACCAGGGGATGCCAACTCACACCTCTGAAGGACACACTGAGCTCTTTCACCACCCAGTGGCAAAAGCTATCCCAGACATCTCCACTCCAACAGACCAGGAAGAGAGAGAAAACAAAGGAGAGTTAAAAGGCTTGGTCCTGAATCAAGCCAAAGCAGCTCCATAATCCCAACTTTCCTAGAAGGTTGCTTGCTGAAGAAGGGAGCTCCAGAAGGACCAACAGATTTTACAGAGCTGAGAAGGACAGCAGAGGTAACAGAGACAACAGCCACAGCTGTGGCATGCTACCTACCAGGCTACACACGTGTGCAAAAGAATCTGCTTGACTCTCACCAAATTTTTTGAGAAGACACAGGACACCTCAGTGCCTTTTTTTCCCCTAGAATTTCCCTATTTTAGGATACAATCTTCAAGCCTGATGCACAAAGAGCACCTATATTCTATTTATCTCAAAATCAGGCAATATGAAGACTGACATATCTATCAAAACATAAGCAACTCCACACAGGAGATTAGCAGAAAAATCAGAGACTGATCAGAAATGAAGGCAAAGGAGCTCTAGAGATCAGAACATTTGAAGCACAATTCCCCAGTGAGCACAGAGAGACCAGCAGTCCAAAGCAGGTTATCAAGATTGTGGCAGGAGTTACCATCCATTCCCAGCAGGGTTCAGCCACATCTTCCCCTGCCCTTTCCTGCATCTAAACTCAAGCCTCAACTTTGCAAACTTCACGATCCTGGCACAATAATCCCCAAGATACACATAAGAGCTCCATACCAGAAGCTTTCCAGCAAGTGGCTGATGACCTAAAGTAACGACTCATGGGTGGGTAGGGAAAGATGAAGTCATGCATATTTCTTTCTGACAATCATTTACTGAAGCTGAGCAGCTGACTGACCTTTGCCAACTCTCTCACCTGTGAGGTTAGTTGTGTCTCAGCACACTCAGGTGAGTCCCTGAGCTGTCACCTCTGCCGGGGATGAGACGTGGAGCTGTGACCTGAGTGTCCAGCAGGAGGGGATGGGAAGTGTCACAGCTCACTGCAGATCACTGCTGAAGGAGTGTCACAGCACCCTGAGCCTGCCTGTCCCAAGCCCCAGCACAAGCACAGAGGAGCTTCTGTGCAAACTGAAATGATGAGCTGATGGAAAATGTTGTTGGCAGCCACAAGGACTAAACAGAGCCCTAGGTTCTTGGAAGTCCTCACTTTCCTCAGGTACCAAAGCAAGGATTCTCAGACTGCACACAGCAGCAGCCCCATCCTTCTGCCTTGCAGGTACCCAACACACTCTCCCTGCCCAGCTCCCCAGACAGCCAGACACCTCCAACAGTTCAAGCAAGCAACCAAAATGTGTTGCAATAGAAAGGTAGGTCTGATTCCCAAATCATTTATGTTACATATATACAAACTTTTTAAAACTACAAACATTTAAAGAAAGTGTTGCAAATGCATTTGAGTTTCTCCTAAGCTGCTAAACCCAAAAGAGAACATCAGAGTCTCAGAAAGGCTCCAGTATCCAGACCAAGACAATACATTATTTCTCTCTTATACAGCATTAGGCAAGACCAGTACAGTATCTGAAAAACCACACAATTTCCCTATCCCTGAAAAAACCCAGAACATAGCCCTGCAGCTGAATATTCACAAGCCCCCATTGCTGGCTGCAACAAAGCTATGGACTGACTGCTGTTTATAAATATGAGCATCGAGTGATGTTTTTACATTCATTGTTTGTCTTTCAAAAACAATCTTTTAATATATTTTCTTTAAAAAAAAAAATCTTATTTTGATACCTCATATCATATTAATTCACTGTGTCATAAACCAGAACTACTAAAGATGGCTATAAGGCTATGCTGTTCCATCAAGTGAACATGTAAAAAAGATACAGCTCTCCCTCACCACGGACTGCAGCCTGCCCCAGATACATGCACCTCCTTTCAGAGAATCCATGGCAGGTCCCAGCATCTCTTGCCTTGAGGACTGGCTACCTGAACAGGTGAAATACAAACCAACTCATGAACACTGATGCAAGTAATGTGCCTGCCTTCCAGAACATCTACTTCTGGAAGTCTTTCAACAGCATATCTGTTTTCTCCTTCTCACAAAATCTTCATGCAAAGAACAGCTTCATTTGCATGTCATAATAATAAATTAAAAAAATAAGCCAGCCATACAGGCTAGATAAATATTAGGTTTAGACATGTTGCTATACTATTTAGAGAGCCACAGAGACCAACACACAGCACTCTCACATACACACACAAGCCTTTCTACTAGTTAGAAAGGATTTTTTCCTGCAAAAGAGGATTTGTAGAAAGAACAATGTTCAGACAAGAGGAAAGGGGAGTTAAAACCCAGCCTCCTATATGCTAATAAATAAACTGCTCTATTGCAAGATTCAGATCAAAGGTTTAAAAAGGCAAAATTATGCTACTATTAGAGAATATCAAAATATTACTGTTATCATCACAAGTGGCATATATGCAAAATGCAGTTGCACAATAATGCCTAGGCAGATAGAGAGCAAGACTAAGTCTGCTGACTAAAAGTGAACGATACACTCTTTTTAGTTTCTTTCTAGTCTTTTGGCATCTTTGCATATGGTGCAAAAGCAGAAGCTACCAAAGAATACCACATCTTGTATAGAATATTAAATAATTTCTTCAGATAAGACTGGTGCAATGCTAGCTAATTTTTAAATCTGCTATGAGTAACACAGTCAAACCTAGTTAGTATCCAAGGAACTTATCTCTTAACACAGAATGCAAGGTTATGATGCAACAGCATGAACAATCCCTGGTTGTCCAGTTTTCAGTATAAAGGTGCATAGATCCAAGTTTCTGTTTTCAGTTTGCTGAACGGAGAAGGTGCTCCCATGTCACTTTTGCTGGGCAGCCTGGAAAGCTTTCAATTCCAGCTGGTACCACTCAGGTGCTTCAGGCCCGTTCTGCCCCACAGGGTTGTGGTCGTAGCCGTAGGCCACCGTCAGCTCCTCATCCTTCTCCACAGCCCTGATGGTACGGATACACTTGATGGGCCCAAAGCGAGGATGAACAAACCTGGGGAAAGCAGCAATGCACACGCTCCAGCAGCCCCTTTTACAGTTTCAGAATTCACTCACTTCACGGCAATATTGCATCATCTGATATTGAATTAGCAAACTTGAATCAACCTCATAAAAATTTTAAGAATACAGTCAAAAATATTGATTTATCAAAGCATTGGTAGCTCAGCAAATACAGTGGATTTCTAACAGAGCTCAGATTTAGAGAGCTGTGATTATGCATTTTACAATCAAGAACTAACTCATAAAGTTCCTGACAAAACTCCCAAGTTGCAAACTTCAGGATACTCCGTGGTGTAAGTCCCAACAGACATCAAGCACCCATAATGATATCCCTTTCCAACTCAGCCTAGGTGAGCAGAAACTCCTCCAGTGCCTAAACTCTTTCCTCCCAGCCCACCACTGGTGCTCCTCCAGAAAACAAAGGAGAGTTAAAAGGCTTGGTCCTGAATCAAGCCAAAGCAGCTCCATAATCCCAACTTTCCTAGAAGGTTGCTTGCTGAAGAAGGGAGCTCCAGAAGGACCAACAGATTTTACAGAGCTGAGAAGGACAGCAGAGGTGACAGAGACTGCCCAGGGACCCCCTGTGAGCCCAGCCAGCCAGGCTGCAGCTCTACCCTCCAAGGCAGGGCTGTACTTACGGCTCATAGGTGCAGTTGGGGGTGAAGGAATGGTTGGCTTTATGCCCCAGCGAGGCACAGTACTTGGCAGCGTGGTTGTAGGGCTCTGGCACGTCTATGACTGTTTCATCATCCAGGGATATTGTGTTTCCATTGAGGGCCCAGTCTCTGCTGTCTACCTAGTTTGCAAGGCAAAAATCCAATGTCTGTGTGGAGGGCTCAACTTTGTCAGCAGTTTGAAACCCAACATTCAAAATATAAGCAAATAAAGCTTTTCATAGTTGTACATCATTAAAAAAAAAAAAACAAAACCCACACTTTTTAAATCTATACATAGGTGAGTGTGCACTTTCTTTCAATTAAACTTCTGTTTAATTGAAAATGGTAAATCAAGGGTGGGAAGATAGTGGGTGTTAGATCCTACTATGAAAAGAAAATTTCAGAAGGAGCAATGAAAATTCAGACTGACTTTTTTCTTTCCTTTACCTCCTGGTGTGTAATTCTCACTCCATTATAGAAGGACATCACTGTGCTGGTTTCTGCTGCTATTTTTGAAAACAATCCTTCTCCAGCACTGGAAATGAGAGAAACATCCACGTACACCCTACAAGAGGAATAGGGCATGGAATTAATTAGTGACTGGCTGCAGTTTTAATTCTCAAGAAGTACAACACTAATGGGATAAAGCCTAATACTTCAGTATAACAATAACAACAACAAAATCAAATTATTATTATTATTGTTATTATTAGTAGTAGTAGTATTCAAAACCTTTTTATGGAACTCCTTCCCTTCCTCTCTTCTGTCTGTTCTCTCCTCCTTCTATATGTTCTCTCTATTTTGTAAAAACCCAGATCTGTGGGAAGTTTGGGCTGACTTGGAAAATTTTTGGTTTTTTTAAAGTGCCAATCTACTATTACTCCACAAAGATGGCTTCAATTCAGGAACACCCTCAATAACACATCAGAATCCCAAGCTGGGGTTGCTGCTCTGTACATGCACTGAGGAGCAAGAGGTGATGCACCCCATCTCCAAGTACTTGATGCAAATTAAAGCAAGCATTTTACTAATCACTTATTTAGGTATTTCAGAGCATCAGAAAGCACCTACAGCTCCGAGGTAAAAACAGGGCTTCCATTTTACAAACCCTTACACATCTTTTAAGTTTTAGATGTGAAAAGGTTTGCAAAATTAGATCCTAAATAGATAACAGTAAAGAAATATGAAGAGAAGAAAAAAAGCTTACCTCTCTGATTCATAAGGATCAGGAAGAAGAGCATTTGTAGAAATGCAGGATGAAGTAGATTTGTCAAAACTGTATACAGGGCCTAAAAAAATCAGAAATCAATGAAGGAAATAAACTAATTTGTAGTACTGAGAGTATGCAATCCTTAACTTAATCAAGACGTTCAAAAATTAAATTTTAATGGCTGCAAAAATGTTACACTTCCAAAAAAAGGTATTAAACAGAACTGCACCTGTATAAAGCCTTAACTGAGATAATGCTTCCTGGTTATTTTTGCTCCTCAACGTTCTAGTGTAACAGTACTAACAAAAAAGGCGATATATATGTTCTTCAAAGTACCAATTTGTAGAGGAAGACTGGATACTCTTTCAAAACTCACCCTCCTAGTATCTCTAAATATAATTTAAAAGTAAAGCAAAATTTAAAAGGATATATTCAATAGCTTATTTAAAAAATAAAAACCCAAAAAACAACAATACTTGATTACTTCAAATATGAAATATTTTCTAGTCCAAATCCTGAAGAGACTTCAGCCAGAAGATAACATTTAGTAATTAGAAAGCACCTTTGCTACAGTCCTTTATTTTTTGCCACTAATAAGCAACCCAGTGGTAGAGCTCTAATTATATTCTTACACACCTCTCACAAATGCCAGAGGACAATCTTGGACATAGATTAAGAAGGTGGAAATAACATGGGAAAAAAACCCACAGAAGAGAATATTACAAAGTTTGCCTTTGCCCCTGGTGACCAGGATCTGTTCTGGCTGAAGGCATCTCCCTCCTGAGTGTAACTTCATTCTATTTACAAAGCACAACCGTACCCTCTTACAAAGTAAGTTTTAAGTTAAATTTTTATTTGCTATCATAACTGAGTAATTAAAAAAATAAACTCACATGCATTTGCTTGTCAATATCTTTTCAGTGAGCTTTATGTGCCTATTTTACATTAAGTGACACAATTTTTGCTGGCAGAGCAATAAATGCATTAGCACAGTCCCTGCTTGTTACTGCAGCTTAACCCACACTCCTCCAAAACATCACATACACCTCAGAACAAAGAGGTTCAAGCCACTGGGAAAGGGACCACCCTACCCCCATGCCCTTCACAGGCAGTTTCTGCCAGCAGGATCAGACACACTGAAGGGTGCTGGTGAATCAGACCATTACACAATGACTGAATCTGGTTCACTGATTCCAATCTCAGCCCAGCAACGCAGGTGCCAGAACATTCACATTGTAAACACTGACTTGCACAAACCCAGCTGACAGAACTACAGCCAAATCAGGGGCTCCCTCTACCCTCTCCTCCTGCAGTTATTTCACTGCAAGGAATACTGTAGCTCTGGCTGTAGCTGTAGCACCATAACCAGGGTGAATGGAGCAGGTTTTCCATCTGGCACAGAGGGCAGTGGGATGTGTGACAACCAGGACAGTGCCTGTAAGCACAGGAGTGAGAGAAGGGCTATGGAATGCAGCTGGGCAGGACCACACAGGGGGCACTTCTCACCTGTTCCCAGGACAAAGACCACCTTCCTCTGTGCCCAACTCTGTGACTTGGAGAAAGGGCCCCTCACTAACAGCCTGGTTCACCACAGCCAGTCTCCAGTGAGGAACATCACAGGAACCAAGCTGTCTGCAGCAAAGGGCTGGCAGCAGGAATACAGTGTTAGCTGAACTTACTGCCTGGTACTACTTCAAACTGAGGTTTCCCATCCTCAACAGCTGTCAGAGTTGCCAGTTTTGCTTCTATCATTTCTCCATCTATGAACCTTCCAGAATATGCAGTCTTTCCATCAGGATACACATAGGCTATTTTCTCTCCAGTCATCTCCCCATCTTCATTCACTTCTCCCACAAGGCTGCCTCCATCCTGAGAGTACAGGCAAGAAAGAAAAGGTTAAGCATTTAGTTACACTTTATTATCCTTGATACCTAAGATTTTTAGCTTTTTATATTTTTCATGCATTTGTAACTTTGTAGATTGTAAATGTGTAGCTGTAGGTTCTACTACTTTTCCTACTACCCTTTCACCTGATATTTAGGAACAATAAGCTAACCTTCTAAACACATCCCTAAAAAATTCCTTCTAAACACAGTCCTAAAATATTCTTTAGTCTTACCCCAAGAAGAGTACCAACTACAAGGACATTCTGTTTTCCAACCAGAATCTGGACCTGACATAGCAAAAGTGGGGCAAAAGAAGCCTGTGGACTACTTCCAGCAGGGCAGAACCCGAGGAATTATTACCTAATCAACTAAGCTTTTGATTGGACAATATATGATAGTTTTACTAATCAACAGACCTTAGGAAATGGTGAATTTACTGTACCACATGCAGTTTTTGCCATATTGAGTACCTGACAGCTTTCAAGTAAAGGTTTGCTTTTTAATGTTGTTGAGAAGATCTATTATACTTTCTGGCAACATCCTCAGTAAATGAAAAGGAGTTTCCCCATCTTTTTAAAAATTAAGCAGTAAGTTCAGATGTGAAATTATGAAAATGAGGGAGAAACAGACAAACGATGAAGCTGGATGAAGACATTCCAGTTAGGATAAAATTTTATGTGTTGTTTGGAATAGGCAAAACCCAAGGTCTTTCCTTCCCTGTGACACAAATATTCAGTTTCATTTGGTGAAGGTTTTATGTGCACTGTGTGCAAAATAAGGACCAAAGCTACACAGATGACCAAGTTTGATTACTGTGATACTGTGCTGGAGAAAAAAAAGATTCAATGCTACCTTGCTAATGCATGGTACCTCTAAAGACTTGAGCTTGTTAAGGGAAAATAATTCCCTGAATGCCCCAAAAGTCAGGCAGTAAGCAGTGAGAACAACTATTTGTGGAAAGCATCAACAGCAACATTTTTCCTCTCCAAGATTTAGGCATTTCAGCCCTGGGCTCTGCCATCTGTGATTTGCCTGCAGCTCAGGTTAGATCTATTTCTAGAACTGCAGAAATGAGATGCATACATTAGCACAGGTCTAACCACTTGTTGGGGGTTAGGATTTTTCCTTTTGTTTCTTTCTCTCACACAATTTTGTCCCATCTGTTGCCACAAAACAATAACTACCAATACTTAGGAGAACAAAAGATGTGGCTAGGAGGAGGAGAAGGGGGAAGGGTGTAGCTGGTTACTGTCTTTACCACAAAGGGATGGTGGTGCTTCTTTGGCGGGGTAAAGAAAAGGAGATTTTGGCCGAGAGGTGAGGGGCTGGGCTCAACTCCTCTCCCTCTCTTCCTTAAGTCTGGAAATAAAATTGTGCACGTAGCATCCTGCACAGAGTCATGAGGAAACAACTTGTTCTGTGGCAAAGGAGTTTTCTGGAACACTTTGCATCCTTTAGTCTGCATGATCAACAACCCCTAATTACCCACATTTCCAAAAGATACAGCAAAACTTTGTCAGCTGGAAGATGAAGCAGGAGATTCATGAAATGAAGAGTCAGCTATGTGTATTTCATACACTAGGACTGAAAAACTTTTGGCAGCATACACCAAGCATTTGCTGATCCTAATACATGCTTAATGGCAACAGTAAAAATCAGTAAATAAAATGAACAGCCAATGGTGGTAAGCATTTAGAAATCAATCTGCAACTAAAGCTTGTGCCTTTATGTAGCACAGAATTAGACTGGGCTTTGACCAGCAGCTTAATTACCTGCAGATGCTACCCCCCGTCTTGGCACAAGGTAAGACTGAAAGGTTCAACTCTGTTGTGTAGGGTTGAATAGGAATTATATTTTTTAAAAATTTGCATCAAAACCTCCCTAAAAACTATACAACCGTCATTGCCTTAACTAGCATGAATATAAAAAAACATCAAAATTAAAAAAAATAAAATACTGACTTGCTTAATTAGCAAATCACTTGTCTACAGCTCCATGCAGAGGCACAACTCTCACAGCAGGTCCATCTGATGTGTTTGGCAAAGCCAGATTTCACAACATATCTCACAGAAATGGAGACAAAGTCTCTCCTTCTATTTAATAAGAGCAGAGGGCTGCAATAACCTGCATGGCTTCCATGCTCCTCCCCTGCAGCCAGCAGTACAAAGCAGCAGAGTCACTAGTCCAGCCTTCCCAAAGAGATAATGCACAAACTATTAGACATCCTATTTCTACATTACATACAAATGATATATAAATGCACTTCCAAGGAGCTGGATTTCCTGGAAGACAATAATGGTGGAGGGCATCTTGCAGTCTCACTGAATCTCATCAACTGGGCAAACATTCAACACCAAAATCTTTTAACTTCGTGTTGGATCATCCAAAACCAGAATGCCCAGGTCGTTTACCCGGAGGCGTGTGCTGATTTTTGGGTAGCTGGAGCTAAGGAGAGCAGGAGCTCGGGTTTACCGGGTAATAAATCCAGCAGACTCCGTGTCGGATGTTGTCCCTGTACTGCCCTTTGAATATCAGGCGCCCGTCGCTGTCGTACTCCTGCGCGGGGCCGTTCAGCTCTCCATCCACATAGGTGCCATGAAGGACCACTCCGTCCTCGTACGTGTAGATTCCCTGGCCCTGCAGGGCGTCATCAACGTAGTACCCCTCCAGGGTGCTGAGGGAGAGACAAAGGAAACAGCAGTGGGAAACTGTTCACCTCTCAGAGTTGAAAACCAGGAACTTGTTTCTATGGAGCTCCAAAGGCAGAAAACTTACAGCGCCCTTTCGTCAGGGTGTGCTGCATGGACACAGCATCACTCATCTCAATCACATGCTTGGCATTTTCTGTAGGCTGGAATAGCCAGTAAATGGACACTGCTGGTCAAAGAAGGAATTCTTGCCCAAGCAGGTTACTCTCACATTACAATTTTCTGCCTGCTATGTGTGGACCTTCACTGGCATGTCTCTGGAGGGATGAAATGGAGCTGCTGCACACATGAACTGCGACAGGGCATGAACTGCAACCTGGCACAGCTCAGCATCAGCTCCCCAGCAACACACTTAGCAGCCATTTGTACAGGGCCTGCTAAAAGCAGCAATTTTTCATGTATTTCTCTTAAAATCGAACACAGTGTGTCAAACAGAACTAAAGCTGCACTTGGATTTAAACAAAAAAACATTCCACTTTGGTTTTGTCTTGCAAACCCTTTACTATCACCACAAAAGAGGGTCTATTCAGATACTTTTTTCTCATGTTAGGATTAGCATAAGGGAACACAACCCATTTAGGTTTTACTTCAGCACACTCAGCTAACAGCCAGCTGTCAGCATACAAATATTTTCACTGCATAATTCTTTTTCAGATGCAGATGTCTAAGGTATAAGCTCAAACAGTGTCTGTGAGCACATTATTCTACATGTTTTACCACAGATTTGTAAGAGTTGTGCAAGGAATGTTTTTTCAGAATCCACTTTCTCATTTCTAAAGCCTGATCTTCTGTTTTTACATAGCTTTGGCAAGCTGGATGATGTTTCCATGGGAAAATACATTACAGTAAAAGCCTCAGTATACACCAGATGCAAAACAAGAAGGGGCTGGAAAACTGTTTTACTTTTTAGTCAAATGAATTTCTTGATCCAGGTTGCTAAAGAGCTGCACAGATAGCCATGGCATTTCAGCACAGGGAACCACCAGAAATCAGTGCCCTTACTTAACTATAAATGATGCCACTGTCCTCTCTAATTTATCACAGATCACTAGATTTGAATTCCATTGTAGTGACACCACACATAGCATGCATACGTAGGATTACTCTTTAAGAAGCAGCCACCCCCAGTTTATGTAATGAAAACCACCAAAAATCCTGTCTTGTTACCTTTAATTGCACTAATTGAAGCTAAAACACTGCTAAATTAGAATAGTGCTTCAGTCCTGGAAAAACTATATTTTCTTTTGCTGTAACTCAAACTTCTGTTTTCTCTCTTTGTATTAAGTTCCAAAGAGTGATCAAAAGATCCAACTCATCTAAGGAAATCAAAAGGATGATACCTTAAGAAAGAAGTCTATGTCCTTCAAGCTCACCTTAAAATGTCAAGTTCAGAAACTTTTAGGCTGTTTTTAAGCTCTCAAAGTATGGTGTCTGCAACCAGACACAATAATTGCAACTAAAACTTGACCAGCACAAAGACAAATAAATAGCTTCTGTGTCTTTCATAAGCAAAATATTTTTTAATACAAAGCCTGAACAAGCCTGTATTTCTCTGGTTTGCTTCTCAGATTATCATACTTTTGACAACATAAATTCTATTAAAGCTAAGATTTATCAGTCTTCCCATTATCCACTATGCCTAGAAGGGATTGAAGACACTCTTTATCTAAAAATTAAACCAGTGATATTAACTGGGGGGAAAATATTTAACTTTATCTGTGGAGTAGTATCAATAGACTGATCCATTTATCTCTTGCTCCCTCTATACAGGAGCATGGAAAACTTTTTCCCTAAAAATACTAGTTTTCTATGTGTTCTGGGAGATGTCAGTTTACAGGAATTTCCAATTTGGGAGGAAGAGCAGCTGCAGCTCTGTGCCAAGCACGGCTCTCCTGCCTGCCTTTATAGTGCAAAGTGTTCTGCAAAGTACACTCCAGAACCACTGGCACCAAGGGAAATGCAAGTCCACAGTCCAGAACAGGGAGTATACCAGAGGTGAAACTTCTCTCTCTCTCAAAGAATGTGCTGTGATTTGTTGTGTTTTCTTGAAGGGGAAGGAAAAAAACCCCAACTGATATTTCATTCCAGGTTTCCATTCCCTTAATCAACAGGAAGGGGGCAGCTATTCCAGTAAAGGGAAAAGATTCCTTGACCAAACAAGGCAGCCAGGTCCTATTCCCCAACATTCAAAAAATGAGAATGCTTACACTGCAGCCAGTCCCGTGTCTGACAGGACTCAGCTGCTCCCCAACAACAGAGGTACAGCAGTACAGCTGTCAGCCTCTACTCGGCAGACTGCCAGGGTAACACACCCACAAGGGCTCAAACCAGCTAGCCCATTGCACAGGATTCTGCAAAGGGAGAGCTGTTTTGAGACATTTTTTATATTTATTGCTCATCTTCATGAGCACTCAGCCTTGCCCGTAGCACACTTAATGGAAACAGCATGTCCTGTTTTATGCCAGGTCATTCTTAACAACATGTCCTGATTCCTGAACCATCCATTTCAGAAAGCAACTTAGTCTTGCTAGCTGGGCACAGCTAGATAAATGACATCTTCAGTAATTAGCTACTGCTCAGCTAAGGTTGCTTTAGTTAAATTAAAATATATTATACTTAATGAAAATATCCCATTTTCCACAACCACACTGCAGACTATTTTTGCGTATTTTCATTCTGCTAGTTCCTAAAGTCATCAGCCAGCTATTCCAGTTTTTTAAGGGTTATAAAAACTGAGAAAAAGAAAAAAAGAAAAAAGAGAAGAGCTGGGAACACTTAAGCAGTACAGAAAAGGCTCAGCAGCATCCTGACTCTTCCCACTAAATGCTGCCTGTACTCTGGATTACATGGAGGAGCAGCCCTACAAACAAAACAGCGGGTCAGTTCCCCTGACTGTACAATCAGCAACTACAAGACCATCCACTAACGACAGAAATATTATGTACATGAGTCCACAGAGATACTGTCTAACAACTTAAACCAAAACTGTTTTAGATAACTCAGCTGCTGGGCAGTACTGATATTCAGTTACTCAGAGAAGATTTAATAAGGCCATTACCAACAAGCGAGGATTTTTCTTCATCCAAGCTTGGAGGCCTCATCACTTTGTACGTAACTGAATAAATACATTGTCTTTCTTATGAAAAAAACCTCACAATCCCCAGAACGAAGCACATGCAAAGCCAAGTACAGACAAGAAGCTGACTCACTGAGACAGTGCAATACCTCTGCTTCTGCTCAGACTTTTGCTGAGCAGGAAGGGAGCAGACCCAGCACGACTGTCAGTTTAACAGCCACTATTCAGAGTGTCACTGACAGCTGCAAAACCATGAAGAATCGTGTCATTTTATATATTTGCTGCTCCCTTGCAGGAAGTTCTGAGCAACTGCAGACAGGAATGCTGCAGGGGTGGTGCGGCGAAGACTTACAGGGTGTTCATAATGAGGATCAGAGAAGAAAACACATGCATAGGC
Source organism: Thryothorus ludovicianus (assembly GCA_013397245.1). Lineage (NCBI taxonomy): Eukaryota > Metazoa > Chordata > Aves > Passeriformes > Certhiidae > Thryothorus > Thryothorus ludovicianus. The sequence continues at coordinate 345,302 of VZTB01009769.1, read as the reverse complement.
ACAGACTAGCCCAATTTCACTGCCACAATTCCCAGTGAAAAGAAGGGAAATTATAGGGGCTTTTCTGAAAGTAGATCAGGCCACAAGCAACTTGCAGAGGATTAACCAGCGTTGCTAATAAACCTGTATTTAATTCAGTCCTTAAACTGATAAACAATTAGACAAAGCAGAAGGCAAGCCTCTCTGTGAAGGTCCTATGTCTGTGTATGAGGGCTAGCACAGGCAGCTCCTGATCCAGTTGCACTCACTGTGCAGCTCTATAAGGCAAAGAAGTCCACCTGAAGTAATGAACTCTGACGTCCAAGTCATTGCCAGCATGGTTTTCAACAGTTTTGACCACCTCCCATTTCTTAAAATTTCTAATCACCTCCTAACTTTACAGCACTAAAAGAGCTCACAACACTGCACTCTCCCTCTAGGAAACAACTACAGGCGCGTTGCACACAAAGCTGCCACAGGAACGGCTACAGCAGCAGCAAACTTTTCAGCTACAGTTTTAAATGAGAAATCTTATCCAGAAACTCAGCAGTTTACAATCAAAGTTGATTAGTTTTGCACTGCTACAAGCAGAAGGAAGACTACACAAGATAAAGAGTCAGAGTGTACCTTCCATCAAAAAAGAAGAATTTGCCACGGCCATTCTTTTCTCCATGGACAAAATTTCCTTCAAATCTGTCTGTTGATGAATAGGTTACTGTACAGAATCCATGTGGCAGCCCATCATCATCTAGATGCCCTGAAATAAAATCCAAACAAAGAGCAACAGAACACATTATTATACAAGATTTTAAACCCGCTCTCATTATGTAGCTGCTTGAAATGCAGCAGCTCTTTAGTACAAAACAGTAATTCAGATCATTGCTGCTAGGAACAGTGATCAGACATTCTGCAGAACTGAAGTCTGTACTTGTGAAACACATAGCTTAAAATAAAAATAAAATATAAGGATAAAGGAAAAGAGATGAGAGACAGGAGAGAGAAGAGAGTAACAAGCAAAACTTGTTTATGAAAGAAATAAGGTTTATATTATTCTAACTTGTATTAATATACATCTTCAAAAGTATACTAACTCTTTATCTAAAACATGTATTTATTATTGATAACAGGATAAGAAAATATTCTTTTTTTTTTGATAAACACATGCCTTATGATAATGTGAGTGTGCCGCCATACAGCTGTATTCACAGGAATTAAAATAAATAAAAGGATGTAATATCCATAATGCTGTGCCCTTGCAATATGTCAGTCAGCGGGGTATTTAATATTTCAAATGCTGTTCTCCAGTGCCTTTCCAATGTGTTCACTATATATCCTGTTCCCACCCCTAGTCAGATCAGTTTTCCCTATTACAGCTGTTGCACAGAGGGAAAGCAGAGACAACACACTTGGATCCTCACCTGGATGGTTTATGCTTTACTGAATATAACTGGCCAACTCTACAGTAAAAGCATAAGGCTCCTATTGCATCTCTAACTGCCTCTTCAAAGCCAAAGGAAAACGACAGAGGAGTGTTTTAAATGCTGGTTATTGCTTGGTCTAGCAGTGTGAGCTCTGGCTGCAGAGCTCAGCAGGGCTGCTCTCAGCACAGGGACACCCCTGAACGGCTGATACAGCTCCCACAGACACATCCCACCAGGTATAAATTTTACATGAAAACTCTCAAATAAATAACAGCTAGCCAATATTTATGCTCTTCCATGCTTCTAACTAAAACGTTACCTCTGATTCTTCCACTCTCCTGGTGATGCACACACAGCCTATTAGATATGAGACAGGGTGTACACACACTTCTTCAGGCTTTGGGTCAAGCTCTTTCCTGACCAAATTTGCCCAAAACTGAAAAGGCCCATCACACATACAGAAAGGCAGAAACAAACTTCAGAGTGAGGGGGATTGATTTACAGCCCAGGCTGATGCAGGAACAAAAGGCACTTCACTACTACCAGACCTTGAGTCTGGTGCCCAGAGAGGGAACAAGCAGTGCAAACCATTGAGTAAGGAAATGCACCTAGAAGGGTGTACAGACAAAAGTAACAGCGAGGAATCCGAGCTCATCCAAGAGCCAGGATTCCCTCCCTCACCCTTCCCTTGCACACTCCACCAAGTTTCTCTCGCTTCAAGTCCCTAGTCCAAACTAGATTGAAAACACTTAAAATTTTCAGAAGCCAATAAAACCAATCAGGCACTGCATATCAGTTCAAAGTGAGAGAAATAAAAGATTAAAAAGAGGGAGCAAAAGGTGGAAGGAAAACAGCTCTATCACTAAAGGCTTTTAATTACTTTGAAGAGGAACTCTTTAAGCAGAAGCTGCTCTTTCCAGAGAGGAGACAGGCTTTTTTTCCTCCCATTCTGTCAGGACACCCCTTTTTGTAGAAAGGACAAATTTTAGCGAAATTTAACCCATTACTATTAATGGTTAAATATTAATAATAATGTATTATACCAATACATTAATGACCAATTTAACTAAAAGGTCAGTAACATTTCTGATGTGGACACCCCTTTCAGACCAAAAACTATGTCAACATTTATAGTTTTAATTAAAAGCCTTTTTAATTAAGTTTTATCAATATAGAAGGGTACACTGGTGCACCTAAAAATACAACATCAGTTTCCCCATCACTACAGGTGCAAACATTTTATAAAACACTCGGGTTAAAAAAATACACTGATAATACTGGTACATCACAACAACAACAAAAAAAAAACAACCTTGCAACTTTGTTCTCTGTGACTATTCAGCTTTGTCAAGATTTTGCTGGAATGCAAAGCCCAGCACAAAAGTTGCCATGCTTGTACAGAGAACACATGTGAGGTCTTTTGCTTAGCAGGATACAGACTACCTCAGAGATTTAAATGGTCAGCTTTGATCCAGTGGCCTCTATATAGGGCCTTAATCTCAGCCACAATACAAAGAATCCAATTATTCTAATGTACTAGGAGTTTCCTCTTATTAAAAAGTAATAAAACCATAAAACTGCAACAAAACAAGAAACAGTCTCTCTTAGTGGACAACACGGGAAATAATGCAATGTCGAGTTTCATAACATAAATACAACTTTTTTCTGTATGGCTGAGGCCTTTGGCTCTAATTCTTTTTCAGATTAAGTCAACAGAAAAAAATCCTCATTATTTCATGGGGAGCAGTGTGTTCCACTTTCTCACCACTCTCCTCCATTTGCAAAAAAAAACCCTTAAAATATCTCAACATATTTTTTTTTTAATTATTGTAAATCCTCATTTTTGTTGCTTCATTTAGGGTCTTCCAAGATTTCCCCTTAAGCTCAGACAACGAACTTTTCAAGAAAAGGAATTACCCTGAGTCATTTACCGAAACCACTGACGTACACAAATCAAAGATAAAAGCCCTTTACTGTCACTATCACTATTACTTAACAGATGACATATAACGTGCATCATCAATAAAAGATTCTGGCCACAAAGATGGCAGATGGATGTTTGCAGGATAAAAACAATAACCAAACTCCCCCCTACAAAGACAAAAGTGCTGATTTCTGTACTATTAACTTCCTTTGGGTAAGTGCAAAATCCTATTCACTCACAAAGAGTATCCTGCTTCTGTCTCACGCAGAAAAACACATTCATACACCGTGCTGAATAAAAGATGCTCTAAAAAATTGTTTCCTCAGCCCATGGAGATGCCAGGATACAGCAGAACACTATCTGCGATATAAGGATGAAAACTACGGCTACTTGACCCAGACAACTGCAACCCACAGACTGGAGGAGTCGGGAGGAATGGCAGTGGAAAACCACATCTGTAAAGGCACAGGGCACACCCCACCCACAGCACAGCCTCGCTCCCCTCGCACCCATGTCCTGCACAACACAGCTTCTCTTCGGCTCCGGCAGTGCACACCCAGACAGCAAACCCAGCTCTGAGCAGCAGCTGCTGTCAGACTGAGCCGCCGAGCGAGGCACCTTCCCCGGAGCGACTCGCTCGGAGGCCTGGCCCTTCTGCCACGGGAGGCACTCGGCCAACACGGGCACTGCCCGCACCTCGGGCAGCTCCCGACAGCTGGACACCGCGGACTGCCATTCCCGGACTGCCACTCCCGGCAGGACCGCGGTCCCTCTGGAGCCAGCCTATCACAACACCGGCGCTTCCCCACGGAGACGCCGTGCTTTGTCTCCGTGCTCCCTCCCTCCCGGGATGACAGCCTGCTCTGCTGGGGAGCTGCATCCCCGCCTGCCACGGCTCCCACCAGCAATCTGCTTCCAGAGCACATGTGCCTCTGGGTTTAGAACTCTTCAAGGGTTGGTTATCCCCACATGAGAGGTGAACTGCACTGGCTATAAGGTGGCCCATCCCGCTCCCATACGGACAGATCCAGCCCTGCTGCCCATGGATATGGCAACAGCGTCTTCTGGGAGTCGCTCTTTCTTTTCCCTTCTCCATTTGCACGTATGTGACTGCAGCCCTGGCTCCCCGGGCTTTCCCCAAGGATGGGCATCTCCGTGTCCCTCAGCCGCCGGGGAAAGGAGCGGGCACGGGCCGCACGGCCCGGGGAGTGCGGGCTGCAGGCCACCGCCCGCACGGGGGCACAGCAGCGGCAGACAAGCACGGTCATGACTTATTTTCGTCAATAAGAGCTGAGCGG
>VZTB01009769.1:122707-340500 GCA_013397245.1 Thryothorus ludovicianus | reverse complement strand
ACCTCGCAAAGCTGGAGGGTCCCCGGTAGCTCCGGGACACCCCTTCTCCATCACGGAATATGCCGAGCTGGAAGGGATCCATTGGGATCATCGACTCCCAACTCCTGGCCCTGCACAGCAACATCCCCGAGAATCCCACCCTGTGCCTGAGAGCACTGTACAAACATTTCTTCAACTCTGTCTGGCTTGGTGCTGTGACACTTCCCTAGGGACCCAGTTCAACCTGCTCAGCTCTCTGGGTGAAGAACCCATTCCTGACATCCAACCTAAACCTCCCCTGGCACAGCTTTGGGCTGTTTCTGAGTCCTGTCACTGCTCAGGAGAGTGAAGAGATCGGTGCCTGCCCCGCCACTTCCCCTCCTGATGAAGTTATAACCACACTGAGCTCTCCCCTCAGTCTCCTCCAGGCTGGACAAACTCAAGTGGCCTCAGCCTCTCCTCTCACAGCTTCCCCTCAAGGCCCTTCACCATCCTCGTGGCCTCCCTGGGACACTCTCTGACTGCTCAATGTCATTTTTATGCTGTGGCACCCCAAAGTGCCCCAGCACTGGAGGTGAGGCCGCCCCAGGGCAGAGCAGAGGGGACAATCCTGTCCCTTGCCCGGCTGTGATGCTGTCCCTGGTGCCCCCAGGACAGGGTTGCCCTCCTGGCTGCCAGGGCACTGCTGACTCACATCCACCTTTCCATCCACCAGGACCCCCAGGGCCCTTTGCACAGCGCTGCTCTCCAGCCTCTCCTTCCCCAGTCTGTCTGTACATCCAGGGCTGCCCCGTCCCACGTGCACAATCCGGCACTTGCCCTTCTGGAACTTCCTACAAGTTGCCCATCTGATGATTGCCCATCTCTCTAATTTGTTGAGGTCTCTCTGCAGGGCTTCTCTGCCCTCGAAGGAGTTGGCAACTCCTCCCAATTTACTGTAATCGGTACTTAGCATTCCTTTGAGTCCTGCATCCAGGCCATTGCTGAAGATGCTGAAGAGCACAGGGCCATGGAGGGAGCCTGGCAGAACCCCACTAGTGACAGGACACAGGCTGATGTCACTGCATTCCCTAGAATCTTTTGTGCCTGACCCATAAGCCAGTTGCTCACCCATCACGTAACACAGTTATCCAGCTGTGTGCTGTACATATTGTCCAGAAGGACACTGTGACAGTCTGTATCCAAAGTTTTGCTGAAGTCCAAAAAGATTACGTCTACTGGCCTTCCTGGATCAACTAGGTGAGTTACCCTGTTGTGGAAGGAAATTGAGTTAGAAAAGCAGGGCTTCCCCCTCATGGTGATGAAGGATTTAATTCACAAAACACACAAAATCACACTCTTGGATCTCAGTGTTGCGGGAAGGGTGACAGCCTCAAGCAGAGGGTGCAGTTTTGGAGCTCTTATCCAGGGGATGTAAGGATGGTGCTTTGTCACCACCATATCTCAGTCTACTGCAGGGCCCTTCCTCTCCACCACAGCTTGACAATATGTAGGCATCACCTTAAATGAAAGGCAGAGTGTTTCTAGGTCTTCCAGACAGCTGTCTTGGGAGAACAGGAGGTGTTTCCATCCTACTGGAGGTGACCTAGACAGCCAGGGCTCTGTGAGGAGAGACTGATGGAATGAGGCATCTTCAGCCTAAAGGAACAGCTTCAGGGGGACCCAGCAGCAGCCCACCAGCTCTTACAGCAGTGCTACCATGAAAACAGGCTCTTCACAGTGCTCCACAAGGAGGACAAAAGACAATGGGCATGACTGAAAACATGACATAAGACATGATGTACACAGAAATTTGCTCCCTGTGAGAACAGCCAAGCACTGCAGCAGATTATCCAGAGGTTCTGCAGTCTCCATCTTTGGGGGCATTTAAAGACTGACCCATTAAAGCCCCAGGCAGCCTGACCTGACCTCAGAGCTGCCCCTGCTGTAAGCAGCAGGCTGTAGTAGGGACCTCCATCATTCGTATCCCACCTGAAGGTCTCAGTAAGTCTATGCTGAGTCAGCCACATGCTGCCAGGCAGTGCTGCTGAAGGCAGGGACAGCATCTCACCCAGACAGCTATAACTTAACAAAACAAAATAATTAGATATGTCTGCAGAAAGAGAGTCTGGAAATGTTTGAACTAGAATAATGAGGTTACTATTTGACCTAACTGACATGAGAACTTATTAATCTCGAGAGCTTTGGGGAGGATTTGATTTTTACAGAAAGCTTGAGTAGAACAGAAGGACTTGCCTCTGTATTATAGGTGGTTAATTTAACTAAAGAACCATCAATTTTGCTATTTAAGAGAGAAGATTTGTAAAATACTTGAAATAATTCTGATTTGAACCCTCTGAAAAGGAAAGAGTAAATATTGAGCCCAATAGGAACCCCTATGCAAAGCACCTGCTTTGTATCAGCAATTGTGTGTCCCTGAAGAGACTAATTTATAATCAGCACATACATAGCATTGGACTTATCAGAGGTGATGTGCTGAAGCTATGGATATGAGTGGTAAGAAAGATGAGGCTGTGGGGCTGGAGCTGAAGTAGGATAAAAACTCTTACTTTTTCTGGAAGATAACAAGATTTAAGGGGATGCAATAGAAAGCAAAGAAGAGGGCATGCTGTGACTTACACACACAAAGTGCGTAACACAGGACCTTTAAACATGGCAGTGTGGTGAGCACTCATCGGGATGGGGCAGCAGCATTCAGACCAAATACTCACCTTTTGGCCAAAATCAGACAGTAAAAATGCTGGTTACAAGTTCTCCAAATATAGGAAATCCTTCTCCAGGTGCAATGTGCCCAGCTCTGTGTACAAGTCTTCTCCTGCCTTTATCTCCATGACCACATACTCTTCTTTCAGAGGGTCCATGCCTTGCTCTATGTTTGCAGTGCTTCCTTCTGCCCTGATCATTCCACATACAGCCTCAGACCTTGCTTATTTTATTTCCTACCCTCTACTGCATACAAGGGTGACAGTGGTGAGAGCTTCTGTGTTTCCCTCTCCATGGCACCCAGCTTCCTCCCATATTAATTAACATATTTTTGCAGCAGTGATGGCACTAGGCATGTTATCCTGCCTGCAGCAGAACTAACAGGCTTGGGCTGAAGCTATTAAAGTGTCCAGTAAATATCAAGTGCCAGATTGTTGTCAAGAGTTCTTAGCATTATACAGGGTCTCACATGTTCAAAGTGTAATTTTCATTAACTTTAAATGCAGCTCTGAGAACAGCAGAGCAACCCAAAATGAAAGTGATGGTAAACACACTGTTTTAACATTTCATGTTGGATATTAAGAAATGGGGGAAAGTTTTTTAACACCAAAGTAGGCAAAGCTCACCCTCCCATTTCTCAAAGCCAAGCTGCTGCAGGAGAGCTCAGCCATCTGCTGAGCTATTTCCCAGTGCTCCTTGTGGAGTGGAAAACAAGTGGCCATCAGCTGCCAACAGTTTGGTTCAGCCAATGTGCCCACCTTGGGAGCAATTCCTAGCAAACTCTTAGTAGGCTGCAGTGTTTAGGGGCCTCATCATTTTAGACTTGGCAGACTGCAGAGGCACTTCTAGGCTGGTGTTCAGCTTTATTAACTGTCTAAACAATCAAGCAGATGTGTTGGGGCTCACAGCATGTCTTCACATCATTAGGCATTGTTCAAGCTTCTTCCAGCTACTAGGACTGGTTGCAGCTGTTGGGAATCGTGGCCTCTTTTATTTTCATCTAAGCAGGGGCTTGATTCTGGCTTGGTCCCCTTACACATTAACTCCACATCCAACAGTCTAATGGTACTATTGTTTATGCAATCCCTTGTCTTGCCTATTATTTAATGACAACCTCTGGGAGGAAAAAAACACCCAAAATCTCCCTGCACTACTCTGACTTGGTAAGAATCCTTTGGCAACAAGCTCATGATGAGAGAGCAGCAAAACACACAGAATAATGTGGTTAGATTGGACATGCAATTTCTGTTCCCTTACTTCCTTTGTAATTCAGTTTGGAAATTTCTTTAAACATAAGTTCATAATATTTCTAAATAAAATGACAAAAAGTATCACAGTGAATCCCAGCTGTGCTCCTAAGGTTACAGAATTAATACAGGGACTGGTAGCACCAGGACATGGTCACCCTAGGAAGGAGATGGTTGGGCAAGGTGTGAGTTTTTTTTTCCAAAGGGCTGCTGGAGCTGCTTGCTCACAGCAACGACAGGATCCAGAGATTTGGTATCTCTGAGGTTTTGGAAGATTTTTGCTGGTTTTAAATCAACAAAACAAGATCTGCCATCATCTGCCTTCCTGCCCCTCCCTTACAGCTTTCCTCTTTATTCTTCTGATCCTTTTCCCTCCCCTCAGCACTGAGCCTGGCCAGCTCTCTCCCAGGCTCCCAGTGTGCCGGAGCTCAGGTCCTGCCACCTCACAGCAAATGGCTTTTGGCAACTCTAAGTAGGGAAAGCTTTATTAAGACAGAAAAGGGAATGACTGCTTCCTAAAAGTACTTGAAATGCTAAAAATAAGGAATATCTCTTTCTACACCCCACACTGTTGCTTATTTAAGCTGCAGTGTGCTTACAAAATAGTCTGTTTCTGGAAGGACAGTACTTGAAGGCTTAAATCAAGGCAGAGTGGATTGTTCTTTGCTGATTACTGATTTTCAGACATTTCTAACACAAAAATGGCTCCTCTAACACATGAAAACTTTTTCATCTCTTTAACAAAGCAGCAATATATTTTATTAATCCAATTTACATTTAAAACACTGTAATTTTGTTCTTATTGCTGAAGCTGGTTATCACTGCTCCTTTGTCAGACTGGTTGATATTTCTGGCCAGGGCTGGGTCTCTGCTGAGGGTCTCTAGCATTATGGATGTGCTATTATGATTTAAAGTGGTAATACCAACACATGTAGAGGCAGCCATTTATCTCCAGTTTTGATAGGAGGCTCCCAAATTCAGGACTGCTGTGGACAGTCAGGCCCTCGGGGCTGTCTGAGCATGAACACCTTGGGATGCTGGGTTTCACTGGATAGCTGGACAGAAGTTTTCTCTGTTTTTCTGCTGTGAGAGGATCAGAACTATCCCAAATAATGCCACAAAAAACCGTGCTTTTAAAACCCCAGAGACTGGGTAAGTCAAGAACTATGGAGACCCAACGCTGAAAGAGACAAACACACATCCAAATTGTTTATCTGGAATGAACACTGAACGATTTCCTTGGGAATGTTTCACTTGATAGACTGACAAAGCTTCAACTTGAATGCCCAGTTTTCAAGACACTTCTTTACAGCTGGGTTAATGGAAGTTGGGCTGTTTATTCACGAAGACAGAGCCTCTCTGCAGATGATTTACAACTCCTGTCTCCTCCATGCCTTACTGGCTACTTGAGGAACTTTGCCAGCTGAAGTGAATGCCTTTTGCAGGTCAGAATTGTATGCGCAGCTGGAGCTCAGAAACTTGAAGGATTTATGTTGTTGACTGCCTGTCAATAGGCCTAGATGGAGAAATACAGAGAAGGGACACTATGGGAAGAAGTACATATATATTCTCAAGTTCTTTCATCATAATATCACAGGATGCTGTCTCGTCCCGTTGTAAAAGGGGAGTCAGGGAGGATTCTTTTTGATAGATTTCTTGGACGAAAATAAAGCTCAAAAAGCAGCAAATATTTATTGATAAAGCAAAGTAAGTAAGTGAGATATCGAAGTGGAATAGAAAGGAGTGCAGAGAGGAAAAAGGAGAGACGGAGAGAGAAGCAGAAGGACAGATGATTACCGCTGTACCCCGGGGCGCTCCCTCTCGGAATTCGGAGATGCCACCGCCAGCTGCGATGAGTCTGCGTGGGTCCCGGGCGGCTCGGTGAGATTCCCACACAGCAGCAGGCTCCGTGTCTCTTCCACTGGCGAAGAACAGCTCGCCGTGGCCAGGGCTGAACCCTGGAGCAGCTGCGGGTTGCCAGGGTCGGGGTGAGGCGGTGTCCGCTGTGTCGGAACACACGGGAGCACCGGGCTGCCTCGGGAAGCGGCGGACAAAGCCGGGGGAGGAGCAGGGCTGCCGGCGGAAAAACGCGGGGGGGACACCCGCACAAGCTTCCAAGAAATCCAAGGAAAAAAGACGCACGTTGTGTGTCACAGTTAACTGCTTTTATGTGCTAAGGCTCCTCCCACAGCCCAATTTCCCGGGCATTTTTATCAGGGCGTCTGAAGATGTGCCTCACCGGCAAGGCGGGGTCGTTCGCAGCACGACCGTGTGTGAAAAAGGAAGTTANCATGCGTATTTCTTGGCTGTGGTTTTAATTAATTCTTTTTATCAGTCTTAATTTTGGCCTTGGTCTATAATTTCTATAGATGTCAGTGATGGTAGCTGGGATATCAGCAGCAGATTCTTCATATCAGCAGCAGAGCTCTGCACTGGGTGCTATCCTGACCAGGCAGTCAGTCCGCTCACTGCAAATACACTTTATCAACTTACCTTATTTCTAAAGAAAACTCCATCTTTAAAACCATTTCTACACCACACATCTAATATCCAGCCTATATGGATGCGAAAAGAAAGAAAAAACCCAATACCATAGTGTGTATTTATAACAACCTTATATGTACAACACTCATCTTAATATTTGCGAAAAGCCAACTTTAAAATATGTGTTTATAACATCGTGGAAGCTTTCTCTGCCCAGATTGGTTGTCAGGTGAAGTCTCCCCAGGACATGGCTCACACCATGTGTACAGCTCCTGTAGTATTTTTTCACCTATTGTATAAAATATGTTGAGGCATAAATAAAAATCGAATTGGTCCCTCTCAGATGCACAAGCTGTGCTTAAGGCTTGTGCTATACAAATGAATATACTGCAGGGCAGAGACTGTGTGCTCCTTACTGCTTACAGAGTCACATGCTGTTCTTCCTCAGCATGGACAGAAGACTTCCCTCTCCAACTGAGTGCTCTGTTGAGACATGGCTGTGTTTCAATTGAGAGGCAAGGTGTATACTAATGCCTTTACAAACAATCCCATGGGTGAAGGTATGGGTGTTATGTCTTTGAACTGGGTCTTAATGTCTTTACTAACTTTGGGCAGGGGTGTTTTTACAGAGCCCAGACAGCTTGGCTCCTGAAACAGCCTACTGGGTCAGCACCAGCCTGGATTTCTGAACTTTGGGATGAAATGACAGACAGGTTCAATGGGGAATATGCTGTAGGTGTTTTGAGGAGGCTGTACCATCCTAGTACCTCAGTCAATGGGGAAAGGAAGAGGGCACCATGAGGAGGGAGTTTAGAATAAAAGGAGGCTGAGGCCTCCAAAACCTTGAGAGAGAAAACCTCGTGGGAGTGTACCCTAGTGTATTCTCTCCCTTTTTTCGAATAAAATTGCAGGACTCTTCTGTCTCCTTTGTGGACACTGGCTTATCATAGTGTGATTTTCTGTACAAAGTGACACTCCTGAGCAGATTTGGTTCCTAGTACCAACAATATGCATCTTTTCTCTATGGCTTCTTGCAGCCTGCATCAAATAATAAATATTGCTTGATGGTTGCTAAGGGTGTCAGAATTTTTCTCTTTTGTATTTCAGTTCTCTCCTCAGAGATAGTAGAGGAATAAAAGAGATGGATCTCACAATTGCTACAAAAACCTGAGTTACTCTCAAGATTCTTCTTTCCTTGAGGGTTTTTTTCCCAACAAAAAAATGCCTGCATCTTGCTATATCCCCAGTCATTTGCATGCCTGTGACAAAACCTCTAAAATGAGTATTGGAAACACAGGGAACATTCACATTAATGGAGTAAGCAATGGAGTAAATGGTGAGACAAGTTTTCAGTGAAAAGCAGTTTGAACTGTTAGTCCATAAATGCTCATGGCTGATCAGTGGAGAAAGTCTTGTGTAACCCATAAGGTTTACTTGGTGTGTGCATTTCTTACTGTCCTCTTCCATAACATTTGAAATTGTCTGCCATGCCTGAGATTGAAGAAATTTATCATTATTTCCCAGCCGTTTGAATATAGACATTACCTAGAAGCTATTCTGCTTTCTAAATCAAATTCCATCCTAATCTAATGGCTAAAGAGGCTCTGCCTCTGCCGGATGAGCTCTGCATGTTGTCAGTAATGACATTTGAGCTACACTGTTCTCTTGTTTAGTCTGGGAAGATTGCAGTACTCTTTTCACAGGCCACAAGACTAGACTAGATGTGAGTAAAATAAGAAATAAGGTAGATGAAAGCACAGCAACTCTGGTGGAGACCTCTTTCCATTATTGGGAAAAGATGTGTATTTTTGTCGTCACAGCATTACTTTACTAAGTTCACTGGTGATTTTATGCATCTGATTTACAGAAAATTGTATCATGTCTAGACTTCAGAGAGAGGTGAAGCAAAAGCCAGTGGGATAGCACAGGCACCTGAAATTCAAGTAACAACTAGTTTGAATCCAGTTTTCTCATCCGCCAAATAATTAGTGGCTGGCTCCACATAGTGGTTTCTCATGTAATTTCTCGGAGTAGGGGTTTGATATTTGATATTTTCTCTCTCAAAATAACATTGCATTATTTTTCCAGTGATGTGCCGTTTGCAAGCCTGAACAGTCTTGCAGCCTTTGCCTTTGCAAGCCTCTGGACAGTGTTGTATTGCACTAATGTATCACTGAGTTATTATTTTGTACTGATGTATCACATGGTTCATTCTGTGCACCCCCCTGAATCCTGTTGTAGTTTCTCCCCACTTCCCCAGGTTAGTTAATCCCCTCACCCGTCCCAACAATTGTTTCTCATTAGCTTTGGTTCCCTTCCTCTGCCCCCCTTCCCCTGAGTTTAAAAATTCCCTCCTCGAGGTGTTTGGCCTCTTTCCTTCTCTCTTTTCTTCTCTTCCTTTCACCCTCTTCCCCTCTCCCCGCTCCCCTGGGAATTGTTCACCATTAAATCTGTGGGATGTGCTCCTAAGAAGAAGGAATGACTCTCGCTCTGTTACCTTTTGGTCCAGTTTGCCAGGGGGCTCTGAGCTAGCCACACGAGCCCCTCAGGGAGTAAATATGACAGACAATAGTGCAGTGAAAGCTGGCTGGAGTCCCTCAGGTCACTGCCAGTCCCACTTGTGGCTGGAGAGATTAGGGATTAGAAGGATGGTTGTGTTACTGTACACTGACTTTAATATCAGGTGTCTGCAAAGACATTGGGTAGCTTATCAGTGAGTGAGTTTGCCCTCTATTACGTTAAGGGTCCCCTGAGATTTCTTATTAAACAAAAACATAGCAGAGAGATAAATGTATGTGTCTGGCACTTAAGAAATAACCGTGCACATCCCACAGCCTTGACTTAAGGCTCATATGGCAGACAAGCTTGGCACATGGTTATGGAAGAGTACTCGACAGTCAGAACTCTTACTTCATTTCCCTCGCTGAGGCATTCTTCCTGGTAGGAAAACATCAAACAAAGGTTTTAAAACCTTCTTTCTACTGCAGCTGTCTTATTTTCCTCAACTCTCAGCTATTTAGCAGCAGCTAGAGACACATAAATTTATCCTTCATGCACCTTCAGTCCCACAACCATGACTGAAGATCTTGAAAGTGTGTGTGTGTGTGTGTGTATCTCAGAGAACATACTTGCTGATGGGATGGAGCCACTGACCTGCACTCCTAGGGTGCTACAATGCCAAAGATACTGCTGTCAAACATCTTTCAGAGGCAAACCTACCTACCCCTAATTCAACTCATCATGAGCCATTTTAAAAGCAGACGGCTAAAAGAGGATGAATAAGGCATATGCCCACTTTTATTCCCAGCCTCCAGCTTTGTGGGTGACCCTTTTTCTGCACAGCACCTGCCTGTTGCTCAGCCAAAGCCTGAGTTGCTTTACAGGGCTGCAGCAGAGGTCCAGATACAGTGTGCTAGAGTTTAATCCGAGCACTTCAGAGAAGAATCCCAGAAGAGTTCAGAAAAATCCCCTGGTAAAGAAAAAAGGCCAAAGAGACTCTCGGACCTTGCTGTTTGTTTGTTTCTACAATGCCCTTGCTAATATTTATTTGCCCTTCTGAAAGTGAAGATTCATTTTCAGCACTGACTGAGGACTTTTAAAGCTAAAAGTCTGCTAGATCTGTCTGCTAGAAGTATCTCATTTCAGAAGTTGCGATAAATGAGAAGTTTTTCTGTAAAACTTTTGTTAACATGTGTGTGCTGCAGAGTTGTGTGATTTTTTTATCACCTCGTTCATCTATGACTCCCTGTGCTACTCAGAGGTTTTGATTTCAATTGTGTAAGCATCTTTTTCAGCCTGAGAGGAAGCCAAGCTGATACACACAAATAATGCTGGACTTACCTACTGTAAAAACACAAACTAGAAACTCTGACACTTGTTAACAAGACAAGTTCCTGTCTGCTCGCAGTTTTGCAATCTGGTCTCTCTGAGGGATGTGCAGAGTTAATTGTAGCTTTCCATTAAAACATGATCCAGTAACTGGTGCCAGTTATCATTTCTGGGAACCATTTGTACTTCTAGGACCAGACAATGAGAATGGAGAGACTGATGCTCCTTTGAAGGTGCCAGCACATGTGATTGGCTTGCAGCACCAACAAACTCTCCTTGCACATCAGAAGATGTGTCATGATGCAGAGACCATGAGGCTATAGGTGCAGGGAGTTTTCTTATCCTTGACCTGCCACTGCATGGACCAGTTGTGAAAATAAAGAAAGCAATGCACAGGTGTTTGAGAGGGCAGTGGAGAAAAAGAGAGAGGAGAGCGAAAAAAGATTCCTCCATGTACTGGTTTGAAAGCAAAACCAGTGAAAGACTACAAGTCAGAAATACAATTTATTAGAAAAAGAAAAAAAAAAGAAAATTAAAACAAAAATCATGCAATAATACAAAGGAAAAAGAAACCCACTGACAGAGTCAAAATCCAACCTGCACCCTGTGGGTCAGGGTGTTGGTGGCAGTCCCATTCAATGGTGGCTGCAGCCCTCCTGCAGTGGCAGATGTGGCTCTGGTGGAGCAGTGATCCTGTGGAAAGGTGCAGACTCTGCTGAAGGTCCAGTGGTGATGGATGGGCCTGGTCTTCCTCTGGGAGTCCAGTGGAAAAGGCTGACTTGGTGTCCCAAATCTCAGGTTTTTATCCAGGTAGAGAGGCTTGGCTCCTCCCCCTGGATGGAGCATTTCCCAATGGGATGATGGAATTTTATCAGTGGGACTCAATGGCCCATGAGCAGAAGATCTGTCCGTGGAGGGAGGATGGGTGGTGGAAGAGATAAAGAAACTGCTCTGCTGGTTTCTTATCAGCTGGGCTATTGATAGAAGATTACACCACCCCCCACCCCAGTTCCAACAGATGGTGATGGAATACCTTTTTTTTTTAATTACATTTTGCAGTGCAGCCCATGACACTTCATCCTGAGGATGTATGTGTAATGTATAAAGGCAAGCTCAGTCAAGATCTGATAGGGAGGGACCAAATCTTGTCTGACTAGATTGTGTTAACACCTTCACCAAGCAGTGCTTGCCTTCTGGAGACCCAGCTGACAAGTTTGCAGTGGCACAGCAAGACCATGGCTGTGTATGTGTAGGGCCATGGAGTGGGGCTCGGGCTCTGGGATGTAAGGAATCTGCCAACAGATACTGCAGCAAGGAACAGAATGGCAACCTGATGTCACACAGGGTGACTAACTGACATAGTTAATATGTACAAGCATCTGGATATGACTCTTTGATGCTCTTATCTCTACCACAGGGATTTTTAATAGCCTGTCTCAGTTGAGAGGCAGATGGGGATACTTAGTAGTTGCCTCTTCTATTGATATAAGTAATAAACCATAAGTGTCTGCATGAAACATCCCAAACATCTATTCCTACAGAAAATGCAATTTTCATAACCCTATCCTTTTAAGTATAGCTAATGATAGATAAAAGTTGTATACTCAGTTGTGCCACTATTTAATTTTAAGTTTCACAGCATCAAAGTGTGCAGTCCTAAGCTATTTATCTCTACATATTTCCTTCCCTTTTCATTGATCTTCAAAAGAACCACTCTTTACAGAAGGTAGTCTGGCTTGCTAACAAAAGAGAAAGAAGGGCAAGGTTCAGTATGGTGCAAAACTCGCTCTTAATCTCATACTTTGAATTCATTGATGTACAGGCTATTCATACCTCAACAGAAAGAAAATAATTTATTCCAGATATTTGTAGAGTCATGGCTAGCATTTAAAATGGAGCTGCAAGGAGAATCTAAGAACGTGTAAGTTTCCTTCTAATCTTTGGTCTACAAGCCTGTGTTAAAATGAACCAGAAAGTCTGATGTATACACAGGCACTGCCATATGGGGGCTCTAACTGCAGCTGTGAATCCTCACAGTGCTTGGCTGTGTTCACAGAGCCCATGTGCAAAGCTAGATTTGTTTGTTCTAGTCACCAGTACAGCAGTCACAATTGTCATAGCTTAAAATCTCCATGCTGCTGTTGAAAACATGCCTCAACCACACAAGTTATTTGGCATCCTACGGAAGAGGGAATTGCTTCTGCCCTCCCATTGCTCCCACTTTGATGTAGCCAGGGTCTTTGAGCCAACTACTTCACACCAATATGTCTCGGGTAGAATTTTCCTTGCCATTTTTTCCTTCAATATTCCTGCCTTGTTTTGACATTGTAAGGGCTGTCCTGACACTGTGCAAACTCACAGTTAAGGTTAGGTCAGCTATACCCCGCAACAGCAGAAAATTAAAGCCACTGCTGTGCACGCTACCTGCTGAGAGCACTCACTATTTTTTTCCTAATAGTGATGCTTCCAGATGCTGCTGCCAAGGTAGCAGTAAATGTTTTAAATGTACACATCTAGTGCTGACAGAAGGGCTGCATTCTGAGCAGTTTGCACAGAGAGGCATGCAAAGGAAAGACATTAAAATAAGCCCTCTGCTTGGAGCACCCCTATCTTGTTAGCAAGGACATCCACACATCCACCTGCACAGAGACAGTGCTCAAAATAACTCAACATTTGGGTTAACTCCCAATTAAAAATGTAGATGGTAAATCCTTTCTTCCTCTGAAGTGGCAGGTTGGTGGTATCACTGGACCTGAGGGCAGACAAAATGCTCCTTTGATGAAGGATATATTCTAGGCTGTGTGACAGATTCGCTAGAGACCTCCTACAAGGCATTTCAGGCAATGCCTCCCATAACATTTTGCCCAGATTCAGGTCTACTTAACAGCCATTGATGTCTGCTTGTGCAGGAATAAATTACCTCTAGTATTTCTGTTAAGCCTGAGCTTAACCCTCCTGCAAGCCTGAACAAAGTTTCGAGCTTGACATGCTTCTCATTGACTGGAAAACTACTATTCTCTCTCTCTCTCTCTCCATATCCCACATGTGCTGTAGATGTGAAGATGTGGGATCCCATTCACATACCTACTTTGAAGATAAATTAATATCTGTAAAGCATTGAGATCCTCAGCCATGTAGTTTGAAGTATTGCTGGAATATTAGAAGCTCACAGATTGTTATATCCTTAGATTCTTCCGACCTACCAAAAGAGCACAGAAAGATGGCACAGGCAGATGCCCACTGAGGGAGATCCAAACCTCTGCCAAGCTTCCATATGCTGCCAGTTTTACCTTGGTCTTCCTCAACCCATTGCGTGTGCTACCATGAGCACACCCAAATGCTGCCCTAGCACCCTCCCATTCTGACAGCCTAGAGCCAGCTTCAGTAATTCTGCTGAGACAGTGCTTCAGGGAAAGCTGGCAGTACAACTCATCAAATGAACTGAGTCACTCTCCATGTTTATCCTAAAAGGATTATGACCAATGACAATTGCTTGTAATAAACAGGCAGGCACTCAGCGAAAACCAACAGCATCCATCCTTCCCTAAAGATTGACTTCCACTGCTCAAGGGTGAGGTAATCTGCACAGGTTGGTATCATGCTCCTTACTTATGTCCAGCTCAATTTTAAGAGGGATCTTCTTCCTCCAAAAAGCTCAGAAAATGCCTAGCTCTTGTCTTTATTTCTGAAGTTCCAGTGTTAGATGCACGGCTACAGGAAAAGGCCATTTAATGTATAAAATGCAAGGCAACTGGCTTGATAACCCCTGGAGCAGGAAAAGGGCTCTGTTGGCATGGATGGAGCTGTTCTGGGGGGTGGAGGTAAGGGCTCTGTTACAAAGGCCACTGCACAGAAATGGGAGACTGCAAACCCTGAGCATTCAGGAGGGGTAAGTCTATGCACATCCTAACAGCCAGCTTGCTCTGGCCATTCTTTCCTCTGAGCATGCTCTGATGGAGGTAAGGAAAGCGTTCTTTAATGCGCCTGTCATGGGAAAAACCTTCTGGTAACATAAACAGGGAAGGTTGGTGTCACTTTTGGAGCTCCTCATCTCCTTATTAGGGTGCAGAAAGCCAGCAGCTACCACACATTCACATACTCACTTGCCGCCCTGATTTTTCAGGCTTTCCTGAGGCACTTTCTAACTTGCTGTTTTCACAGTAGTTAGCTTCTTTCTCACGCTCAAGAGTGTCTTTATCAGAAGTCTGTTTTGATAAGATGAGGCTGTTGTTCATACTTTCTCTTGTGTGGAAAATAACTGATGGATAGCTGTCTTGACCAACGGAATGGGAGAGGTATCAGCCTTCTTCTCCAATTCCCTGGTCTGTGTGGAAATCCTCTAAAATGTTAGATGTTTAATAAATATAGTTCTCAACTCTCTCAAGAGAAGGTGTCCGTGTGTGTCCTTGCATGTCCCACGGCGACACTCAGTGACAGTGCTCCCCAGGGTGGAGGCTGGAGCACAATCTTGGGCCTGCTTTTGCAATCCCATGTGGCATTCACAGCTGGTTTGCTGCTGGGGAATGGCAGGAGTGAGCAGCCATCCATGCTGGCTACAGGCACAGAGAGGCTGTAGAGGTACTGTGCTGCTGGAGACAGTAACCGGGCTGCAGATGTGCACACCCAAGGACCTTATTAAATTATACTAGGACCTACATCCCTCTCAGTAATCAAGGCTCTGCTGGTAGTTTTAATTACAAACTCTCTTTATCAGGTTAGTAACTAAGCTGTAGGCTCTCAGTCTACGCAGCAGTATTGGAGCATTTTGTTTTTAAAGCATGTGCTACTTCTGTGGGCTTTGTTTTTAAACAACAGAGATTGCAAATAGTAGAATAAACTATTTAAAAAGATACACCCAGAAGGTCACTAGGTTCGTAAAATGAAAATCTGATGTGCTTATTTTCAATATTTTTTCATCAGTTACTGTGCATTTCAGTTTTATCTGCTTCACTAATATCAAAATGATGCAACAGTAAAGTCAGGCTACAGAAATAAAAAAAAGAGCTAGTGGATAAGCTATCACATGTTGCCATTCCTGTTGAGTCTGGTTTTGAAAAGTTTCCACACGTTTATGAGGCAGACAGACTTTCAAATACCAAATTAAGGTGACCCACCTTGCCCCCTGGCCTCCCTCTTACTTCCTGGCTGCTTTGTGCCTTCACTCACATGAGCCCCAACAGGCAGAGGACAGAAGCTGCATGTGGAAACACAAGGTTCATCTCCGGCTGCCCTGGAGGCTCAGGGACCTGGGCAGGGGTCTCAGAGACNTCGTGGCTTTTAGGTTTCTTCCTTTGTCTTCTTCCCTCTCCATCTTTTTGGTGACGAGAAAATAACTGATTGGTTTAGAGTAGCAACTGACTGTCTAATGTAGGGAATAGGTATTGGAGACAATTAGTAAATAATCTGTACATAACTTTTAGTATAAAAGATAAACGCCGCCTCTGAGGGGGGAGAAGGCCTTCCACTGTCTTGCTGGAAGGAGTTCTGCAGGGCAGAAAGAAAATGTTTTAGATAAGAGTGAATAAACAACCTCGAGAACGAGACCTGAAGAGTTTCTGCTCTTTTCTTACACCTCGGGTGTGGAAAAGGACTTTGCTAGTTCAGGGAATTTCTGCAAAATAGCAGAGAACCCAACAGCTGCACATCAGCACATGCAAGTTGTTGTGACCATTTCAGCAGCCTGTTTTCCTAAAGTCTTTTGGGGTCACTGCTTCTCCATCCTGGGAGATGAGGAGTGGGAGGTGACACAGTGCACGTCTTGCAGCCATACACACCCCCACACACACACACACACGAGTATTTCTCTTCACTAAAGTATTTATGGTCTCAACCTAAAATAAGCTTTGGAGATTCCCTAAGTTATGGTGTGTCTGGAGGGTGCTTATTTTTCAACTCCTAGGAAGTGCCATAGCAATTACAGGGGGAGGATTTTATTTCAACTAGTGGTTTTGGTTTGTGCTAAATCTCAGTATTTGTCTAAAATATTTAATAGGAATAAAATTACCTAAGTGTTTCGCAATTGGATTCAGTAAATGCAGTGGCGTCTAATTAGTTCCTGTCACCAGAGGGCATTGGAGGACAAGCTGATTTTCAGAAAGCATGAGCCCTGTACCTTGATGGTAAAAAAGGAGCAACTCTGGCAGAAGCTCACAGGGAATGGGGCTCCGGATTGGCTCCATGCCGGCTGAGGAGCATCTCCCCACTTCTCCCCCTGCAGCTATGCATCCGAGGACAAGCTGGAGCACAAATCAGGAGCAGTGACTAAATGGTGCTTCAGAGATGGCCATGCAGCAGTACCAGCACTTGGCAATCAGCTTCCTGGGCAGGTTATTCAGAAGACAATGTGCAAGAGAGGCAAAGTGTCTGGTGACCTTCCTCCTGGAAACAAGGAGCTGGGGAGCAGACTTGGACTATCACTCCATGGCTCCTCAGCCCAAGCCAGCAGTCTTGTAATAGACCTGCAGCATTCATTAGAGCCTCTGAGGCTCTCCTGGGCTCCAGCAGGTTCCTTCTGTGTCCTTGTCTGATTCATTCAGTTCATTTCTATGGTAAATATAGGCTCAGATATTTACAGCGGCAGAGGATTTGCTTAGACTGCCTCATTTGACTCAAGAGTAGTTCATCAGATTAGCAAGGAAATAAAACCTGAGCCTTACTGAGGCTTACTTCAGTGCCAAAATGGATATTTCAGTTAGCAGAAAGAGATACCATCCATTAGCATCAAACAACAGTGTCTGTGTATTATAAACACTTTAAAATGAGAGGGAGCAGGCCAAGTGGCCCTGGTCTCTTATCATGGTATAATAATGATGCTAATTTATAAACTACAACTGTGGCAAATTTATGCCCCATGTCAGATCCCTGAGGGTGTGGGATCCTTGGATTCAATTACAGAGTGGATACTGCTGTGTAGCAATCAAAGCCCTTTCAGCCAAAGGCAGGGCTTCTTGTGCTTTTCAAGCAGGGTCTGCTCAACACCCTAATAATAATATTCCAGCTTGTATCAGGTAATGGTTTAATTTGCATTATAGTTGACTACCTTGTTTTTTCCATTAGATATGTATTTTTTTTTAAGTCCAATTTTTGCCTCACTTCATTCTTGCAATGTGCAGGCAAGGGAAAGAGGGAAAGCAATGAGATGTATTAATTTATTTGTTGTCTTAAATTAAACGCTTTTCTGAAATATGCAAAATACAATAATCAATGTATGGATTTTTCCAGTTCATCATGTATTCAACAGCATGTCTGCAGTCCAAAGATGCTAACTTGTTCATCTCTTTTTAAAAGGCAAGCGGTCTCAAAAAAATGAACATTGTCACATTGACATTGTTTTGGATCAGGAAAGAAAAGGAACTGCATTGAACCTTTACAGAGAATGCTTCCCGGTTGTCCATGAAGGTTAAAAGAAATTGGATCTGACATGAATCCAGGACTTGTGTTGATGCCACAATCTGCCTCAAAACAAAATTTATCCCATTCTCTTTTCTATACAGATTACCTTAATCAAAGTTTATAATCTGGAAAGACACAATTTTTCATAAATACTACTTCCCTGATATTTCTATATAATCAATAGAAAAAAGTCAAAAAACCAAAAAGCATAGATTTAACAAAGAAATATGTTTATTTGGATACCTCTTTTTAGCACCAATGTTAATACTTTCACTCGTGTGAAGGCTCTTGAGCCTATGCCTGTCGAGTTTTCTGTGCTGCAGAAATGTTCCTGACATGTTAAAAGTCCTTTTTTTCCCCAGCCGCGGNGGCCAGAAACAAGTACCTCCCCTCTCTCTTCAAAGCTCCTATCTATCAATATCAGTGACTGGCTTTTATAAAAAAAACACACTTTCAGAGAATATACAGTGTCTTCTATGTTTTGACATTTTGGTTTAAGTTAAAGCATAATTAAACTTCTCAAAAATTAAGGGGTTTGAAAACACTATCTTACTGCTTACAATCTGGGGGGAGAAAATCCAACAACATTCGTGCATTTGCTTCTGAAAGTAGATGCCACTTTGTGAAGGCTCTTGAGCCTATGCCGTGGAAGAATATGCCACAGGCTTTGTGAATGCCTTACTGCTTAGAGTAAGACAAAAGGCTTCCCCCACGGTGGCCTGCAGCACTTGGGTAAATTTGCCTCAGTTTCTACAGGTCCCTGTCCTTGTACCACCCCTGTGTCCCCAGACCATCAGCTCCTGACTCCTCCTTAACCTGAGGCACTGCATCCTTTTTTGTCCCTGCATCCTTTTGGCGTGGGTTGCCTTTGTCCTTGGACCCCTTGGGTGTGAGTTTGCAATAAGGCTCCCTGGAACTCTCTACAGGAGACCCTTCCCATCTTTCTTTGTTGACCTGTGGTGTGTGTGTGGATTCAGTGACCGTCTGTGTCTGCCTGGGTGGCTTTCTCTGAAGAGGTTGGTTTTTCTCTTTTGGAGTGGCCGCAGCTATCACCATCCAATTCCATGTTGCAACAATTGTGCTTTTAGCAGTAAAACTATTTCAAGAAAGGCCAATTTTTAATTTGTTTTTAAACTCAATTTTTGCATTTTAAAGCCCATTAAAATATTTTTCTCCATGTAGAATTATTAGCTTAATTTCAAAATAGACAAATCTTTAAGAATTAAAGAATTGGACCCTCTCTGCTGTCCTTCAGGGAAATGTGGGATTTAAAGTGACAGGTAAAATCTGAACCAAAATCTGAACCAAAATAATGCTAAGCTAGCTGTCCTGTTTTTAAAAGACAGATGTCTGCCAAGGAAGGCAGGAACCTTCTTATAATGGAAAAGGTGACTCCCTCCCTTCAGATTATTATAACCTTGAAATTACAGGGCTTTCAGGCAAAGATACGGGGAAAGGAATAAGTTCTTCACACACACGCACACTCTCCTGGGGTGACTTTATGACTCCTGTATCCCCAGTCATCTGTTCTGTTATGCTGGATATTGAGTTCTGCACTTTCAAGACTGACTCTGAGAGTGAAGGGGGAGAGAAGAAGAGTGGAGTTTGTTTTCGGAAACTGCACTCACTCCCCCACACCCTTCTCAGGACTGTGTTGCCTGCAGCACAGACAGCAGGAGAGAGCTCTCCTCTGCTTTTAGTTACTTTTTTAGCTAGCTGAGGCAGAGAAGTTCTCTGGACTGTGTTTTGTTTTGTTGTTTTTTTTCTTGAAGCTGTTCAAAACTAGACTGAAAACCCAGAAAAAACACTGGGAGCTCACACATGTGGCCCATGGGGGGCCGGACAAAGCATTTTCCAGAGCAGGAGGGACTGATGAGAGACTGAGCAAACCTAGCGATGCCCTACAACAAGGACTTTCTGAATTTTCCATCTCTTCAGAACAGTGAGAGGTTTTATTGTTAAATTATTTTTTTTTCTACTTTTCTCCAAGGAAATATTTTCCTGAACCACTTGGGGGGAGGGGCCACTTGAATCTGCTTTCTAGAGGGACCCCATTCGGAGGTTTCTTCCCAAATTTTGCCCTAAACCAGGAGACAGACACACACATATATATATATACACACATGCACATATGTATACATATATATATAAACACACACACACACACACACACATATATATATAAAGACAGGCAAACAACAACAACAACAGCAACAACAAAAATTGCCCAGAAACCCAACAGCTTCCTTCCTCCCTCCCGTCAAGCACTTTCCCCTTTGGTGTCATTGCAGGCACAGCCAGCCGGGGGGCGCTACTGGCTTCTGGCGGAGCAGGGGGGCTGCAGGGACTCCCCGAGACTCCAGGGGAGCTCTGGGGTGAGCCTGGAGCCTCCCCAGGGGTTTGTGGTGGCCCTGGGAAGAGAGAGAAGGTGGGTGATCCAGTTTCCCCACGCTCTCACGTGTCCAGCGTGGTACCCTGGCCATGGCTACGCGGGCGAGATTCCAGTCTCAGTCTCCCAGTCTCCCAGCAGCTGAGAGTGGTCTCTCCAGCAAGAGAGAGAGGGAGAGAGGAGGTGGGGGCCTGGTCTTTTCCCTTGGAAACAGGCAGGCAGATGGCGGGGATCTCTCCCGGGGAGGGTGGGTGTTGCAGGGGGAGTCCCAGCAGTTCACTGTAAGGAATGGCCTCACCAATGCGCAGTCAGGGGAAACTTCACAGCAGCCCTGAAGCCCTGGGCAGAAGTCCAGCAGCAAAGACCACAACCATGCTGGGCAAAGACTGAACCATCCCCAGCTAAGAATTGCCAAACCACGCTGCTTCCCCCAGCCCCCTCCCCCAGGACAATTCGAAGGGTATGCCAAGGTATTGTCTCATCATCGACATCCATTTGCCGTTTCCATGACAACAAATGGGAAGAAAATTCTTTGAAGAAACCTAACCGCCAACACTAGCAAATGCCAAAAAATTAAATTTTAATTAAGAAGTAACATCACACTAATGACCGTAAGATATTAAAAATGGACACATTTCCGAAATTACCTAAAATGCTTTTGTATCCTTTTGAACATTCCTGAATCATGAATAGTGCTGCAACTGTACAACTTGAAGTACATTCTGATATTCTCTGCCCATAGTCACACTGTGCTTATTTCAGATTATGAGTGTTTTATAACACTGCTTATTCAATCATGCACATGGATTGTAATGCACCCATAGCTCCATCCACAAGGGGAACTAAGCACAATTTGTATGTTGATGCACTTGAAAGTTAAGATACTTAATAGGAAATGCTACTTCCCTACCTGCATCTCCAGATTTGTCAGGTAGGCATTCCCTCACCAATTTATTTATTTATTGATCTATTTATTTTCTCTAGTTGTTTTTCTTTTAGATTACCTGAGCAAAGCTTCCTAAAGCAACAGTACCTACCAGAGAAAATCAACCAAAAGACAAGCCTTGGTTCTTCTCTAGGGGAACAATGGGTTACAAATCTTTGTGTGGTGTGTCATGTGTTTGAGAGCAGCAAGTAAATTTGCCATGGACAGACTTTCAGTTCTTTCTTGCTTAGTCTTTTCTGTAACATACATTGACAAATAAAGTGTTGTCGTGTCCGAAGTGCAATGGGCAAGGACTCCAATGTGAAAGCACCAATAAGCAGAGGAGAGCAGAGGAGAGCAAGGACAGGAGCACTTTACACGCTACTGGTTACACAAAGAAGAGCCAGGCCACTGAGATCCAGGACTGTGAAATGTGTGAGACTGCTCAGGCATATATGCAGTACATCCTGAGCAGAAATGGGAAATATTATATTTCATATTGATACAACACATAATGTACAGATTTCCACAAGCATCCTCTTACTCCTCAAGGAAAATAACGAATGGATTTTATGAGATGAGGGACATTTTTCTGTCAGAGGAGTGAGTGGAATGGAAGGAAATATGATTGCTATGTACATCAGGGGGAAGTGCTACACCCTCATCTCAGAGGCACCAGATCTCAGTGGAACATACTTATAACTCTGTCTCTGAAGAAGATGAAAGTAGTTCCTATGCTGAGAAAGGGAAAAAAAAAGCATTACCCAAAAATAAGTATCTCAAGTCAATGCCACCTATTTCTACATTCCCTGTTTCAGAGCTAGCTAAATGAACGATATCAAGAAACATTTGGCTTGTTTAAAGAGTAAAAAGGCCTTTCTGCAACTGGAATGGCTTTTACTCTAAAATCTGCTAATTCATCAGCAGCTTTCTGTACTCTGCAATATCATCTCTCTCTGAGCTGAGAAAGATAAGCACAATATGTTAGCTGATTCAGACAGAGACCAGGGTGAGGACAGGGAAACTGCACTCCCTTGTTACCTGGTTTAACTCTTGTGAGCACCCACATGAGACTTACCAGGTTATGTGTTCAACTGATACCGCTCCAATTGTGTTTCCACCAGAAAACACAGAGGGATTTTCAGGATGAATAAGACTGAAAACTACCCCTGGATTTCAAAGCACTCTCTAAATCTCTTTTCAGATTTTCACTAAACTGCTGATTTGCAAGCTATGGAGCCCAACCAGCATCCAGCATGTCTGGAGCCACTGCTGAATAGGTGGAATTGGGAAACTCTCTCAGACTTCTGTTTGGCTCTGGAGTAGTCTGTGCTTAGAAAGGGTGCAGGGTAAAAGAAACAAAAACCCATAAAGAATATACTTTTCTCCTGGTTGGTGTAGATTCAGGAAAGAAATGACAGACAGTGGGTCATTACTACAGATCACTTCTTTTCTGGTTTGATTTCGGAGAACTCCCTCCTAAAAGACCAACCTGCCAAGGCTAAATGTGCCTGATTTGGAGCTTGTTTTCCTTCTCTGAGTAACAGCTGATACACACTGCTATAAACACATATTATAAAGTTGGCTTTTTGCAAACATTCAGATGAATGTTGTACATATAAGGTTGTTATAAATACAGATTGTGGTATTGGTCTTTTCCTTTCTTTCTTTTCACATCCGTATAGGCTGAATATTAGATGTGTGATATGGAAATGGTTTTAAAGATAGAGTTTTCTTTAGGAGTAAGGTAAGTTGATAAAGTGTCTTTGTAGTGAGTGAACTCTGCCTGGTGAGGATAGCACCCAGTGAAGAGCCCTGCTGCTGACATGAAGAATCTGCTGATGATATCCCAGCTACCAGCACTGACATCTAGAGAAATTATAGACCAAGGCCAAAATAAGGACTGATAAGAAGAATTAATTAAAACCACAGCCAAGAAACACACAAGTTCTAAAAAGGTGGCACCAAGGAGTGGCCATGCAAAGCAGCTCCCAGAAACATGGAAATAAGTTCGTAGAAAAGTTCAAATATACATATTTAAGGGGAGTGTTCAATGGGACAGGTGTGCTCTTGGTTCTTGGCCAGAGACACCCTGGCCATGTGTTTTGCTTTATTGCCTTGTCCTTATTGTGTTTTATTAAACCTTTTAAATCCTACCAAAAAGGTGAATTAATTTTTCACAACAGTCTCCTCTTCCTTCTTTACTGGTGCAATCTCACCAAAATGCAAGATTCCCCTTCCTTGCAGGTATATAGTGCTACAGAACTGATCCTGCATTTCTGTAAAAGACTTAATTTCAAGGCCTTTCAAAGGTCTTAATTCCAAAAAGCCATTTCAAAAAGGCTATCCTTAATAACACTGGTTGTGGGAAGACTAGATTTTTAAATGTATTCAGTATTTCCATCTACCTGCTTTTAGGCTGAATTTGCAGTTGTCTCCACTCAGCATGAAGATAAGCGTGTGGATGCCATGCAGGCAATATGCCACAGAGCTGTGGTCAGAAACCATCTCTGCATCCAATTCCAACTGTTCATAAATGTACAAACAATAACTAAATATATTGTCTAAGTAGTATAGTAACAAACTGACTCTGTGTGACAGTCACCTGCTGAGCAAAACCACAAATCTCTTGCCAGCCAGGCATCCTGAGCTCCCAAAGCAGTAATTTTGTAGAATAAAGGAGTTCCCGTGGCAGAAGGCACACACCACTAGTTGTGGCAGACCCCAGCAGAGGGCAATGGCAGATGTACATCTGAGTCTGGCACTGCAGAGCACCCCTGCAATAGAAAACCAAGGTTTCCCTTGCCTACCAGGTCTTGTCACAAGCTCGGGAGTCACTTGGCGCTAACAAATGGAATTAAATCCTATCTAGAGCTGAATGAAGGCCCAGCAGAAGACCTGGCAGCATGCATGAGGCTCTCCAGACCTGTCCTGGGTGACTACAGTTTGTCAAGTAAGGAAAGTCCTCAGCAGCATTTTCTCTGTAAGATCAGAAAATGTGATCTGGCTTTCTTGCTGTGCTCGTTTGCAGAAAACCAATGAGAGAAGCTGTGTGTCTTCCTTGGCACATCCACAGGTGCAAACCAGAAAGACTAAGCTGGAAGTGGTTAATGTGGAGGAGGAAATGGCAAACAGAAAAAACCCTGGCTGCTTTATCTCTGCTCATGGAAGCGTTTTGGTTGTGAAATCTCAGTGTTAGACCTAATGTCCTGAAGGTGACAGAGAGTGATTCAGAGCAGACTTTTTTAGGTGTACGTGCACCTAAACACAAGAATCACAATTTGTACATATAAGGTTGTTCTCTCCTACACTTTTTCACTTCTGAACATAAAATTTTTTCACTTCTGAACATAAAACCTTGTATGTCTCAATTTGGGGATGAAAAATAGAAGCACTCAGAACCATGAACTGCTTTAAAAACCCACCAATAATATTGTATGTCACATACACTGAAATGAAGCGACCATCCATTAATTATGCAGGCATGCTACAAAAGCATAAAATACCTGTTTTGACCGAGGAAGGAAGTGAAGAAATGTTTACAAATCCTTTCTTGACAATAACCATAAATAAGAAGTAAACAGCAGCAGGAGCAACTGCTTCAGTAATACTGCTGTCATTTGTTGTGCCTGCATCAGCAGGCACTTGGAGGGAAAATCAGTGTTGGAGGAGAGAGGAATAGGTTGCCAAGCAACATGAGACCTTGTCCAGGGCACCCCCTCCCCTGCTCAGGAGCAGACAAAGCTTCCTGGTACAACTGCTCTGAAAGCTGAGCTGGCATCCATCAGGGAAAAGTGGACATGTGGAGTGAGGGAGCAGGAAAGGGGAAGAGGGCAGAGCTTCCAGCTGGCAAGGTGTGGCTGCAGAGACCAAGGGAAGAAATGACAATTGTACCAAGGGAGGGTGAAGAAAAGAGCTGATAGACAGGATAGACAGAAGCCAATACAGGATGGAGTGGTCAACCTGGGAATGTGGCTGCTTCAATAGCACTTGGATCAAATCCTGCTCCAGTGTGGAAGGGTTGAACATGAGTGGGGCTTTCTTGGATGGAGAGAGAGATGTAGAACATGGTAGAAGGACTCTGGAGAGGTTTTTAAAACATGTCCATGTAAATATGATGCTCACAACATCAGCTACGGGGGTTATTTTTCTCAAGGGAGATGACATCTAAGCCCTGCATGCTCTTCAACCTGCCTGGTGGGAGAAGGTTTCACTTTGGGGTTCAAAGCTCAACAGCAGCAACCAGATACCTGGTCTCTGCCATTAACCTTCCCTTGGCACAGCCAAGTCACACCAGACTTTCAAATGAATCTCAGAGAATCAGGCAACACACCTGATAGAAATCAGGGAGCAGCTGAATCTGTAACTGCAGCAGGCACTTTGAAAACGTGTCAGTTTTTCAGCTGTGACAATGACTGGAGCTGCCAAATTCTCCTGGTGAAGCTGGGGTTAAGCAAGCATCACTCTGACACCAAAGCCCAACATTCACCAGTCTCAAAGAGCTGAAGATGCAAGCTGTAAATCACAGCACACAGCTGTGCCTGTCTCCAGCAGAAGGCACAGTCAGGAGTGGACCCTTCTGCAGGGCCCAGCTCACCAGGTTCCTGAGCAAATGCTGAGATCTGCCTCATTGCCTAAAGGCAGCAGATAAGGCTGAACATGAGCATGTGCTTCCTAAGCACAGCTGAGTTCCACAAAGATGAAATTAAACTTTCGTTTGGATGGGAAGCCCGTCTTGAGCGGAACTGGGTCACCAATTAAAATAACTGTTTGTCCAAGGTTAGGAAGGCAAAACCCAGCAAGTATTATGTTATGAAAAATCTCCTATGTGTAGCGAAGGAAGACAAGAGATGTACAGCCAACATGCCTTTAAATCTCTTGCTGAATCTTCATTAATCCCCTGCATTTCAGATATCAGAGCAGTTATGTTGGCCTGGGGATCTGCTTCCACTTGGTCAATACCAACAGGAGAATCATTAAACCTCCTTTTGATCCAGACATAAATTGTGCAGCATACACAACTGGCAGACAAGTGTTTGTTTCTCCCATGTTGGAATCTGGAATGCAGAGAATATTTCTCTGCATATTTTAAAGGATCCAAACCCTCTGACAAATACTGCTTTCAGCCTTTGTCCATGGAAAGGGCTTCCCAGGCTTTGGGATGAGACAGAATTTTCAGGAATGTAAATTAGGTGGTAGCATAATATGTAATTTATCACAGGGTGAGATTTTTGGGAAGTTAGAATGGTAGGTAAATGAAGACAAGATGGAGGATCCTTGTGGTTTTTAGGCTTCTTCCTCCTTCTTCATCTACCCCATATTCTGCA
Organism: Thryothorus ludovicianus; assembly: GCA_013397245.1. Classification (NCBI taxonomy): domain Eukaryota; kingdom Metazoa; phylum Chordata; class Aves; order Passeriformes; family Certhiidae; genus Thryothorus; species Thryothorus ludovicianus. The sequence goes on along the minus strand of VZTB01009769.1, from coordinate 314,226 downwards.
GTGTTTGGGTCACAAAATGATTGGTTGGAATTTGCCACAGTGCAGCGTTACGTGAATAATAGTTAGTAATTGGTAGAAAAGTAGAAATAATGTACATTCGTGGTGATAATTGGGTGAATTATCTTTAAGAGAACCTTGTATCTGTGTGTTAGAGGCTTTTTGCTTTTAGGCTTTTAGACTTTTTAGCTTTTTGGTTTTAGGCTTTTAGCTTTTGGCTTTTAGGCCAGAGGCTTTTGGGCTCTTTGGTGTCCTTTCTCCTTCATGCGAGGTGTGCAGAAATTGCAGATAAGGAAAGAATAAACAACCTGGAGAACGAGTACAACTCAGAGTCCAGTTCATTTTTTACTTAAAGAGGACTTAAAGGACAAGCCTTCCCTATCAGGGAAGAGTCATGTGGGAGTAACAGAACTTTTACACTCCCAAAACTCAGCTGCAAATGGGACACACTACATGCAGAGCCAGTGGGACTGCACAAGGCAGGAAATATTCTGACACCTGGCAGCACGACTGCTTCCCAGCTGCCATCACTTGTTGATGAGTTGTTTCTCATCACTGAAATACTGCCAGTTTGTGTTGTACAGGCAAGATGATCATGTTGGTCCTCAGCAGCTTTAGCCTGCAAGGTGTGGAGTGTAAGCCAAGCCAAGCAGCAGGGATAGAGAATCTGGGAGAGTGGCTTCTAATCTTCAGGGCATCCTCACAGGCATTGACTAAAGAAACATGACTTTGCCTAGCTCTCTCCTCAGACGTGTAACTGCAAGGCCTATCAAATACTGTCTCCAGTAGGTTTTGCAGCACACATGAACTTCCTCACAAGGAAATTCAAAGGAAAGAGCAGCTTTGTTTACTGTATTTTCTCCTCCTCTGCTGCTAAACGGGAGAGGCAGAGTTTGCAGAATTCACTTCTTGTGTTAGGCTGTACCTCTTCTCTGCAGATTCACTGCTTGTTCCAGAAACATTCAAGTTATGAGGGGGAGAAGGTCTGAGGCATAGGAAATGAAGAATATTCAATCTCTACCCAGTTTTCTGCCTCAGCTGTTCCCTGATCACCACATACACACAGCATTTGTACAGCAGTGCAGGTGTTCTTGTGTGTGCACCATTTTCCTGAAGGAATTCTCCCAAACCATTGCATTTTTTAGTTCCTCGGAGCTAAGAACAGGTGGAGATTTTTTAAAAGAAATAACCTTTTCTTTTAGCAGAATAGCACTGTTTTAGCAAAAGACAACCCCACATTGTAATTACATAAGGCACTTCTTATAATAACCTAGACTCTTTTTGCTGCTACTTTGAAAACCTGTTGTGATTACAATCATGCAAGATTGCCACAGTTTATGTTTCATACACATCTGTTAAAATAGATTATTATAGATTATTCTCTATTGCAGTCCAGAATTGCATCCCAGATATGCTCTTGCAATGGCCAAAGTAAAAAAGTACAATAATTCTCAAAGGCCGTAAGAAAACCCAAGAGACTTTTGGGCACATGGTAATTCATGTGCTTAAAGCACATCAGTCTTTTGTTCACCCAGATGAGAACATCATGAACCAATTCTTCCCTGACTTACATCCAATACTGATGGAGGTGACACACGGCTGCAGAAGGTGCAGTTCAGGGAGAACTCCAAACCTCTGTCCACTACTCTGTTTAATCCTTCTGAATCTGCTCTGCTGCTGCCATCACGCATGAGCTCATCCCCAGAGGATGGGGATGGCAAATGAGGACCAGTTGTGGTAACACTGTCACAAAGCAGGGACTCTGGACAGTCAGACCTTTAACTGAACTGGATAAAATGGACTATTCATCCTTTCTCTGAAACCCCACACTAAGTACATATGAAAAGACACAAGACATGGGTTACAACTGGTATTTAGGAGGCAGAGAGAGGGAACAGTTGAAAGAATGAGCATATTTTCTTCCCCTTTCACTTGTCTCATAGTTCTGATAAATTTAAAGCCTGAGTGTGACCCAGTACCACACAGGCCCATGTTCTTTGTAATATATTGTTGAAAAGCAAGGTAAATTAATAAACTGCAGAACCCACTACTGTTACAGCTGTAGCTAAACTGATTTTTATCCACAAGCCAGTCTCATACATTGATCTACCCTGTAAACATTTCCAGTAAAATACATGAGAGTTCAAGTGTGTTTTCTCTTCCACCCAGAGGAGCCTCTCTGTTCTTCAGAGCCTGTCTTCTTGGAGGTGTTCAAGAATAAAAGATGCTGCACTGCCACTTGTGACTGATCTTCAAGAAGTCGCACCCCAGCACAGGCTGAGCATTGCCCTTTGCAAAACTGTTCTCAGCTCTTCCAGAGTCAAAACCTGAGCAGCTCTGGCAGTGTAATTCCATTAAAAGTGCTTATTTGATCATGCTCAAAATGCTTTTGGTCTAACTACCCCAACCATCTGCTCTCTCATGACAGCAGCTCTGGTCAGCAGCACCTTCTCCTGAGAGGGGAGCCAGCCTCTTTGGGATGGTCACCAAGGGGCAATAAAATACTGCTCTTTCCAAACAGGGAAGACTTATGTCTGGTAAGACACCACCAGCACTCTGAATTACATGGCATTTCACTGCTCAGAACCTCTGTTCCTGACTCTTTTTCTGTCACTTTGCTGGATTTTTGCATGTCCATCACCATTTTGAACTTCAATGTCATCTGGGCTTAAAATGTTTAGGTCCTGTGGTTTTAACTTTTCAAATGACCAGCTCTGTCAGTTTTCTTTCGCATTTCTCTATCAGCAAGGTGAAAATACTTCGAACACTTCTGTGCCAGCTCCAAAAAATCAGAGACTGCCAGCCCATACTACACCATGAATGCAATTAAAGGGCTTAAATCAGCAGTTAAAAAGTTGCAAAGTACAAACATCAAACTACTGTTATTGCAGTATATCTACTCTTCCAATCTTTAGAAAGAACAGTATTGACACCCAAGAAAGTAAAATTTGGCAAGGTAAAATAATCTCTTTTTTACGTTAGCCCTTAAAATTAGCAAGTTTGATGAAAGGCAATGAAATATCCCGCTTTAACATCAGCTGTAGGAAGTAAAAATAAACATTATACTGGTTTTGTTCCAGTGGTCTTATGGGATCATAAAGGCTAATGACACTAATCTTTCTGTTAGTTAGGTGACGAAAAAAATGTCCCTTGAGAGAATCTTCCCCAGTTTTAAGACTAGGCATAAGCTGTAGGGAGTGTGCTGCAGGCAGCAGGGTGAGGGGAGGTATTCCTTTCTCCCTTTGTCAGTTGTTTTACCCTTTGAACCAGCCTGCACAGTTCCTTTCTGCAGGCTGTGTCTGCTGTGCCACCCGTCACAGCCTACGTCATGCACGTTCAGAAAAACCTTAAATCAAGAGTAGGGACAGCACAAAGCTCTGCTCCTCCCTTGCATGTCCCACACCAGCTGCTCCTGAGACGCACTGCTAGTGATGGACACAGTCCCTTTACAAAAAGAGAACAAAAGGGCTTTGCTCCCAAGAGGCTGCGACTGAAATCTAAAGATAAAGGAACAGCTGAATCCACAGAGGCGAGAAAGGCTGGTTTTGTTCTTTCCGTGCTTTCAAACAAGCAAGAAGAAGGCAGGGCTGACCTGTCTCAGGAACAAAACCTGGCTGTAATTTTGCACTCTTGTTTCAAAAAGCGAGTCTGTTTTATTTCCGGGGCAAGCCTTTGTTGCAATGCTGAAAAAGTCTCCCACCTGTTGTTTCACCCTATTGCTCACTGAGCCCTCTCTCCTGTACTCACATCCTGTTGGGAGCATGGCTGCTGATTTCATTTTGCTCACAGCTGGCAGCTGTCTCTCTTTCTGCCTTCCAGCAATGTAAGAAAGAGCTGAGGGCTGCATGCCTGGGGTTTGGGGATGTTTCCATGGGTTCTGAAGTACGGGAATTATTTTATGATAAATTGGTCGCTCTGCAACTTTAATTTCTGAGAAGTCCTAAATTTTTTCTCGCCAGAGCATTGTTTACTCTCTCTGCAGTCTGAGAGGGAGTTGGCTCAGTGGGACAGATTACTTTTCCCTGTCTGAGAAACTAATTCTCTTTTGTTTGTTGACTTCTTGGAACCATACTATTATCAGAGCTTCTAACTAGCTGTAAGCTTAGCCCAAAGCCATGTTGTGTCCTGATTTGAATCTTATCTAGGCACCTACAAAACTGAAAACCACGAAACTGAGAATAAATCTGTGAAATTAAATACACCAGTACTGGACTTGAAAGTGCTGTAAAAAAATGTTTCCAGTATATGAAATGAAATAAGAAAGCAAATCTTTACATCAGGCAACGGAATTATCAGATATTACATTTTATGTTCTCATCATTACATTTCTCATTCCAAAGCTGCTGCTCAAATTCTAGGCAACTCAACTAGGCAATCAGATTATCCAAATTTAGGTGGAGTCTGAGATCCAACTGGTTGTAACCTAGGGAGTTCAGATGTTCTGGATCTGGGAAGCTGTGCTGTCAGTTCTTGGGCTGTGGCTAACAGCACAAATGAAGATGAGCAAAGAAAACCTGGGTCTGCAGTGGATAATGGTGGAATATCCTATCCAAAAAGACTGTTTTCCTAAACAGCTTCAGTTTGTGATTGACTAATGACCCTGCAAAATTACTTATATTTATTTCAAACAGTCTTATCTGCTGTAACTGTACTTGTAGTGGATAACAATAATAGGACATAGTATGGATTAGACAACTTGTTAGATAACATGATTCATTAGACACAGAAGTTTGCCTAATTCCTTAAAAAGAAATTAATTTAGAACCACTGAGAAAAGAAACATGAGCAAATATTGGTGGGAAAACTGATGTCCACAAATAAAGGTGCTATGATCCTTGCCATAAGAAAATCTGTGATGTGCTGTCTGTGCCTTCATAAAGGCAGCTGGCCTCTGCAGAGTAATCCAAATTCCTCTGGCAGTCCCAGTAATGCTGACCCACAACACTTGCATACCAACAAGTGTGGGGATAAGTGATTAATATCACATCAGTGAACTGGAATTCCTGTCTGTCTCTGCTGCACAGGCACTTGATTGAGGATTATTTGTCCTATTTATTTCCATGTCATTGGGATCCAGATCCTAGCCTAAAGTTAAATGCCAGGAAAATATTTTAAACAGCTTGTATCAGAGATTTTCAAAAATGAGAAATTTTAGGAGTACCTAATGTTGGCTTGCCTGTACTCCCACTAGATATGACAGCATTAACTGTAGTGGCAACAAAACAAGGCCAAAGCTGACTCTCCTTGAAAATCCCACCTATAGTTCTTTTCCTTTCCAGACTAATGTTCTTTCAAATTTATTCTGCATACAAAACTCTGTGGAGTTTTACCCAATATTCCCGACTGGCCTCTGGACTGCAGGATGTTTTTCAAACAAGGTAAGTATTTTCTGCTTTTATCTTCGACTGAAAAGTTTTATGTAACTTTTTAAAATGTTGGTAATTATCAGGAAGTAATTGACTGTAGACACCTCAAGGAAATTGTAGAAGAGTAGCTGACTTCCTTATTAGACAGAGCATCACACTTTGGTGAAACTGATTTTAAATCAAACAGAGGATGTTGAAAGCCAGCCTGGAAGCCCTGGGAAATGGTTTTTCTCCAAGGCCTGCTAGTTATAAAGACAAACCTAGTACACATCGTCAAAGAAGGGCTAAACTAAAGACTCTTTCCATGCTCTCTTGAAACTGAGAAAATAGTCCACCATTTTCATCTAGACATGGTATGCCTAGAAAGGCTACTTATATCAAGTTTTTAGGCACCTAAATCTTAGGTGAGATTCTCAGGCCTTCCTTTCTGGTCCAGAAATCCATCTCCAAGTCAGAGTGATCATCAGTAGCAGACCTCCAGCTCAGCAGAGGGTACCTGCCCAAAAGATGAGGATGTAAGAGATACACACATCTGTCCCTCAGTTCCTTGAGGTTTCTTTCTCATGCTCCTACACCTGGAGTGGCAATTAGTTGCTCAAGATTTTCTGTGGCTTTACCTACAGGTCCTCATGTCACAGGATGAGGTAGCATCATCCTGGAGCCAGTTCTTAACTTCCACAAGAATATTCAGAAACACTGGGGGCAAGTTTTCCCTTAGAGGGGGTATTAGGAATCCCTTGTCTCTTGCAAAAGTCATGCATGGGAATGGTTTGTTACTAAAACATGCCAAGGCAGTGTTCCAGCCATGGCCCTTTCTCATTCCATAGACTTGAACTGTTTTGGACCAGCAGTTTCACTAAAACATAACATGTAACATGGACAGCTCCTAACAGCTCATGACCTTTTGCATTCCACTTTGAGGTCAACAGGGTTTTGTTTGAGTGTGATAATTCTGAGTCGCTTGATAACCCCGGGTGCAGCTGGGTCTGTCAGCAGCTTTCTGGATTAATACCTGGACTTCAGCATAATGGAGAGAGTTCTTAAGTTGCTCTGTAGGCATTTTTAATAAAATAAATAAATAACATGGATGTTTTGCCTGAACTCCAAAAGGACGATAAGCTACATATGAATAAAACATCAGAGCTCTTTCCTAACAGCCCATTGCAATGTAAAATGCATGTTTTTCCTGAGATGTTTATACTTACTCCTTTCCCTGCACTGTTGGAAAAGTTAGGATGACAGAATGTCATGTCACACTTACATTTACAATTAAAATTTCTTTCCTTATGAAGCATTGCAACCCCACGAACAAACCACATAAAATTAAAGCCCATTATTTCACTGCACTGCAAGCATCAGCCCATCTTACCCATTGTCCTTCAGTTTTGCCAATGCTTCTGTATCTTCCTTCACTGCTCTTCATTTCCCCTAGGCATGCCTTCTGTTTTGTGCTAATGTAAAAACACTTCCATGCAATATGCTGCTGCAAGATCCCCATTTTCCAAGTATATCCAATCCCACTGCTGCATAAGCATATATGGAAATAAAAATTTTACTTCAGAAAAATGTTTAAAGCTTCTCTTGGACCTAAGTTTCTGCAAAGGACTTTTGGGTTTTGTATTTTGAAATGTGCTTGCAGTTGAACACAAACATTCTTCTTGTGGAAGTGGGGCCCTCCTGTGGGCATATCCCAGTCCTCACAGGAAGCCTCCTCAAGACAAGCTGTGCCCAAAACACGACACTTGTGAAGGGGAGAGGCAGCCCAGACAAAAAGGAGACCCAGGTGCTCATGTTACAATTGGATGCACTGCATTGTCTCCCCTCCCCATGGATGGACAGGCCATACGTGTCCAACAGATTATGAGCACTTTCCTAAAGGCTCCTGACAACACAATTCTCACACTGTTGCAGCGTTTTAGGGAATTACTCCAAGCATGTGTCTTTATCCTTCTCCAGTTTGTCACCCTGATTTCTTCAGTTTTCTGGCACTTTACAGCTTGATGTTTTTCATAGCTCCTGGTTCTTTCTCACACACGGGTGTTATAATTAGAAGCACGTTCATGTTAAGATGAGGTCGTTTACATACTTTCTCTTGGAGTAAAAAACAACTGATGGGCAGATGTCTTGACCATTGGCTGGGAGAGGTGTCAACCTTTGTCTCCAGTTCCTGGTATGTATAGGAATACTATCAATATGAAGTCAGATGTTGCAATAAGTAGTTTTAGACCTTTTCACCAGACAGTGTGTGTCATTGCGTGTCCAACAGCAACACCAGTTTTCCTGTTTTCTCCAACTTCTTTGCCCAGCTATGCATTTCCCTTCTTCCTCCTCACTTCATCTCCATCTGTCTCCTCCCCTGAACGCACTTCCCCGCTCCCAGCGCAGAATAAACACAAAAGGTTGGATCTGCCACCTCTGACAGACCCAGTCAAGGAGCAGCTCCCCTGTGGCACCTGCCTGAGCACAGGCCTCTCCTCAGGGCACAGGAAGCTCTGGTGGCCCACCCTGCTGGAGAAGGGGGCACCGTGGCACAAGGTGGTGAAGCCCATTGCATGCAGGGCTCTGCTGCACGGACACAGCTGCTGGGGCTGTGGGGATGCAGGGATTCACAGGCTGCTGAGCCTGCTGGGGCAAGGGGGGTATCCTGGGATGGGCCAGCCTGCTGCTGCTGAGATCTAACACCTGTAATTCCACCAGATGCAGCCACACAGAAAATCCAGGGCTGATTCAGACCTGCCTGCACGCAGCTTCCCTCCCCTCCATGGAAGATTGCTCACCGAGGCGCAGGAGTGGGGCAAGACATGATCCATATACACCAGGTATATGACTCATATAACCATCTTTTATTTGGGTTTCTTTTTTGTTTTGTTTGTTTCTTCTTGTTTTGTTTCTTTTTCTTTAAAAGAGGTGTGTTAACATCAGGTATTTTTCTACGTTTTCAGACTCTGTACAGGTCTTAAAAGGAAATAAGCGATGCTTAATGTACAAAGTAAAACCAGAAAACTAGAAAAATCTGAATAAAATGGAGCAAGTTGCTGTCAGGGATACAGTACAAATTAGTAATTAGATGTCATCTGAAGTGCAATACCACTGCAGGAAGGATGAGTCAAGGAATGAAATAAAAATACTCTATTTTAAACAAACAGTATATATATATATATATATATATATATTTATATGTATATATTTTACAGATAGTAGACCCGGTGATATCTGTAGAATTGTAAAAACATATTTACAAATGACTTTTTTTTTAAACATTACATATACATCAGCACCATAGTAAGAAAGAAAAAAAAAAAAACAACAAAAAACCCAATTAACCCAAATCTAATAAAATCTATTCTCTAGTACTTGATCCCAGCACGGAGTATTTGGAGGAAGAAAAAAAAAGACAGCAGAGCCTCGTCGTAACCCCCATTATCATCAATCCTGTATCTTCCTGGTGCACCCTGGCTTGCCTTGGCTGCTGTGTGGTGGGTGTGTGTTTCTGAGCTGCCCTTTCCCTGTTGAGAGGTGAGCCCTGATGGCTCTCACCCCTGTCCCCAGCCTCCCCGCCCTGCCACAGCTCTGTCTCTCAATGTGTGCCCCATGCTCACACTGACACACTCACACAGCCACAACACCCCGGCCCCTTCAGGGCGCTGCTTCTCCCAGGGCTTGCCCTTCCCTTCCATTCCTACCAAGAGATGCTGACCCACAGGATGAACCAAAAACTTTGGCTGCTGCTTCCTTTCACCGAATTAGGGCCCAGCCTGGCTCCTCCTGAAGCAGCAGGCAGGCTAACCATGCTCATCCTCAGCAGGGGCTGGAATTGGCCCTTGTGCTGTGTTTTATAAAGGGGTCAGCTAAAAGAGATGTGATTAAAGCCATTTTTAAAAATGTAGCAGTCAGGGCAGGCTGTGTTGATGGCTCACATTAAAATGCAGCTTGTCCTGCTGCATTGCAGCATTTAGAATAGGTAATTCCCTCCACTAGGCAACCTCAGCAAGGGAAATTGCTCAAAAGGGAGCCTCAGTGGGGCACTGAGATGGTTCCAGACTCATTTGCTCTCCCTCTTTAATGTGATGCACGTGCTCCACAGGAGGGAAAGGCAGGATGTGAAACTGCCAAGTGCCAAGGCCCTCAGCCTCCATGGAATTCAGGGGTCAGCACTTGGCATTGCTGGGCCCAAGGAGAGCAGCACAAAAGGAGGTGATCAGGAGCTGGGGAATTGGCACTGGCACTAGTACATTGCTGAAAAGCACAACTCATGGCTCACAGAGGCCAATACTAGGCCAGAGGGTGCTAAAGCTCTGGACTGTAGGTCATGTTAACATTTTTTATATGCACAACTGTATAACCTGATAAGCAGTTCTTAGCTGAAAACACCAGAGAGGTAATAGGTTCCAGAAACAGCCTCCAACTGCAGGGAGGTTCCAGGGTTTGGGAACCCTGCTGTATGCACTCAGAATGGCTGGTGACTTCAGTGTTGTGTGAGATCTATCACAACTTCATCACGGGGCTGTTCAACACTGGTCCAGATAGTGGAGACAGAGATACATCCCTCTTATCTAAAACCTTGTTTGGACAGACCCCATGTTGTAGTATCAATTATTTTACCCACTCATGAGTGTTCTTTACAGTACTCCTTCACCAATTCCTGTTCTTCAAATACTGCAGTGAATTTTATTCCAGCAAACCAGAGATTAGATCAAACACCTGTTTAAAACTGAACATATCACATCAAGAGCCCAGACACCCTGGGGTAATACTATCTGCCAAACCTGCACTTTTCAAGAGAGGAGGAGAAAATCTTCCTGTATGCCAAACCCTCACTGGATGTTTTCTCGTGCCTGTTTACTCCTCCCCTGCCTGGCACTTTGTGGTTTGCCTGAAAAAAATAGTGCCAGCTCAGCTTGCTTTACACTGAAGGAACAGGAGGGAAAGGGAGTGAACTGAGAATATCCTGGGGAGGAAGAAGAGGGAGGGACCAGCTGAGGAGCTCTGCTAATGTCTCTCGGTACCTCTCAACACCTCAGGCAGCTGGGCCATGCCAAGTGCTCTGACTTGGGAAGGACTATTTCAAGTCCCAAGGGGACTAAGCAGTTCATTAAGTTAACCCAGCCCTGGGCTGTCTCCAGCAGCAGTCACATAATCGATCTGCCCTCACAACACTGCCAGATTTATGTTCTTCTGCCCTTGCAGTGGGGTTTATCACTCTGCAGTGAAAACGGTGACCTCCTGGTGATTGTTTAGGTTTGTCATGTGATTGTTGTGCATTCCCTTAGGACAGCCCATAGCCAGCCCCATCAGTCTGACCATGGCTCTCTGAGACCTGCTTGCCCCCGGGCTTAAGCCATTTCTGACCAGGGCCTGGGCAATCGCCCCTGGATATCTGCAGGCTTTGCTCCCAGCTCTTCCATCTGCTTCCCTGGAAGCTGCAATGTGCACAGTCATGTAAGGTGGGAGCTTTTGGGACCACCCCACACAACTGTGCAATGAAGCCTTGTTTTAAGTGGGGAGAGAACGAATTTTCCCAGCCAGACACATCAGCTGGCTTTTCCAGTTTCCCCATCCTGCCTCATACACATACAGAGTGGGCGCTGCCACGCAACAACGATTGTTCTGGGATGCTGATGTTTTCATCATCCCCTGAATCTTCCAAAGTTGGCTACAGATCAGCTTGGTTTGCACAATTAACAATAAAAGAAAACAAAATAACCCCAAACCGAACCAACACAAACTAGAACCCACAATCCAGGGACCGGAAGGACATCTGACTCCCTCTTTGCTTGTTCAAACGTAGCAAAATGTAACCAAAGCTCCAGACTATACAATCCCATTCACTGGGGGTTTCCAAACAACTCATCAAGTTCTTGAATCCACTCATCCCCTGGTCCGCTCTTTATAATGGAGTCCACAAGGTCTGTGCCCTCTGCTAGAGCGGAGAACGACGCCCCTGCTCCTCCATTACTGTAGTTGTAAGTTATGTCCTGAGAGGGATTCCTCTCGTAGGCCTGACCCTGGCCGCTGTGAGTGAAGGTACCACCTGGCATTTGCTGTGTTGGGGGCTGACTGAAGCCTGGCATGGCAGGGACCCCTTGGCTTATTGCTGGCATCACCATCGGCCTGGCCTGGCTGCCTGCCTGCTGCCCGGGCAATGGTGGCAGCAGCTGTCTCCCCAGTGCTGGGTTCAGGGCTCTCACTGTCCCACTTGTGTCCACAACCGTCTGATTGATTCCCTGTGGGAAGTGCTGCTTGGAGAGCCGTGGCTGCCCGGAGGGCAGTGCGTACGTGGTGCCATTGTTGAAGGGCCCCATTTCCCCACTAGTCCTTCCAGGCACGCCTTGCAAGCCTCGCTGCTGCCAGCTTTGTGTTCCTTGAGGGACAGTCCCCATAAGGTTTTGAAGTCGTGGTGCTTGTGGCCTTGTCAAGACCTGGCCCACAGGTCCTTTCATCTGCTGCTGATGCTGGGGAAGAGCAGAGTTTACCAGCATGTTCTGACCAAAATTGCCAACCATTCCCACCGCTTGCCCAGAGGCAGGCTGCCTCGCTCCCTGGCCTGCGCTGTGTGCCATGTTCATGCCGCTTTGGTTTGGGTGCTGCAACATTTGGCTCATCCCTGTGCTCATGCTGTACATTCCTGGCTGGCTGGAAGAGGCGTTGCTGTAAGGAGCCATGCCCATGTCCGACTGGCCCGCAGTGGTGGGCAGGGTGCTCGGGCTCTGGGAGGGAGCCATGGCCATCATGCTCGCGTTCTGCGCCATCATTCGGGATGTTCTCATGCTCTGCAGCGCTACTTGGTTTCTCACAGCCACTATATCCTGGGGTGAACCTGCACCAAAAAGGGAGGAAGGTCAGGAAAAGCCCACAACCCTGTAAATCTTAACATGCTTTTGCATAAGAGACAATCTGTAGGATCATCCTCAGCAGCACTTATCTTCAGCCACACCTCACTCAGCTTCTAGCAAGCTAATGAGAAACCTTCCATCGGTCTTCTTCATTAGCAGCAAAGCAGCTAAGCATCAGTTTACCACTTGAAGCTCTCTCTTAAATATCTCCATTGTCTTTCAAAAGTAAGCCTTGAAAATTGAAATGTCAGTCTCAGAAGGCCAATCAATTTTTTTAATAGCTCAGGAGGCATAAATGAATGGATTTTCCATAGCATTGCTACTGATTAATTCTATGGAAAGAAGAAAAATCGGGTTTCTGTGGACATGTAAAGCAGAGAGAGTGTATTAGTGAATCAATACTATAAGCACATTTTACTTCACCTTAGGCCAGTGATGGGAAACCAGAAAACCCTAGCCTTGTTAAATTCCACACTGTGACAGATAACCATGCTTGTGTCTTACTTTCAGGGGTAGAGGGGAGCTATTGATTTCTGGGATGCCAATGTTCTTCTATATTTAATATGTCTAAGTAAAGACAATTACCTGGAGCTCGGATTATGCTGTGGGTTCACTGTGGAATTGAGTCACTACCAAATACAACCCCCAGATATGAGTTACTAACTAACTAGTCAAGTTCCTCAGATTTGAGTCACTGACTAAATACAACACTTGGCAGGTCAAGCTCCGAGTGTGTGAAGCACACAATTGCTCCGGGCTCAAATGTTATTAAATGCCAGGTGTAAATATAAAAGCATTGCTTAAGAGCTCAGAACTGTACAACAGAATCTGAATGTTCTTAAATCAGCCCCTATTTGCTGTCCTTCAGTGGCAGACAACATTCCTGAACATCTGTGGGGAGCAGAGAACCCTGGTCCCTGTTATTGATGTTGGCTTGGTTTCCTTGAGAAATGGGCCTGGAAAAAGGAGGCAACATTTCTATCCATGTCAGTCTATTACATAACACAGAGGATGGCTACTCCCATTTTCTGCAGCACCACAAGCTTCTGGTGGGTGCTTTTAGCTCCAGCACACAGCTAAATGAAACATTTTGTAGCATGACGTGAAACCATCTGGATCTCACTGGCACAGGCCACATGTAGTGGCAGCTTTTACTTTATTCATGCTATCAAACTGCTTTCTTAATGATTTGGGTTCCTTTGATTTTTCTTAACTTAGATCAGCTCCTTCTATGATTAGAAACAGTCTTTTTATGATGACTCTAACAAGTGCTAAGATACAGATAATGTTAAATGTTAATGCATCTTTAGCTATTTTTTAATTGAAAATGGCAGTTGAAAAGCTCCAAGGAGGCACTAATAGCAAGTGGTTCACACTACTTTTGTTAACTACTGTACTAGGCATAAGTGACAGGAGATTAGACAAGGGATAGTTAAAAGAGAGATGCAACAGATTTCAAGGTTTTAGGCCACCTTCTGGTGTCATTTACACATGAACTACTGCACTGGATTACATTCATGTGACTAAAAAGGAAAAAATGGTGACCTATTTAAATTAGTTCATTTATGAAAATGAATTCCTTGCTCTGTCAGATTAGCCTAAACTCTCTTCTCTGTTTCTTTTAAATAATACACACAAAGGCAGTGTTTCAAAGAAGCATGAATGCAGAGAGATTGTATGTGTGCATCTCAGTGGATGGCTGTGCACACACACTTTTTGATTTTGGAAATAAATTATTGGGAGAAAAAGGTAATTTCACACAGAACTTATGCTGCCAAAGAAAAAAATGAGGAGGTGATTAGAAGAAACCACCCTGATATTTGTCAATAGACGATGTGGCTGCCTGTTCAAATCCTGGGAACCAGAATGACAATGTGAAATGTCCAGAATTGCCTCCCTTGTTTTCTGTTACATCTACATTATATTGTCATGAATTTACAGCACAAGTGTGTGTTCATTTCATGTCTACATAGAAATCATGGTTAGTGAAGACATACAGCTGATGCTTTGCACCTAAAAAGCTCAGAATTTATTTCTTTTCCTGAGCCAAAATGAGTCCGCTTACATTCTTCAGTTACCTGGGAGCACATCAAAATAATCCTTGTGCTTTTTCCGAGATCATTAAAAAAAATCTCTATTTACATCTCAGATATTTCACTAGGTTTCCCACACCTAACATTTATCAGTCCCTTCTCCAGATAAGCATGACCCCTCTGAAATTCTCTGCTCATCAAATTAGACAAAGTGGGGAATGTAGGAGCGGAAAAACCAAGACTAGCAAAAAAAACCTCATAAGAGGAGAGGCCAACAAGATAAATCCATTAATAAATCCATGATGTTTGGATATCAAAGAGCCAAAACAAATGTCAAGAAAAAAAAAAAAAAAAGAAAAAAAAAAGGAAAAAGCAAGCAGTTTTCACCAAAGGGAGCAGGAAGGAAAATATAAACTTAAGTGAATGTGCAAACTTGGGCATTCCCCTTTGGTAAGATATGTGGTGTGTGCAACAGCCTGTACTCTTCTGGCACACTGCTTAATCCCTAGTAGTCACAAACTGCACAAGCTTTCACACATTTGTTATCTTAAGGGCATTGGCTCCAAAACAGGAAGAACAAGTTGGCTTTTACCTTGGAACTGATTGACCTGTTGCACTGGATATGGGCTTCGCTGTTGATGCAGATGCTGCCGAGGCAAATGTGACTGCTGCTGCATCTGCTGAAAATGAAGGACAGAAAGAAAGCAGAAAAGAAAGAGATGAGCAATTAATTAATGGGCTGGTGGCAAAACTGCAGAACTTGCAGTGGTTCTTATCTGGTGAGGTGTTCTGGAGAGTCATCTGGAGAGTCCTCCGAGCACCTGGGCTACTCAGCACTCAAACTCTTTTTGGCTCAAAAAGGAGCAGGCACTGAGGCCAACATCATCACTCCTTACAGCCATTTCACCCTGACCTCTGCAGCACGAACTGAACTGTCTTCAGGCAGAAAGGAAAGGGAGGGATGTGAACTAACTTTGCTCACCTAGGTCTAAGGGCAATTGTAGCCACACACACACTTTCCTTCCCTCAGTCCTGCCAAGGTCCAGAGGTTTGTGTTTGCTCCATGTCTGACACTCAGCTGCAAGTATTACTGCATCCTGACCCAAGCTCTGCAGCCTTGGAACATTCCTGAGCCAAAACAGAAATGGATTACTAAGGCAGATTTCCTCTTATGCTTCAGTGAATGATATCTGGGGAGTGGTGGCTGCAAAATGCTCCCTGGATCCAGACCACATTGCTCCTCTGATGTTGTTTTCTATGAATACTCCTGAATATTTTAAAACAGAATCAAGAGCTGATTATAAAAACAGAGCTTTCAGATGCTAAGGTGTACTCAGCTAAGCACTTCCTGAAAGGGTATGTCTTGGAGCATCATCTGCAGCTGTACAAATACTGTGTCCAAAACCAATGACGTGCAACAAAGGTATGAGAATGGCAGAGATAGGAAAGAAGTACTAATTCCTGCATTCATAAGTATGTGTTACACACTACCAAAAAGAAAAAGGGACTCTTGTTAGGCACAAACAACCCCAAAGCTAGGAGCCTGAGGACTGTGACTGCCACTTTTCATCTCTGAAAATTGTGTCAGCACACTTGACAGCCTCAGCTTGGTGGCCTTTTAATACTTTTAGGCTTGCCTTCAGCATCCAAGTCACAGGCTGGCTCTTGGCTTTATGCATGTGAATTGGCCCATGCATTATTGCATCCTCATTCTCATGCACTTACGCTTGAATCAATTCAGGCATCTGCATCTTTATCCTAAATATTTCTAGGAGCATCCTTCTTGTTCACTGAGAGTAAATCTTTCTGTTTCTCAGGAGCAACAAGAGGAAGGAAGGGAGGTAGTTTGTATTTCTGTGGTAACATGGCATGCATGTGTTCTAACACAAATTTAACCAGATGGTCTTAAGCTGTCTTCCCTTAGCAAGGGAGGAGAAGCAAAGCTTAAAGCAACTGCTGACCTACCAGAGCATTATCCAAGTAACGTTAGGGGGGCTGCAACTTTAAACTTGGGTATGATCTTGTAGGAACTCAACAGTGTGACTTTCCACTGGCTTTCTCTTGGGCTGCTTTAAATCTACAGCTGAATTAAGCACACACCTGTTCCCACTGCATCGTTTAACATCCATACTGCAAAGCCCAGGAACTCAGGAAGCCAGGTGATAGCTCCAATGCAGCTCTTCCACACTGCCACTGCCAGAGGTGGCTTTACTGTTCTCCCACTTCAGTCTCTGGTTCTCCCCTTGCTGCTGTCTCGCCCTTGTATGACCTAATTGCTCCCACTGGCACTCAATAAACCAGATTAAGGAATGGATCTGGGTAAATAGTAACATTTTTCTTTGCTAAATCTTCTTTTAACCCATGTCCTTTCTTTGTCTCAGATCTCTGTGCAGCTGTGCACAGATTTTGCCAATGCAAGACCACAATCAGAGCTAGGGGAGAGGACCTGTGACTGAGTGCAGCTGAGTCTGCTTCTGCTGGAGCAAGTGCACCATTAGATGCCAGGTTAAGAGCTACCTTTTCCAGTGTCTAAAATCCAACGTGTCTTATCAAGCCCACCATTGGAAACATGGGTAATATTTGCCAAGCTTGTCACAGTTGTCTCTTCTTTGACAACCAACGCTGAAATACCCTGACAGGACCCACAGAGAGAGAATTCCCAAATCGGGAAGGAAGGGCTGGCGCTGCAGCGCTCACGCTCGTCCCAGCATGGGTTGGATACTGTACCTGCTCCACTAAGATCTGCTGCTGCTGCTGCTGCTGCCTCTGCTCTCGGAGAAAGTGCTGTTTGTGCTGCTCCATCACTTGGAGCTGCGCTCTCTGCTCGATCAGCATCTGCTTCATGAGGGCTGCCTGGGGCTGGCTCCCGAGGAAGTGTCCCCCGGAGCCGGTGCCCGTGGCCATGCCGCTGGATCCCGCCGGCACCGAGGGCCGCGACAGCCCCGCCTGGTGCTCCTGTGCAAAGAGAGAGGGAATGCCGCGTTAGGGCCGGGGAATCACAGCTCCCCCAGCTCCGGAGGCGCAGGCTGTGGGTGAAGGCTGCAGCCTGGAGAGAGACCGAGCCATGGACTGCTCTCCACAAGAAACAGGTTCTTCTTTTCTCCTGGAATTCAAAGCAGAAGAACTTTATAATTAATTAATATGGAATAATGAAGTTGTGAGCTGAGCTTTTTTCATGCTTCAGAAACTTTTTCTCCCTTCTCAAGGAGACATGAATATTTTCCTTTCCGTTTCCCTCTCTTCATAACAGCAATAATTTAACATAGCTCCCTGGACTGAGGAGCCAAGGTGGTAGGTGCACACAAGGAACAGTGGGAGGTGGCAGCACCAATTCTCCTCCAGAACCTCAGGATTTAACACCATTATGTGTTTATTCAAGATTTCCATCCTGCAGCACTGGACCAGTGCGTGTGGCTGGAAGGAATCAGGGCAAGCGCCTTCCCTGCGCACACCCCACTCTCTCTTCACGTTCTAAATCCAAATTGCTGCCTTTCAGGGCTGGGAAAAGCACCGGCCAAAGGTCAGGAGGGAAATCCCAAGGCGCGTCCTGGCGGAGGGGCGGGATCGGGGGCGGGATCGGCGGAGCGCTCCCAGCGCTGCCGCTGCCGGCAGGTGGCGCTGCTCACCCACGGCCCTGCCCGAGCGGAGACGAGCGGGGCCGAGCGGGGCCGAGCGGAGCCGAGTGAGGCCGAGCGGAGCCGAGCGGGGCCGAGCGAGGCCGAGCGGAGCCGAGCGGGGCCGAGCGGGGTCGGCGTGTGCCCGGGGCATCCGGGGGACATTCCCGGGATTCGGCTGCGGTCTCCCAGCCGCCACCGCCCAGCCCGAGGCTCACGACACCACCAGCGCTCCCTAGGGCCCGGCACGGCCCCACGCTGCCCTTGATGCAGTTTGAAAACCAGCGACTGCGTGCCTGGTCCCTATGCCGGGTGTTAAGAGTCCGTAGAATCTCTTTAACTGGTGAATAGAGACTCCAGACCGCCAGCTTGATGGAAAGGAGCTGTATCACTTTAGCATCCTTTGTGCAAAACCTGCCAGCGTGAGGTTCAGATTCCCCTGCCTCACTGGTGTTTGAGGTGTGTCAGTCACCGTGTGATCGGGGTTTACAGAAAGGTCATCTTGCGGCACCCACCCCAGCCCAGTCAGGGAAAGGGTTAAGTTCAGTGCTGGAGTGTAGCTTGGGAAATGAGGATCAGCCTTTCTGCATGAAGGTCAGGTTTTCAAGGACCCTCCTGAGGAAATAACAAGATGCAATTTGTCCACATCTGTACTTTTCACAGATACTCCCAGAAAGGGTCTCTGCTGAAAGGCAGCTCTGTGATATTTAGGTTCTTTCCCCTTTTAACATCTGTCTTGGTTTGGAAGTTCTCTTCCTGTTCATCTTTCCACTTCTCCCCCAGTCCCATCACCCACTGCACTTTGCACTTTACAACCTGGTCAAGCATGGTCCCTGTAGCATCCTAAGGGCCAGGACAGTGGCAATGGCTGAGTATCCCTCAAGCCAAGGTCAGGGAGTTGCTCAGGATCCCTGAGCTGCTCCTGCATCGAACCCTCCACCCACCTGTCGCTGAGCTCCTGCTTTCTCTGTTTTGGGGGGACACATAACATTTATTGGCTGTCTCCATCAGAGCTGATGGCAAAGGCTTTTTCCTTCCACCCCCTGGCCCTCCCCCAGCTTCTGATGAAGTCATCAAGCTACCAATTGCATAACTGATGCACAGGACTATCCTGTGTTATACTGGGATATGGGCCAACTGCTTCCATTTATAGACAAAAGCAGGGCCATGCTGCCAAATAATGGAGCCTTTGCTGCCGCCACTACAAGGCAAAGAAAGAGGGGAAAAGCCCCAGGAGCTGAAAGGCATGCTGTGAAGTGACATCCCTTGGAGCTTCCTCTGTGAGCTTCGGTGCACAGCTGCCTTTGGGGCTGCAGCCCAAGTCCTCATTGAATTGCCTTTAAAAAAATCTCCCTGCAGAGCTCCTGTCCTGGCTTCTAATGTGCACACAGGTACAGCTGAGGGATATATTCACTCCATGCAGAAAGCACTCCATTCTCTGATAGATTATGTTATAAATTAATTCTGGACTTTAAAAGGAAAGAAAGTTTTGAAAGGAGCCCCATCAGCTGATGTGAGTCCAGTGCACTGTGCAGCAGCTGAAGGAAATACAAAGGTGTCACATTCAGTGTTGTGTGTTTAGTCATTTCAAGGTACACCATGAAAACTTCCTGTTTCTGTTAAAGCCAGGCCTTCTTCATCTAGACCACCCTCCTACCCAGAACATTTCTTCTCCTTTCCTTTTTTTTTCTTGGCAAGAGCTCTTCCTAACTGATGATGAAAGGTCCTTCTGAGATCACTGCGAGCAGCCCTGGGTTGTGTGTCCTGAAAATAAAAGCATAATCCAGGCAAAAAGTCTCTACAGGCAGGAAAATGCTCCCTAGAACCTGGGAGCAGAGCTCTTTGCCCAGAGCTTTAGCTCTGCAGCCTGCACTGCTCTCTTATCCTCCAAGGGCAGTGTGTGGAGATGACACCCAGCCATGGGTGATGTGGCAGGGAACTGGGGATGGAGAACCAACACTGGACTCTACTGGGCTACCTCTTACTAGCCATGGCAGCTCCACACCCAGATGTAGTCTCACCACGGGAGCTGAACACCAAGTTAAGCAACTCAGGCTAAGTGCAGCACTTCCAAACTTACAGAGCTTAGATACCAAACTAATCCAAGCTTCACTGACAGCCCTCTTTGTTCCTGCTCTGCCTGACTGCTCCCTCATCCTCCTACCCTGAGCCTTCCTGCCCCTGGACTTCCTGCTCCTCCTCCTTCTCATTCCCTGCTATCCCTTCTCCTTCCTACACCCTCTGCTCAGCCTCTGCATTTTCCTTTCCTCACCAGCTGGCACTGCTGCCTCTTGCCTCCCTCTCCACGCACCCTCATCAGCACCCAGCCTGCAGCTGCACATCAGCCATGCTGGTCTCCCCAGTGGCCCACGCTCACAGCTTGGCTCACCCTGTGCCTCCCAGGGTTGTGCAGCAGCAAGGGGAGTGCCCAGCCCTTTCCCCCAGGGCCCTGTGCTCCTGTGGGTGCCTGTGTACGAGGGTGCCCTGTGGGCAGGTAGTCCCCGGAGGGACAAGATGCCCTAGAAGGGAAAACACAGATTGTATTCTCAGGTTGCGGTATCTGGGAAAAATGGTACAATGTGATTTCTCATTATTCACTTTGGCTTTTTTTAACACCACCCAAAGCCACTGTGTGCTGCTCTCAGGCTGCAAACAGCTCTCTCCTGCTAGCAGTGGCTCGAGCAGAGTCCCAGGCATTCCAGTCGGGAGCAGCGGTGTGCCAGCTCTGCGGCAGGGCCCTCACCGAGGGACAGGTGAAGCCAAGAGCTGGTTACATAAAGGGAGGATGGTGCCAAGGCCCCTCAGCTGTGATACAGAGCGAGTTCAAACACAGGCTGGCCCTGCCTCAGCCTCCCGGGAGCCCTCCTGCCCCTGCAGCCTCAGCTGTCCACTTTTAAGGCATCCGGGGACAGAATTAAGAGCTTGGCCTCTGGGAGCAAGAGCAGATCTTGAAGGAGCCAAAGAGCTGCCTGTTCACGGAGCTGAAAAGCAGCCACTGCTTCCAACTGGTCAGCATAACACACCTGGACAGGTTTGTAGAGCTGGGCATTGGGTGACATAAACTTGTGCAGGGATCTGACTGCTTACTTAATGCCTCCACGGGAGTTGCCCACCCGCTGTGGATAATCTGATCCTTAGTTAAATCCTGTGTCCTCCCAGTGTATTGCCAGGGCTCTACTGGAGTGATGGAACACTCCTCCGGAGCTCAGAGTAACACATGTGGTATGTACAGTTATGCACAGTAAAAGGATAACAAAGAGGAGTAGAAATAAGATTTTCCTCTTTGTCTCAAATCTTACGTGCCTCTTCCTTATCATGCAGTATTTATTCCTTCTGCATGTCCTTCAATCCCTCAACTGCACCTAAAAGCAATCACACAATTTCCTTTCAGAACAAGCAGAATGACCACCAGCTGAAGCCCCAAGAACCAGGCAGGGACACCCAAGCCTGCCCATCTCTGAGGGATCTCTGTGCACAGCCTGATAGATGTGGAGAAGCCAGCTCTGCTCCCACTGAAGGCCAAGGGGCCAAAGTGGCACCTCAGGGAAAAGGAAAATGGGGCTGTTTCAGGCAGAAATCAACAGAGGATGAGTATTCCACGTCTGGGAGCAAAGCATTGCCCAAAAAGCTGAGAGAAATACAGACTGGAAAGCAGGGTTGTGAATGTGTAAATTGGACAAGCAGGCATAATTTTCTGTGCCATTCTGTGTCATGTGAGCGAATGGATATTGAATATAAAAAGCAAATAGAAGCCAGGAGGTAGCTTATCCTGCACACTGCATCAGAAGAACAACACTAGAAAAATGTATACAATTAGACATCTACATTTTAGAGTCAGAGCAGAAAAAGTAGACAAAAAATTATTTGTGGCAGAAAATGCCTGCCAGCGAGTGACTTAAAGAGCTCAATCCATTTAGCTTACCACAAAAAGAATGGAGAGATGCTTTGAACATGGTGGATAAAAATGCCTTCATGAGGCAAGAAATTCCTTAAAGAGCTCTTTTATCCAGTGAAGAAGGCAAAACCAGATACATGGATTGGAAGCTGAAGACAGACTCAAATCAGAAAGAAGAATCACATTTTTACCCTCTGATTCCATTACCCATCAAAAACGGCAGATCCCCACAATGTGATGTCTTCGAGGATGAATGCCTTTCTGCATAAACACAAGAGCAGTGCAGTGGAATGGGTGTGATGTATAAGGTAGAACAGCACTGTCTGCCCTCACCTCTGCACAGCCTAGAGCTGCTGCTGCTGGGGACACAGGCACTGCCTGCACATCTGTGTGTGCGTGTCCATGTGCTAAGGAAAGGGATCTCCAACCTATTACTGGGATCAAAAATATCTATCTCCATACACTAGGTCACAGTAAAACATCTTCTCTACCCAGTATTTTCAGAGCACATTTCTATACTCCCTCAGAAATATTTCTATTGAATTCCTTGTAATGTTGTGACTTATTAAGATCTCGCAGGGATCTTAATCCTCTCTCTAAATCAGATTGCCCACAGCAAAGCCAACATTCTCAGAATGGAACCATCCATTACAATTCCATTCATTTCAGACTTCTAGGGGTGGTTTTGCCTCAGAAAAAAACAGTGTATGGGACGAAGGGATGGAATACGCTGGTTCCCAGCTCCAGCTCCAGCAGCAGGCTCAGCAGAGCAGATTGCCTCACCTATTTCCTCTGGCATCCAGCCTCAGGGAGGGGCTGCAAACCTCTCCTCTCCCCCCAGGCCCCCGGTTGCCATGGTCTTTCATGCAGTATCTGAGCAAACAAGATCCCTCTGATGTTTGACACCAGACCTCTGCATGCAGCCAATTTGTTTTCCTTTCACCTCTCCTCGCCTGCATCTCTCCTCCCTGTGTTTTCCATGCAGTTTATTCTGCCCACAGAACAAACAGGATCTGTCAGACTTTGGTGTATTTTTGTTTTCTTCTAGGAATTTTCCTATGTCTTTGTTTCTGTTGATAAAGTAGGTAACAAAGAGCTCTAAAAGGGGCAAACTGTTTTTCTAATACTGTTTAAGAGCTAAAGGCCAGCAGAAATTCTCACGGCCTGTGAGGAGAAGGGGCTTTGCTGGCACCTCCCCACATATCCACCTCTGCTCCACCCCAGGGGTTTAACTCCTCAAACCCTCAGCACAACCAATGGAATTCAGGAATGATGGGATTCAGGAATGTCGCATTTCAACAGAATGCCACTGAACTTCAACCAGCCTAATAAAACCAGGCTCATTTCCTCTTTTACAAATAGTAGCTCTGGGGATTCCTTCCTTCCCTCAAGAAAGAACCTTTGCATGGGAAATCACTCCTGCTTTCAGTTTTGTTTATCCCCAGTTTCACCAGCGTACCATAAGACCATGGTAAGGAGTGTGAGGACATAATGGTTGGGTTTGTGCACTGGGAAGTATTCATTTATCTCAAAAAACTATTTTCCTTGTAATTGCAATTTTAATTTGTCTTATTATTTTTAGGAGAAAAAAAAAGGTGGATCAGCCGAAATTCAAACCAAAATACCCTCTTTACATCTGTATCTTAAAAAAAAAAAAAAGAAAAAAAAAAAAGGAAGAAATGAGCACTGCTCCCCAGGCAAGGCTGGTGGCAGGGAAGGAAGGAGAGAGAGCAAGGATTTAAAGAAACACTGAAGTGCCCAACCTTGTATTTTAGGCGTATTGTGAAGGCTGTAATTACTCCTCTCAAGGACTGCTGCGTGAAGCTGTGCCATCATGGCATTCCACAGTGTGCCCTACCACTCAGAAAGCAAGAGGGAACCTTCAGGGAGCAAAAGGCAGGAGAAGGGAGTTGAAAACCTGGCCCAGGCCAAAGCTTTTCCATGCCACATCCCTGCTGCCTTCTCCCACAGCTGAGGAATTGCAAAGATACAAATCAGCCCCTCAAGAGGAGCTGTGATTTGCCATTTCAGTGCCAGCTTGGCTCTGTCTTGGTAGATTTCCTGGGACTTTGGAAAGACATCCTGGAGAAAAACAAAATGAGAACTGAGCTCATGGAGGCCACTGGACCCTGAAGCTGGTGCCTGATAGAAATTCTCCTGCTGCAGGTTTTAGCTTTAATCAAAGCCTTCTTCAAACCCATCCTGGAGCAGGAGGGAGGAAAGCTAATGTGAAGCGTAAGGATAATCACAGCTAGAGAGCCCCTGGAAAGAGGGAGAGAAGAAAAATGGAAGATGAAAGCAGGCAAATGGTTTAAACAAACACTCACACAGGGCCAATGAAAAGGGGGAACAGAGGGAAAATGACACAATAAAAATAAATGCTGTAAGAGAAAGAAAAGCTTCTAAGCACACACAGAGAAAAATATGGGGCTTGGAAAAAGCAAAAGTGTAAGAAAAAGATGCTCTAATGGAGCTCTCTAGAAGTTAACACTCCCCATTATCAGGCAGCCCCTTTCCTTCTAATGGCCCAAGCCTGTATCACATTATCACCTTGGACCCCATGGAGCTCACTGGTTGTTTTATTTTGAAGAGCCTGGCTCTAGCTCATGCCTAGCAGAAGCTGCCTGAAGTCTCCTGTGGATGACTGCAGAGATTTTTTTTTTTTTTAACTCTAGCTGGAATTTTGTTAAAACCTCCTCTTGGTTGTTTTGTTTGAGCATAAACAAAAGGTATTTTTTCACACTTACAGGTGTTTTTCAGATCCTTTTCTCTGTGCTGTGATAAATTAAATCTTTCATTTTTAGAAATTCCAACTTGGCACTTGTGTTGCTCCTCAGCGAGCAGTGTGTAATTTGCCAAGCCTGAACGAATCCTGGCTGAGAAATAAACACAGTGGGCCATATGCTCTCCTTCCCATATGCGGAAGGCACTTTACCTCAGAAACTGGGAAGACGCTGCAATCACCCCCATGGTGTTGCTTCTGCCAAGGCAAAAAAAATATCCACACAAAGGCTGTCACAAAGTAGCCCTCCTCCTGCATGGCTCCAGGGACCCCTCCTGCACTGTCCCTGGCGCTGTGACTGGTCCCTGGCCTGGCAGGAATGCGAGGAAGGATCAGGGAGTGTGTGTGCCATGTCCCTGGTGCTTGCAGGAAAGCTGCACTGTCTTCCTGGGTGTTTCCCAGCACAGCTTGGGAGCACCCTGCAGCTCTCAGCTGCTTCTTGCACACTGCTCTCCTCTTCCTCATCACACCATGCCCTCAGGAGTGGGAGATCACACACCAGCAGGATGGGGTGAAGTGAGGACTTCCTCAAAGAATGTGCCCATGCAGGACACAGGGACAGTGTACCTTGGATGCACAGTAACTCACATCCCTGGCAGGCTTCAGCAGCTCAGAGTGGGACTGAGAAAAGCATTGGTGCTTATGAAGAATGTTCATCCGAACCTATTCACGCACAAATTCCATGATCTTCCTCTACCTGACAGTGATTTCAAAGAGCTGGAATAACTCCCTTGCCTTGTTTGCATGCGCTTGTCTGTGTAGCCCCCCTGGAGCTGGGACTTCCATCTCAAATCAAGAGCCAAGTATTTCCTTAAGGCAGGCCCAAGGGAAGTGGTCCAGCTAAAATAACAGGATCTTTGCTGTGGTTTCACATCACTAGCTGCTGATAAACTGAGCTGGTTGGGATGGCACAGCCAGGTGTAGGATTTTGTTAGCCAGTTCTTTTAACATCCTTGAATCCAAGCAACCCAGACCACCTAGTTCTAGCACTTGAAACTCTTTTGGTTTTCCTTCCCTCTTGGATGTGGTCTTTGTGTTTCCATTAGCCACCTGGCCTTTACTTTGACAGTCATCTTAGTCCTATCAAAATCTCAGGTAAGGCATTCTGATTTGGGCTATGCCCAGCTTGTCTTTAAGGTCTTTAACCTCAATATGTCCGATCCTGTATGGCTCCCTCTATTTATATGATTAAGGAAAACCTCACAATTGAATTAATTTCTTTTGCAAGGTCTAACTCAGCTCAGGTTAGAGAAGAACTGACTTCATCTCTAGACTTCCAGGTCTCTAAGGCATAGTTTGCTTTGCTGACCAAACCCTTATTAATGCTGTCTGAGGTTTCCTATATGGCCTTGATACCTCTTAAGCTTTAAATTTCCTCTTTTTTATTTTTCTCTCTCCACGACATGAATGCTTTTTTTGCCTCCTTCTATGCTGCCATCTTCCTAATGCCTCCTTATCTTTGCCAGCTTAACTAGCCCTCCCAGCACAACCCCACTGCCTTTTTGCAGTCTCGGACTCAGTGCTGGAGCCCTGCCTCCAATGGAGACAGGCTTTTGCACAGGATTGTGTTGATCTCTCCCGTAAGAGACTTAAAGCAGGACATGATCTCCC
Organism: Thryothorus ludovicianus; assembly: GCA_013397245.1. Lineage (NCBI taxonomy): Eukaryota > Metazoa > Chordata > Aves > Passeriformes > Certhiidae > Thryothorus > Thryothorus ludovicianus. Next base: position 288,095 of record VZTB01009769.1, on the reverse strand, counting down.
TCTATTCCCACTTCCCATCCTACCCAGCTCTGCTCCTGGCCACAGAGGAGGTGGCCTCATCAGTGCTCCCCAGCCCTTATTCTTGTCCTGGCAACCTCACTGGGTCCTCTCATCTCTCTTGCCCCCATCTGCCTTCTCCTTTTTTATATCTCACTCTTCTCTTGCTCTTTCCCATTGCAGCACAAGCATGCTTTATCTTCATGCTTAAAAAAAAAAAAATTAAAAAAAATCCAAACAACTCCTGACTCCTAGTGACTCTGCAGCTCTCACTCCCTTCTCACTGTCAGCTCTAAGCTTATTGAATCTGCTTCTGCTGATTTATATGATTTAGACTGAATTTAGGCTCCATCTCCAACAGATTCTCTTTCAAACAGGCTTTCACATCTCTCCAGTCACAGAACTAGAATCACGGAGTTTCTAATTTTCTTTGTCTGACTGCAGCTCTGCACTATACCAGGGCCTCTGTCACAGCTCCTTCTGGAAATCTGCTCCTCCTTTCCCAGTGCTCCTACTTGACTCCAACACCTTCCTTTGCTTGCTCCGGGTTACTCAGACTAGTTTGTCACTGCTCACCCTCCCACCTGCTGCTGTTCTGTGGCTCTGTGTCCTCCTTCCTTGTCTCTTTTCCTTCTCCCTCATGTCTCAGAGTGAGTTCTCCCTCTGTACACGTTCAGGAACCTTCTCTGCACCAGTGACTCACTGAACTGCCTCTCTGTCCCTGGCCACTTCCCGTCTATTCCAACTAAATTCATGCCCTGCCTCTGGGATTATCTTGTGGATATCTGTCAGTTCAAGCTCAGAGTAGCCTCTCATCTCACTCCCTAGGCCTGCTCTCCTTCCTGTTCCTTCAGTCCCTGTGGGCAACACCATGGCCTGGCTGTCACTCACTCCACAGCCTGGTTGCTATCTGTGCCCCATGCTCTGTGCAGTCCCACAGCCAGGCTCCCGCTGCCTCACACCCTGACACTTGCAATCTTACCCTGACACTTGCAATCTTACCCTGACACTTGCAATCTTACCCTGCCTGTAGACTGCCCAAGTTCTGCTGTCCTGCTCATTCTTTTTGCCTGTCATCCTGCCTGTGCCATCTCTCTCCTTGTGGCCCTCTCTTGGATTCCCTTGACTCTGGATTTCCACACCCTCCCTTGCTCTCAAATTCAGCTGCAGCATATGCCACCTCACACATCATCTCCCTTTCACTGCTGAGACTTTCTGTCACCCCATCACAACCCACTCTTTTCCACATGTTACATTTAACTAGAAGTGCCTTCACACTTTCCTCCCTGCTGGATCTCATTCTTGGGAGGAGAGCCTCCAAATCACACAAATCTGACCCTGAACCCTGCCCCCAGTGCAGTTATATTTGTAGAAGTTTCTGTCTCCATGATGTCCAGAAGTCTTCTGTTTCCTTGTACTCCCTGGTGTGTTTGTGTCCCTGCATCATCTCTTATCTTACTCTTAGGTTAGAAGTATTTGTGGGAAAGGTAACATATTTTCATCCTGCATCTGCATAGAGCCCAGAACAGTCAGACTTCTTAACTGGGACTACGGCTCAGAGGTGCAATAAATAGTGTAACAAATCCAACTTCAATCTGCATACAGCTAAATACACCATTTTATATTCTGTAGGTGTGAAAACACCATTATTTCACTGTGCCCTTGCTTCACTACTTCTCTTAAAGAACATCTTATAATCGTGTGCTGAAAAAGCCAGGAAATGTTAAGTTACAGTTCCCATGGCAATTGTAACTCAGCCCCCTCCAGTGCAGTACAAAGGTTATCACCATGTACAATAACAGGGGATGCTGAACACATGCAAAGTGACCAAATTACTGTCATGGCAGATAACCAGGTCTTTGAACTTCTGTGCAGGTAAAATCTTAGGCATTTATTGGGCTTTTAGCATTTAAGTCTGGAAATGTGAAGTCCAATACCCTATAAATAAAAGTCAGGATTATGTTGTATAGCAGGTAGCTGGTGCTGGCTTGGAGTCCTCCTTGAAGAGACACAGCTAATGGCAAAAAGAAATATTTTTATTACTTTCTGAGCTCTGGTAGCTGTCAACCGAGAGAGGGATCTGCCGATCAGAGAAATCTGGGGAGACATCAGTGTGTCAGAGCAAGTGAAAAGACTTGACACAGAAGGCACATTTTTGTTGAGCAATTTGCATTAGCACTTCTGGACAAATTCTACATTTCACATGCAGTTCACAAACTAACAGCAGCATTGCTAATTGGTGCAGTTGCCACTCAACTCTGGTGCCTTGTTCAAGCTATCACTAACGGGAATGAAGACTACAGTCTTTCTTTAGAAAAAAATGCAGCAATTATTTTCCAGACTTTGAGTTGCGTTCCCCCTGCCCCCACTTTCATCCTTGTAATTTCATTATCTCAGTAACTTAAAAAGGACATGGAATAGAAAAATGCAAATCTCAGAAAAGGCCTGCTGGAGTTATTAATTAAAAACACCACTGTTTGCAAAGAATGATGCCCTTCATTAATACACCCTGCCATCACTGTGAATTTGACCATGTCTCAGGGTCGCAATGCAAAGCTGTATGCATATCTGAAAAAAAACCAAACCAGTAAGTGGCTGAGCACTGGTGACTCAAATCCCAGTCACCAAACCAAGGCTATGCTTCACAAAACTCTAAAATGCTGATGGAATGATAGAATCTCTCTGCTCCCTCTTAGGTGATATTAGAAGTTATTTTACTGAAAACAGAGCAGATCTCCCATCCATCATTTTTTATTCTTTGTAAAGTTGAGTCTCCTGAGAAAAGGAAAAAGCATCCATAATGCAGCTTTCTCTTAGCACTGCTCAGAATGCTCAGGCAGCTGCGGCTCAGCTGAAGGAAGGTTTGGCTGACTCATTTTTGTAAGTTAGATGGCTATTTTTAGGGAACATTTCCTTTAGGCCCCTACAGTGCAAAATCCAAAAGAGCTAATGATATTGGCAGGTGCAGAGATTGTCGGTGACCTCCTCACTCCGAGCATTCACATTTCCTTACTACATTTTTTTCATAATGTATAGTGCAAAAGGGAACAACCTACAATTAAAGATCTTCCAAAGGACCTTTGATACCTTTTCTATTCAAATGCTCAATGAGAAACCAATGTGCAATAGCAAAAAATGGATCAGCATGAGGAAAACTATACAGATGCACCTAGAGCTAAATAAATCTAATTCTGAAGAACTTGGTGCTAACAGCGTATTTTGGTTGCATCTCTACAGATGAATGTGTGTCTGTAATGCACCTGCATTCTGACCCTGATCTTTCTTCAGCTGCAAGAATCCCATCCCCTTTCTTGCTTCCCTTGAGATCTCCTTGGCCCCATCCTAAGGGTCCAGCCTGACTGTTGTAGAAGTGATTAGCAAGAGCCACATGTTATCCACATCTTCCAGCTGTGCTCGCCTCAGAAGGAATAAGAAAAGCTACAGTAAAGCCAGGAACTCCCAATCCTGATCAGGAGAGGTCAGTTCTGGACACTGATGCTGCATTATTTTCTGCAGTGAAGCACAAAGCAGGTTGTTGGGCAAGCTGCTGCAGCACAACTTTCTGTTGTAAGTACAACCTGGGTTACTGGCACAGCACTCAATTCCCTGTGACTAAATCCTGATTTGGGGGCCAAATTACTTTGAGTCTGATTGCAGTCTTCTTGGTAATCAGTGCTATGCACACCCCCTGCTCCCCAGGCTGAATCAGTTGGTATTTGGGGAAACAGGGGCTGGCTGGGAGCTCTGTTTGTGCTCATCCCAAACACAGGTCCCTTTCTGAGCATCCCACAAGTATTCACCTGGTGAACCATGGAAAAAGGGAGGCTCTGAAATCCCCAGTGATATGGGTTGCCTCCTTCCTTCCAGCTGCTTTTTCCTTTTTCTGTATTCAAAAGATTTTGCCCAGAGAGCTGATACCTCAAACCCTTCACAAAGCAAAGGCAACAGTGACTCTGTGAAACCACGGGCTGTGTTCCCAATGATAGAGCAGGGCTCCAATTTACCAACACATGGCATGGCTATCAGCTGTGAGTCTTCAAAAACTGCAGGAGATAGCTCTAGACCTCTTAATACCTTATTTCTGACACGTGCAAGGACTGGGGAGTTTGCAGCTTCTCACTTGCTTAAGTATAATTCACTACAAAATATCAAACAGATGCATTCAGCCCTTTGTAGACATACCATTACCTTATGTGTTCATGTAACACACATCTGTAGCATATTGGCAGTACACCTAGTTGATGTGTGGGAGACTCCCAGGTTCAAAGTCTCCAGCCTTTCTTTTGTTCTCTAATGAATCCTTCTTTTGTTTTGCTCCACCTCCCCTTAGGTTGTAGCTGTAACTCTGTCATTAGCATCTGAATTTTTTTTTCTCCAAAACAACCTACAACACTACAATAGACTAGGTACCTAGTAGGAAACACCTAAATGAATCACAATTCTTTCTTCAGACAGGTTTAACAGGTCTGGGTCACTTTTCAGCAGCACTGTTGCTTCATTAGCAAACTTGGTAACCAAATATTCCCCCTAACACTATGTGAGGTGAGGTTCTTGTGCCATGTTCTAGCTGGTAAGCTGAGTTTCATAATGTTTCAAATAAAAGATACAGTCATCACTACTAGGAGTGTCACAATTTTTGTGAGTCTCTGAAGATTCTCATCTGCTTCTTACTGACCAAAAATCAAAGCATTCAGACATCTCCACAGCAGCCCCTGAAAACGTTGAGCTGTATCCTTTGGGTGCAAACATTTTGTTGAATTTTCATTGGATTTCAACCTAAATTACGCCACACCTGATTTTCTAGATACTATGTAAGAAAACACACATGTAAGACTGAGATATCTCTCCCACACAGACTGGCAGCTGTGGTGTCCATCACAATCACCCTCCATCTCAGTGTTGGCATCTTTCTGGGCTTCACCAAAAGCTACCAACAAGTTCCAGGAAACAAGCAGCTGAAGGTGCTGCTAAGGATCTGCTACCACAGACAGGCACAAAGACAGAAATGGCTGTGAATGAACTGCAGTGGGGATTTTGCTTTTAGAAAAATGCTGAGTTTACATCCACTGAGTTACCGTGCTGACTTCAGTGGGCTGACCCCACGCCTTTCCAAAGTTGCCAGGCCTCTTCTCCAAGGGACTGCCAGAGATGGCCAATGCTCAGAGTGTGATCTGGGGCATTTCCTCTGTGAGAAATCCATGCAGAAAGGCCACACCACTGGCAGAAGTGCTGGGACTCTCCAGTGCTGTGCTGCTTTTACACATCATGGACATCTCTGGCAACTCAACCGCAGTGCACGTGCTTCCTTGTCCTGCAGCCAGAATTCCTGTGCACCATAGTAAGGCAGTTCAGCTGTATAAAAAAGACTGGGATTCTTAGCGTGGTGACACATGTCTAACTTTGTCAGACATCTCCAAATTGTAACAGAGTCATCAAACTTCAGTGTTCAGTTTGTCACTGCAAAAACATCAGCTCCTTAACAAGGACAATACAACAGCAATGTGCATTGCTGCACTATACTCATCAACCAGAAGTATTATTTTTATTTAACTGTAAGTGGCATGTTTGCTTTGCTGGCTTCCTTCCAAATAATTTTGTTACTCTGAGCTGAGGTAGTAGTGCGTGTGTTCACTGCTTACAATGAGACATTTCTCTCTTAAGAGATATAAATACACCATTGCCTGAAAAAGGCATGGTGACAAATGCTCAGGAAAAAAACCCAAGCATAAATAAACCTCATTCTTCCTCTCCCTGACATTTCAGAAACAATCCTGCAGCAAGCTCCAGCTCCTTTGGCTAGCCACTAAAATCAGCAAAGATGCAAGTCAAGGCAGAACCACAAGCCTTCAAAAGCTGCTGGGGGAAGTGGTACAGGAAGCTCATGGAATGGCCCTGTCTTCCTGCTGTTCTTCCCCAGAGCAGACTGTGAACCTCTGTCCTGTAGCTCTCCATGGTGACTGTCAGAGCAGTGACAGCCATAGCTTCCACCTGGAAGCACCCTTCCTTTGGAAAACCAAACAGCTCTGCTGTCACACAGATTGAAAGCCAAATGCATATGCAGAGGAGGAAAGCTGCTGCATCTTCAGCAGGTGCTGGGCATGGACACAGCTGTGTGCAGGAGAAAACGACTGAAGATTTATAATGGCAAAATCAAGGTGCACTGCTTGAAGGACTAATTAGCTTTATTTCTTTCTCTCAAAATATTTCCTTAGGATCTAAATTGTGTGGCACCAGTTTGGCAGTTTGGTGGTTGTATGAGAAACTAGCCAGTGTTGTGTGTCTCATTTCCATGTTTTTACTGTTAGTATCCCTCTCTAAACTTGGACTGCTTCAAGATTTACTTTCTCATCTTTCTTAAATGCTGTGGCCTTGTACAAGTGAAAAATCTACAAAATTGTTCTGCGGCCAAAGTCTGCCTGGAGGGTGAAAACCTTCCTCCGCGATGGTCACATGGCATTTTCTAGGGGTGTACAAACAAGATTAGCACAGAGAGGTCCAAAGATTGGTTAAATACCAAAACAAACTTAATTGCCTAATTAATTGCACTAGGCCTCACCTCCTGCAGAATGACTCGACCTGTTCAGCACTGGAAAAGGCTGGTGTTGACATTGCCCCTGTTTGTCTGGCTGCATGTCAGCCCAGGAAAGTAAATTTAGCTCCAGCGCGCTTGCAGGATTGCACCTCGCAGCTCCACAGGAAATCTCTGGAGTCAGAGCTAAAGATATCACTGCACACTTGGAAATTTCACAGCCAGCTGTAAAAGTGGGGCTTCAGTGGTGGTCAGAATGCTCAACAGCCTCCTTTCAATAAGCAAGGAGGCTGAATAAAACCCTTCACTGTGCTGGGTTCACAGCAGGCAGGGTGCTCCCATGGAACCCAAAATAGCAACAGAGGAGGCTCTTCTCCTGCTGGGATAAGGCTGAATTGATACATCCTGTTCCCAATCCCATGCTCATGAGTATATGGGAGGGAGAGAAGTCTGACGAGAGAGCTGGAGACCAGTGCTGAACAAGCACACAGAGATCTCCTCCTCCTCCTCCGAAGCTTTCAGAAATTTTAGGAGTTGTCAGATCCATTTCAAGAGAGAGAAATCATAAAAGAGAACACACATCTAACAAGGGCTTTCTTTTCCGTTAAGAATATCTACACACGGGTTGTGGTACCAGTTCCAGGGCAAGTGAACAGACACAGAATCCTGCCAAATCCTTTTCCCTGATGTTTTTAAGTGGCATTTTGCCCAATGTTCTCATGGCTCCTGCTCCTCCTCCCCAGCACAGGGCAAGCACAGGGCACCTTGGCCACAACCCTACCTACTGCCTCAGTCTTGGAGAAGGATCAGGCCCCTTTGCTTTGAAGGCACGGATACAGCACAGAAGCTTTCCCCACTGAAATAATGAAAAGGCAGGATTCAAAAACAGCTCCTGTTTTCTTTTAATAAGTGCTTTCTTACTCTATCTTATAATTTTTTCTCAAGTGATGACTAGCTGGCTGCATTTCATCTCAGCTTTGGGGATGCTCTGTACCATCCAAGAATTTCCAGTCAGCCAGAGCACACCTCTCTTTGCTCAGTGAGAGGACAGCTCTGTGTGTTTATGAAGCAAGATCAAAAAGGAGTAAATGTAAACAAGTTCTCCCTCTTTGAAGAGCTCCTCAGGATCCAGAGCATTCTGTCAATAGCCACGTAAGGAAGTACTGTGGCCTTAAGGTCCTTCATGCTGTTGATACCAGAGAAAAAAGGAACTTATTTCAGAAACTTATTTAGATCAAAGTGTTTTCTTTCAGGCAAAAAGCCTGGGGTTCCACCTAGCCTACAGCTGACTGGTCTCCCAAGAACAGATAAATTTCTTTGCTTCCAGACAGGTCAGTGGTAGAAAGGGGGCAGGTGGGTGTACGCAGCTTTAGGAAGTGTGCAGGATATGTTTTTATTAACCCTACACAGGAGATGATGTTGTAAGACTGATGTTTGGCAGACTGATATATCCACAATGCAGATTTTGGACAAATCACTACTGTGCCTGATGCCTTAGCATCTTCATCCCTACAGAACAGTGCCAGTTCCTCTGATTCCAACAAACTGCCCCAACCCCAGCAAAGGCAACAGGATCCAGGGAGCAAGAGTGCCCCCATGCTTTAGTTACATTCTCAGATAAAACATTTTCTCCAGGTTAAAGCCCAGAATTATATTTCTTGTCTGCATGCACCTAAACAAATCAACTGACAAAAAACCCTTCCTCAAGACCAAAGAAAGAAAATAAATTTCTCTATCCTATGTGATTCCCACTTCCTTTGAGCGATGTCACTAAAAACATAGGTTAAGGAGCAGGCAGAAGGACAGCAGGATTCTTGGCTAAAACGGAAGGATTTTCTGTGGCCCAGGCAGTGCCAGCTTCTGTGGATGCTGAGAAAAGCATCTCCTTGTTTCTGCCAGGGTGAGATGGAGCAGCAGAGCCCCATGAATCCATCACGGTTGTAGGGAGCTGACAGCTGTGTGTTTCCCCCTTCAGCAAACTTCTTCCCCTTTGTCAGGTGTCACTTGAGTGCTGCACACTACCAGACACACACCCGGCTCCTCCTTACAGGCACCTCTACCACACCAGAGCAAGGCTCAGTCACTGTCAGAGGATTTAAGGGAGGATGTAGAGATGAAGGCCAAGGCTGGCCATGGTTGCTGCTTTTGGCAGTGCTCATGGCTGTGGTGGTGTCTTTTGGGCTGTGCTACACCACCAGCACTCACTCACTGCTGTGTCCACTGGAAGGAAAGTTTAGTGAACAGGAACCCCCCCCCCACCCAAACCAGGGAGCAACCCCAGAGATTTCCCATGAGTGGAAAAACTGAGGAAAGTGTGGAGCCCTTCTGCACTAAGGCTCTGGTCCAGCTGCCAGAGCATGTGCCAGGGTACGAGGCTGCTCAGGAGCCTGCTCTCCTGGGGTGGCTCTTCAGCACAGTGACAGCTCTGCAGAGCAATGCACCGTGCTCCCAAAAAGTTCCACGTCAAGTCATGCCCTGAGTGGCAGACAATGGGAGTCAAGCCACAGTCCCTTGAGTATGCACCAGATGCTTAGACTGCAAAACCACTGCTTTGGTTAAGCTCTCTACACCTGTCTACACTTTCTATTATGTGATTTGCTTTGAGCTAGAAAGGCTCTCCTCAGATAATCTCAGTATTTTAGACCTGTATTGCCAGCAGTGCTCTCTAAGGGCACTGTTTAGAGACGTGCCATGTACAAACGACAGAATCACAGAAGGCAGTGATGGAGAAGATCAGCTAGCCCGTCTCTCAGCTCCCATGAGGACTTTTTAGTCCAACACACTGGAATTACTGTAATGAGAAAATCTTGCAGCACATCAATGCTCCTCAACAAACAATAAAAAGCTTGGGAAGAGGAGGTGATCAAGAAGTTTGTGATATATGCCCGTTAGCAGACAGGTCCTTCCAGAGACGGCCTGGATAGTGCTCTTGTTAAAAGCCAATTGGATGAGTGACATTTAAAAAAAAAAGGGATACATGTGTCACTTTTCAACAGTTTCCCCCTGGCTCAGTTCAGACAATTATAGCATAACTACCAGGGTTAAGTTGAAGCCTTCCACTGTGTCAGAGTATAAGATAGAGAGGGACACTGTCAACTTTGGGCAATGAAATCTCATTTGCAGGAAGAGAAGGCATCCTCTGCCAGCTCTTTCTTTCACATCTGAAAGAAGAAAGTCGAAGTTGGTACAAAGGAAAACTGTGGTGGGTGGTTTTTCCCAGTAGCCTTTCCCTGTGGTCTTTCATTCGCATAGCTGCTGGGAGGGGAGCTTCCTCAGAGGCTCTCTGGAGTAAAACTGCCTTGCCATTTCACAGGTGGGGAATGTTGTCTTCCCTACACGCCTCCTCCTGACGAACTCCATCAGAAGTTTTCTGATCTAGTTTCTGTCAGAGCCACCAACGTGCCACAAGCCTGCTGGGTCCCACGCAGCCCAAGAAGAGGTGACACGCCAGGCTGCACTGGCAGTGAAACCACATCCCTGCATGTGCAGCAAGGTGCTACTTGACCACCCTCCCTGGATGCACTCCCCGAAGCTGCCACTTGGCACTGAGAGAGGAGATCTGGGAGCTTAACTTTAACCAGAGGTGCCTACTCAGACATCAGATACCTCTGAGTTTCACTCAGCTCCAAAGCGCTGCTGAGGTTTGGCAAACATGTCCCAACGGGAAGGTGAGAAGACAAGTGAGAAAGTGATCTGCAAGCTTCCATAGCCTGGGAGTGAAATGCCCAACTCACAGTTCTGAAGGGGATACGAAAATGGTCAGGCTTCTAATGACTTGTGCCATACAATCAACATCAAGCTGTAAATATCACTGGGAGATGCTGCTCCCCGGCAACCACTGCTTTTTCAAGAAAGTCACAGAATGACAGGATGCTCCTGGTTTCTGGAGTGCTGCAAATCTCAGTGCTGCAGCTCTCTCAAGTTTCAGAATCAGGAGCTTGTCTTGCTTTTCTCCACCAGAGACTTAAGGACAGAAAGTACACCTGCAGCTGGTTCTGCTCCAGATGTAAAACTTTACATCCATGGAGTACAGAAACTTGCTTAAAAAAATACCAGAGCTGTAGTGAGGCATTCAATCATCTGACTCCAGGAATCCAGATTTTGGTACAAAAACCGACAGATAAAATCCCACAGTGTAACAACATTACCACTTGGCTTATACATGGCCAGATTCCAAAAAGGATAAACAGAAGAGACACTGTTTTCCCTGAAGTCTGGGAAGGCAGAAACTTAAGGCAAAATCGTGTAGAAATTGATTAAATTTATTTCTAGGGTTGCCAATGTAACAAAATGTTATAATGGCATTTAGTTATGTTTAGAATTGGAAAATAGGTTTTGCTTCTTGCTTAATATCCATTTCTTAAGACTTTCCCCTCAAAGTTTAAGTGATTATCTGGAGCACTGCAAACAAAGAAATTCAAGATGCAGCAGCCCCTTGCTTGCCCAGCATCCATTATGAGATCCTGAAGGTATTATACAGTGGGGATAACACTTTCAGTGTGTTGTGAGACATGTGCAGAGTGTTACTGTTTCTTCCACAAATCTCATTGCTTTCAGAGCAAAATTTATTCTTGGACGCTTGCAGAGAGACCATGCCAAAAACAATAGATGTGCTTCTATGCTTTCAAACACCAGGTTTTGGCTTCTTGGAGGGAAAGTTTTTGTTGTTGTTTGGTTTTCAGCAAAGGCCTCTTTCCAAACTCACAGGGAGCCAAACTCTGCAAAACAATAAATTATGATGCTTCTCTCAACCACACACACTCTCTTTGGAAACTTAAGAGGATTCATTTGGGAAAGCAGGGATGGACTGCACCAAGGTCTGGAAGGAAGTGTTTCTTTCTTTTTCTTATTTGTTTCATTGTTAAATGATCTGCCTCTCCTCCAGGCCATGGTATACATTGCATAGCTTTAGCTTTAATTGCTGTCCACATACATCTCTGCTTGTGAGGCTCACATGATTACCTCACTTCATGAAGCGTATCCCAGACTTCACATCACAGATGTGGCAGGAAGCAGTAACCCTTCATGAAGAAATAACACTTGTGGGGAATTTTACTGCTGTGTCCACTTTTGATGCAAAGAAAGAGAAGGGACAGCTGACTGAGGGAAGGGGAAAGAACAAATTTTTACCTTCTGGGGCAGCAAAGCCACAGTAACGTCTGTGTAAAATCTTCAACATGATGCTTCTTTATGCTCACTGCTCTCTATCCATTTTCAATAGCTCCCTGTTTTAGTGCATGGCCCATCCTTGCTCTCTCCTATTTTCCATATCAATTGGCAGCAGCATGTAAAGTGCTCCAGGATTCTTAGCCTCAACATGTTCTGTTATTCAACAGAAACTTCTGTTTTCAGTGACTTCACGTGCAGGCACACACATGACCCTCTCCTTCACACTAGCATCTTTTCTACTGACCCAAATAAAACTTGTGTTGTACAAACCAGTCCCAACAAAAATCAACAATTTTAGATTGCTGTTGTGGTTTGACACTGGCTAAATGCCAGGCACCCACGAGAAGAGTTCGCTTATCCCCTTCAGCTACAGTTGGGCAGAAGAGAGGGAGGAAAAAACAGAATTAACAAAGGGTTCATGAGTTAAGAACTGGGAGAAAAACACTCTAAGGGCAAAACAGGTTCAAATTTAAAGGTATAAAGTAAATTTATTATTAATAGAGTTAGAGGAGGATAATGAGAAGCAAAGTAAGTTCTTGAAACACCTTTGTTTCCCAGCCCCTCCCTCCTTACTGACAGAGGAGGGAGACAGAGTGTGGGAATTTTGGTCAGTTCATCACTTGTGTTCTTTTCCTGTTTGTTCAGGGGGAGGAGTCTGTTCTGTGCTCTGCCGTGGGGTCCCTCCCAAGGGGAAATGGTTTTCCCAAAACTGTTGTGGTGTGGGTCACCCATCCACGGGGTGCAGTCCTCCCAGGACAGGCTGCTCTGGGGTGAAGCACGGGCCCTGTTTCTCTGTCTCTGGCAGCAGGGCCCTCTCTCTCCATTCGAGTCTCCCACCACATCACAGCTTTCTTTTCCCATGGGCTGCAAGTGGATCTCTGCATCCCCCACGGATTTCATGCATTACAAGGGGACAGTTTGTTTTACCATGGTCCTCCCTACGGCTCACAGAGGAATTTCTGCTCCAACGCTTGGAGCACCTCCTCTCCCTCTTTCTTCCCCACTGACCTTGGTGCTGCCAGGTTGTTTTCCCTCTCGTGTCCTCACTTCCTCCTCTTCCCTGACTGGGAAAAACTGCTGCCCGTAGGTGCCACTGCCAGCAAGTTCCAGCAATTCAAAGATTCCTGCAGCATCAGAAACTGGCTCTGTCAGACATGGTGGAAGCTTTTAGCACCTTCTCACAGAAGCCACTTCTGTGCCCACCTGCCCCCTGCCCTGCTACCAAAAACTAGGCTGTGCCAAATTAACACAATCACAGAGATTGCAACCAGAGTGAAGATGGCAAATGAGCCAACTATTGCAGTCACCAGAAAGTCTTCACTTTCACCAAAATGACTCTCAGAGAATCTCTACCCACATCATTTCAACACTCTGTAAACTGTTTAAGTATGTTTATGATTCTTAGCATTTTTACATCTTCTACACCAACACCTAACACCTTTTCTGTAGAAAATGGGGTTTCCCAGATGAGGCCATTTCAGAATTTGGGGTGCCAGGAGGGGCACGACAGCTCAAAGCCCTATTGCAGTACTGGGCTCATCTGAAGAAATAATCTCACTCATAATTCCTGTTTGTAAACATCCTTAATCACAGAGTACAGTGGTAAGCCTTTCAATAAGTACCTGTGTCAGAAGACACAACTATGCTTGTAGTTGGTTCCACGCTACTGAAAGTTTCAGCAGCCAGACTGGTTCGGGAAAAAACCCTACCAGCATCTATTTACGTATCCACATACCCACCAGTTGGATTTTATTTTCATCCAGAGTGAGATCTTCCATCTATATAGCCTTTGAAATATGAATCTGAAACTTTATGCGGGAGGAGAGAATTCAAAATCATTTGTTACCCAGTGTCATGCTCTTGAGTTTATTTCAACTATTTTTCCTTAACTGTTCTAAAAGAATGAATAATAAATACTGGTGGCAGCAGCAGCAAGAGCAGATGAAACATCCAAACCAAATCCATGGCACAAAATGGAAACAAGTAATAAAATTTCTCTCCTTCTCCTTTACTTTCTTTTCCCATTTTTTCCCCCAAGGATTCCCAAGTCATTATTGTCCACTTAATCTTTTGCTTTCCTTGCTCCTTTCTGCGAAGCGGTAGAAGGACTGTATGAGGTCAGAGGATTTCACATCAGTCCTCCACTTATTTATGACTGCTCCTGGAATATGTAATTAAATCCTAGCAACTGGGTAAGAAGAAGGTGTCCTTACCAAACTTTGCTCTGAAATACTGAATACTAAATCTGTGACTTTCATAACAAGGAGCAGGAAACGTCCTGTGGAGTCTCCATGCCAGGATGGTTTCTGGATCTTCATTCCCTAAAACAGCCATAGTAACAATTTATGAGTTCTGTAAGTTGACTTGGTTAGTGTAATGTTTACTATGTAAATGCAATGATTTTGATTCATTAAAGGCTACCAAGAACGAAACAAGTAGTCCTGACAAGCCATCCATGAGTGATCATGGTTCTGCTGAGACAAACCATGCCCTAATTAGCACTGCAGGTCTGACCACCTGCCTCTACCCAGCTAACAAGTGGTTTGAGAAGGACTCCCCTAAATCAGGGGGGAATAAGAACTAAAACTGACGAAGTTCAGAGAGGAACTCTATGAAAAAGAGAAGCATTTGCTGAGGAAGGATAACTGAGAAGGACAGAAGCTGGGATGTCCTGAAAGATCTACTGGAGGTATCTGCAGGGCAGGCAGGTGTGCATGGACACCACTGATTTGAAATATATTTAATCACAGGGACTGTCTGTACTGTTAATAAAGAAAACTTGGTTTGCTAGTAGCCATGTGCTCCTATGAGGAAGCCAGACAGATTTGTCCAAACTCAGCCCAGCTGATCACCACAAGTAAGTACCTACAGCCTACAGCCCAGTGTAGGAGTAGGAAGTTGTCAAATATGAGACTGGGGAAAAGTAACAGCTTGATGCCCAAGCCTTGAAAGGCAGACTTGAGAGTGTCCAGGAAGGAAACAGAGGAGTTCCTAGTTCTGTCACTGTTGCAAGTCTCGCTTGAAATATGGAAGATTTAGAGAGTTAACTTTCATTACAGTCTTCCACTTAATAAACATAGAGAATTAGTGAGAAGGATCTGGAGGAAAGGAGACACCAATTGTCATCTGGGGGACACCAGAGGGCCAGAGCCCTACCTTACCATTGTGCTTGGCTTTCCTTTTCTTTGTCTAAAGTTAAAATATAAAATGTAACAGCAACAAAAAGTATTCTGTCACCATCTCCATAAGCTGTTAAAACCAGGTGGAGCAGTGTTCTTTATCTCTTCCATGACCCATCTCTGATAACTCCAGGGGATATCTTCTGCTAATGGCCCATCAAACTTCACTGCATGATTTAAAATTACACCATCCCATTGTGAGATGCTCTGCCCAGGAGGAGGAACCAAGCATTCCTACCTGGATATAATCTGAGACTTGGACCACAAGCATCCTTATTTATTTGATACCCAGAGGACAAGAGCTCCATAACCACTACTGGGCCTTCAGAGGAAGATCATATCCCTCTGCAGGATCACTGCTTCAACAGAACCACACCTATCACTTCTAGAGGACTGCAGCCACCATTTAATCAGACTGCTACCACCACCCTGGCCAGTAGGGTGTCATGTGACTCTGTCAGGTTAAGTCAGTGGGTTTTTTCACATTATTTTAATTTTCTTATTAAATAATAGTTCTGGCTTGGAGTCTCCCAATGGTTTGCTTTCAATTAGGTACAATTAGTAAGGCTGACAGAACAGCTTTACTGGTGAGTTGTATTTTTCTTTTACCATGATAGTAGTTTGGAATCAAGTTACCCTTTGAAGCTGACAAATACAAGCAATGAAAATACAAGTTCTGCTGCCCCTTGCTCTCTCACAAGTGCCTTTCTCTAGAGACACACAGACACATTTAAAAATTAGGCAAGAAAAACTGTCCTGTATTTGAATTTCATAATAATGAAGCTAGGGGACTTGTGCAAGGGCATTGTGTTTATCAGAACTAGATTCTTGACAGGAAAATGCTGTAGCTAATTGTTTCTTAAAAACAAAACAAAAAAAAAACAAAAAAAAGAAAGAAAGAAAGAGAAGAAAACAAAAGAAAAAAGTAACATGCCTGTGCAGCAGAAATTATACAGGCAGTCCTTCAAAGCAGGCAGCAAGAGACCTGGCAGTCTTCTCTGGCTGTGTAGCTCAGTGTGACTAACATGACCAAATGTCAACACATGCTCCCCAAGCCCTCAACCAGCCTAATCTAGCAGGGACTGTCCTTGGCAATGAGGAGCTCCTTAAATCAAGGATCCAAGCATCAGTGTGATGGATGTGCTGCTCCGAGCGATGTGGAGCACGGCCACGCTGGGTGAGCTGACAAACAGCCACCCAGGGCTGATGAGATCTGCCTGCTCCTCTCTGCACGGCTGCAGTGTTGTACCCAGGGCTCTCGGGGCACAGGAATGTGCTGCAGAGTCCAAGCCTGCACTGGATCCATCCTCCTGCCTGGGGTGAAGGGCTGTAAGAATCACTTCGCCTCCTCATTTTCAGTCAGCCTCCTCATTCACTCTGCTTTGCCCTGATGAACACCTACATCCCTGCCTCCCAGCTCTCCACGATGGGACAGCAAAAATTGACAGGTTGCTCTGCAAACAGCACAGGGGGGAGCAGCTCTCAGCTGCCGGTGGCTGCTAGTGCCAGGGAGTGTTTGTTGGGGTGGCTGGTGGCAGACCTCTGCATAACGGGGAGTGAATGGGGCTTCTATGTGCCTTTCATGCCTTTGTGTACAACTGAAGTGTGGGACAATGAGAATGGAAACATTTTTCCTGTTCTTGACATCCAACTGCCTCCTGGAGGATACAGTCTCCACCAGACAGATGGCTAATTTCTTTACCCTAACCTCCTCCTCCAGCACTCCAGTGTGAGTATGATGTTCTGCCCTGGAGTGAAGCCCTAATTGCTGTCAAACGTTCAGAGACAAAAGTGGTTGTCTATATATCATTCATGCAAGTGTTGTTACCATGGTGTGAATTAAACAGCAGAAGCCACTTGTCAATTGACTCCAACCTGAGCCATTTTGCTCAAACCCTGGCTTGCATTTTAAAGGATCAAGGCTGACGATTTTTATTTCCGTGCAGGCAGGGACTGTGTGCCCCAGAAGATGCCGCATCATTCACTGAAGGACCCTCAGCTGCTCTGCCTTCATTAGGCTTGCAAAGGACATGGGGTGCTCTTTCCCCTGATCATTCAGAAATCCTCCCATGGAAGAAAAATGTTCACTTTCCTTTGTCCTCACCAGCTAAACTCAAGGGGCTGTTCAGCATGAAATGCACACTGAGCACAAAGCCAAGACATAGAGTTCCTCATTTGTCTCGCTCACATATAAGACTTATTTTGGGACCGATGAAGTTCTTGTTTCCTGAAGATGCAGCTACCATTGAACAGACAGGTAATACTAATGGCCAGACAGTGACAGTCAGCTATTGGGAGGCTGATTAGATGCACATTTATTGTCTAATTATGTTGTGTGACAGCACAGGCTGCTGAACACCATTTTAACATGCAGAGTAACACCTCAGGAGGCTCTTCATTATGCATTCAGTGGGCTATTTTCAGACTAAACAGCATGTCAGTGGCTGTGTTTATCCTTTTCCACCTGGGCAGAGGAAACAGTTCAATGTTCCTCCAGGGAATTAATACATATTACAACCCACACGATTCTCCTCAACAGACAGAAATGGCCAGACATATTACATGTTTCCAGAAAATATTGAGGTCCTGACAAAGAGGGATTGCTGGGGGGGAAAAAATGAGTTTGAGCAGAGATCCTGAATTTAAAGGAAGTCAAATTCCCCAGGATCAGCATGAAACCCTGCCTGCTTTCCCCCTGTGCTGAGGTGCACGTGCACAAGCGGAACGTGGATATGCAGAGCCTCTTGTGCAACAGCTTCTGACAGCACTGTGAGACGGGAATGCTTTTCCTGGGTCTGAAAGTGGTGGTGGGAGTCCTGCGAGCCAAACCACATCAGTGTCTGCCCTGGAATGCTGCTGGGCTGAGAAGGCAGCATCTGCAATGGGGCTCATGGGGGCCTTCCCCCTCTCCCTGTCTCTTTCCCAGCGTGATTTACTTCCACTTGCTGAGAATACTTCATCTCATACCCTTTAACAAATTCTGCCAGTGGCTTGCTGGGAATGGATTCATTCCCATGCCTGTAATTCCACAGCAGTGACTGAAAAGGGTACAAATCAGAATTCTTCCTCTTCTTTTTCTTCCCTTAACCCACACAGCTTTGATAAAAAATGGCACCTGCAAGTAGCTACTCTCCCCAAACCTTGGATAACTTGGTAGTTTCCCTAGATGTAGCAAGGCTAACAAAGAGCAATAAAAATGTTACAGGATGCCCGTGTGTTTTTGGCTTATAGAGGGGAGGGGACAGGCTGGACAAGGCCTGTGTAGAGATGGTGAGGGTGGGCGACATCACTGCCAACAATGGCAGAGAGAAGGGGCAAGGGAAGGGAGGTGGGCAGGTCTTCTTCTTTGAGAGCTCATGGCCTGGCACAGACTGGGAGGTGAAAAGAGGAACCTGGAGCCATGAAGACAAGACCCAGGTCTCAGCTCACCATGTCAGGTGCCTAGCAGGGATTCAAGCCAAGATGCTGACTCTGCCATTTATTTACTCACAGATTTTTAAGTGGCTGTTCTACAGTACTTTCCAAGTTTGGCACAATGTGGGCTCAGAGCAGCATGAGATCCAAATGGAGCAACTGCTAATTATACACCTCTAATTAAACTCAGAGACAAGGTAGGTGGTTCTTGAAGTCCCTGAGATGAAGACCACTGAAAGCTCAGAGAGTCTCTTGGGGAAAGCTCCACCTCCCCCTCATGCCATCACATTCATTCCTCCTGAGGCTTTGGCTTCCCCCCACTGTTCAGGATGGGATGCTAGATTGGGATGCCAGGTCCCTGGGCTCAGGTTGGACATTGTCAGGTGCTTAATGCCCCTCCTCCCATCCCCCCTCCATTTTCAGGACACAGGAGGGCAGCAAAGGAGGAAGCAAAATGTATTCCGTGAGCAGCTCTGACATGGGAGATTGCAAGGTCAGTGGTCCCTCCTCTCCACCAATAAAACCTTTACCCAACTTGAAAGGAAAGAGTGTTTATTAAAATTGACATTTCTGTGGTGTCTGCCCAGCTGATTAGAGGTAACAGCTGTGAAGCCAGCAGTGAAGAGGCCTGATATCCCAGAAGCTTCAAAAACACTTTATATCCTGCTTTATTACTGATTTAAATGCAGCATGAAAAGATTTAGAATCAGGTTTCTGTAGACTGAGAGGACCACACAGCTCCCCGCAAGCACCTACAGTGCCTCTCACACCAGGAATGCTCCTGTGAGCACCAGTGGGACCTGTGAGGGTCTGCTGGCACCTGCAGAAGGTGGAGGTGATTTGCAGGCTGGCTAGTGGAGGATGGGGGTTCTGCTAGGAGCTCCTCAGAGGCAGGTATGCTCCTCCTCAAAAGTGATGGCAAAGCACATTTGGGAAGGTTTTCTGTGGCAGAGGAATATTGAATTCACTATGCTTCAGGGAAAAACTTAGAGGTTAAAATGAAATGGCAGCAGGTGCATCTAATAAGATTACAAGGTTCCCCTGGGATGCACTGGGAGAGCAGTTTCACTGTGTATTTCAAACAAGGCTATACTGTTGAAATCAACAGGATTTTAGTTGCAAAAGGCAAGCTAATTGGGAATTCAATTCGTGATTATTCAGGTATAAGGCATAACACAGCCAGAGATGTGCTCAAATAAAATCGGCTTGATCCAAGTTAGGAAGAGCAAAGTGGATGTACCCCTGAGTATAAATGAATGAGACCCGAGTATGGAGATACAGGTGGAAAGTACACCTTGCAGAGATTTCTGTACTGACACTAAAAAGACATTCTGTGGAAACAGAATGAAATATATCATGCTAAAGTACCATTTAGAATCTGAGGTTCTCTGCTTTAATACCTTGCACAGCCTCAGAGGAGGGGCTAGATATCCCAGCATATCACCCTGAATTAACCAAGTAGTTTCCAGATCTGTAGCTTACAGATAACCTTTTGCACTGAACAGAAATAAACCTTAGACTTTTACAATATCTGTAAAAAAATTAGAACAAACTGTAATTCTGCCATGTTGCATCTAAGCAGAACCTGTACAGCCACCTTTCAGACATGCTTACAAGGCAGAACTGACAGCCTGAAAGGAGGAGATGCTCTGAAGATCCTATACAACCCTCAAATAAATCTCTGAATTTCTATCTGAGCCAATCAATCTGGCTTTCCAAGTGTCAGCTGGCAACATATCTGTCAGCATCCAAGTGCTGCAGTCACAGGGCAAGCTGTATTCACAGCTGGAAACTTAGCTCAGTGATTGCTTACACTTAAGTAAAAGATAACCCTGGATTATGCATTTCACACAGTAGAGGTTAAAAACAGGGCTGAGGTTTGCGTTAATGCCAGTACAATGCTGTTGTCTGACCCCAGGCACATATGAGGTTGCCTGTAGTAATGTCTTCCCTCAGTTCCACCTTCTGTGCTGTCCAGGAAAAATAAGGGGAGCTCTCACTGCAACAGGAACTCACCTGCACAGCTTGTAGATTCAAAAGGAGATAGCTTTAACTGTAAAAAATCCTATCCTATTCTCTGTGGGAAGCTTCCAGCTTTGGCCTGGGAACATACACTTGCTTACCTTTGTATCAGTACATTGACTTGCATGTTGACAGCTGCTATCAATATCAACACAACATGTCCAAGTCCCCCTGGGATCCTACCAGCCCTCACGAGCCTGTAGGGCTCAGCTTCAGAGAGCAGCTCTGAATGTTCCACCTGATGGGAGGCGGTGAGGTAAGACATTTTAAGTAGAAATGTGTTCCTCAAGCAAGCTCCAGTGGAACCACGTGCAAACTAGAGCCCTAGTAAACACTACAGGAAGATAGGAAGAAGACTATTTTTAAATCCACCAAGTAATGAAACAACTTTACTGTGACTCAGAAGTACTTCAAGGGCTCACAGTCAAGCAGTTAACAGGAATGACCCCACAATTTAACTGTAAAAGAGATGCACACTCTCCTACATTTTTAGTGAAGGTTTCCAAGAACTTTATTCACAGAGGAGAACTCATCCAGCTCTCTGGGAGGTACCTGTAACACCTGAAACACCAACTTCAGCAGCCTGGGTCTCATGGGGGAATCTAGCCCAATTTTCTGGGCAGCTATCCTATGAAGCAGCATCCCTGCATTCAGCAGTGTAATAAATTAAACACCTGGCGAGAGAGACAGGCCCTCTCTCCAGACCATCCTCCTTGTCCCTCTGACTGGGATCTCCATAGTCCCTCACCCTCTGTCTCTCCCCCAGCGAGACTGGAACCCCTCTCACACCATCAGAGCTGTGAGAGATGCCAGTGCCTGGATGTGGCTCTCAGTGAGGCTGTCCTGAGGCTGCAGCAGGGAGCAAGGACAGCTCAGCCCCCTCTCCCATGCCAGCCCATAGGATCAATGAGCCTGTCTGCAAGGGTAGGACGGTGGCTCTCAAGGTGACAGCCCTCGCTAAGTGACACAAGGGCTTTATCACCTCTGTCATAAGGGCTTCAGTGCAGGAAATCAGCCCTTCCCTATCACACCACGTGGGAACAGCCAGTTTTTCCACCCAGTCAGCAGCTTCCTTAGGACTGTGACCCACTGTGAAATAGAATGTGGGCACGATATTTTAACACCACTTTATCATTTCTAACAACTTCACCTGTTAGAAAATGCAATGTGCTTTTTAATTCTGGATCACTTTTAAACAGCAGGAAATGTAGTTAAATATGTTTTACAAAAGTGGTAAAAACAGAAAGGGAAAAATGTAAGCAAAGAGAACAGGGAACTGAACATTGTACCTGCAAGACAGTATGTACTTCTCATGCAGAACTGATTAGAATGGACCAGAGGGTTCAAGAAAGCAGTAAGTGTGTGCTGGAGAAATGTTAAGGTGCCACTGCTGGCACAGAGGTCTTTATCCCATACTACTTCATTCTTGGCTCTTTACTTCTTTGTCTCCCAGTTTTCCTAAAAGGGAAATCAACTGCTTCCTTTCTGATAATTAGGAGGATAAGCTCATCACTAACTGGTGCTGTTGGTACATCTACTGGTGGTGACAGAGAGGGACTGAGCCAAGAGGGCTCCTGGAGAAGCAGGCTAAAATCTCTGCACTCTTCTGCAGCATGCAAGCTCACTCACCTTCCATCTGTCAGTTAGCTCTCCAGCACTGACAGATGAGGCTGGGGCTGTGTCCATCCCACTGCACTTCCACAGAGAGCTAGCTGTGTGGTAGGAGAGCTTCACTGCTGGAAAGCCTCTCCTGCAGGGCTGCAGTCCATTAAGGCAAACTGCAGTCTGAGCCAGTTCACCTTAATGTGCTGGGCTGTGAGCTATGGCTGTTCAGGAGCTGATTCAAAAATGATTAAGTGGCTCTTGCTCCAAGGGCAGCTACTTTGGGATCAGGGATGGATGACAGCTGGGCACAGCAACTTCCTCCACTGCTGCACGTTAACTCACACATGTTTCCAGGCCAGAGCCCCCAGAAGGAGGGAGGGTGACCAAGGGACTTACCACAGTCTGGTTGAATACAGACACTGTCAGGTACGTACATGTGTGTGGCACTCACATGTGAAAGGCCATGTGCCATCTCTTTGCATTTGCTCTCCCACACACTTTAACTCATTCCCACCCACAGACAAGCCCATAAACTATCTTTTTCTCTCTGTTGCAAGTGCCTGTGTGTTTTCAAAGAGAGAGAGAGGAGTGCCTGAAGAGCATGGAAGTGGCAACCCAAAAGGGAGGATGCCACTGGCTCTGAGGGCCATTCCCAGAGCTCGGTACTTGTGCAACCTGGGAGCGAGCAGCAGGAGCAGTAAGCACACATTTGCCCTCTCTTCTCAGCCCAGAAACTGTGCTGGAAACAGTACAAGCAACTTGTCTGGGAGACTGGCTCCAGCTGCCAGTCAGCCATGCTGGCTGCGCTCCTTTGTTCCTCAGTCTTTCTCTTAGGGCCCTGCTCCGAGGGAGACTGCAGCATGTGCTCAGCAGCTGGGCTCCATGCCCACAAAAAAGGAAGGGAATGAGACGTCTGACACAGTAGCAGAGCAGCTTGTTTGCAGCAAGGAAAAGAGGCCATGTCAGCCCTGGCACTGCACTAGGAATGGCAGTGGGTTTCCCCTGTGGAGATCAGCAGAATTAACAGAACCACAGAACCACTTGGTGCATTTGGATTTCAAAGCTAAATTGCTGAACAGCAATACTCACCTGCAAGGCAGTGGGCAGGGCTTACGCAGAGAACCAGCAGCGCACAAGTGAGATGCTGAGAGCCAGCATGTTGCTGCTCCCACAGCGGTGGCTCTCGTGCCACCATGCAACTCTGCTGCTCAGCTCGCCTGTCCCTTCCATAACGCAGAGGCTCTTCCAGGTGGGTTCCAAGGGATGGTGGGCTCTGGGGAGAGGAGTCTGGTGCAGCGTGGCCCAGTGGCAGAACAGGAATACAAGCCAGACCTCCAGGCTCCCACTCTGGTCCTCATGCCCATCACCTTTAGCTCCCTTGTTTATATGCACTGGCTCTATTTTATATATAATTTACATTTTTATTCTTAGTCGCAGCTATGCCACCAAAACTACCCAGGCCACTGGGGTTTGACAAATGCTTAAGAAAAGCTCATTTTGAAGCAGCAGTTGCAGTTTTATACTAAATACAATAACAACTACACCCTCCTGCTTCTACCCTGAAAGTGAAGGATTGAATTGAGCAATGTCTTCTTCATGGAGTCTGTGGCTGGTGGCCACTCCCGTAGTGCTGCTTCAGATCCCTGTTATTTTATTATCCCTATCTTTACGAGTTCCCAGGGAAAGTGCAATCACAGCTTTGCGGCTTCCTGGAGCAGCTGTCCCCCTGCACTGCTGAAGCCAAAAAAGCTGACACCAGAACCTGGCACTCTGCTTTTTATTGCCATTCTACTCCTAATTGGAGCAACAAGGAGCATGCAGAGTCATGCACCAACCCAAGGAGATATTAGCTAATTGAAATTGTGCCCCACTGCACTAAATGCTACTCACTTAAATCAATCTCTTCCTTCTCCCTTTTACCTCCATCTCATTCTCTCCACCTTCCCTGCGCCTTCATCCTTCCCTCCCCCTCTCCTTCTCAGCCCCTCCTTCCCCAAATCCTCCCCCACTGTCTGACTTCTAATCCCTCCAGGGCAATTAAAAGGGAACAACAAAGGGAAGGCAACAGGAAACTCTATTATTCATCCTCTGCAGCACATTGTCCCCTCGGGTTTGCAGCACCCACGCCTGCAGGTAGCTGGCCCCCAGGCCTGGGGCAGGGGTCCCCACAAGCTGGGGTCCCTGGGGTGCTGTGCAGTGGCTGTGGGTGCCTTCTCCGCTCCCTGCACCTAAGAGGCACTCAGAGCAATTACCACAAATGATTTATATGGCCCGTCAAGAGGGCCTGCCAGGGTTCTTATTTCATCTCTGAGAAAAGGAACTCTGCTGGAATTTTATCAGGGAGCTTGGATTAAATTGACAGCTGCCTTTTGTTTTGTTTTTAAAGACCTTCCCTTCAGAGCACAGCATTCTGCCTGGATTTTGGTGGGGGGGCGGAGGGGGGGGGGAGGGAGAAAATCCAACACTATGCGAGGGTACAAGCCCCTCCTTTAAGAGAAAAATCCATTTACTTCACTCCATATATATTTTAAGTGAGGCCATTTTTAAGGAGCTGACATCTGCAAAGTGATCCCTGCTCCCACCGACTTGAAGCAGCATTTTATTTCACTTTACTGAAGCCACCAGGGCAACAGCTTTTCCTCCCTGGTGCATGTGTCAGTCAGGCTGACAGAGGGAAACGATGGAGTCTTCACCTCAACACGAGCAAAGTCATCTTCAAACGCTGCCAGCCCTGCCACACACAGAGCATCCCGCATCCCGTTCCACGTCCTGGCGTACAAATTCACCAAGGCACGGGGAGCAGGCAGGCAGGGACACCCCCACATCCCACTCAGAGGCACAGGGAGGCAGATCCTGGCACGTTTCAGAGAGCCCCCGTGCAGGCAGACATGCTGGGACACACGGAAGCAGAGGCTGTGTGGAATAGGCAGGCACATGCAGGAGATATGCCAGCAGGCATGCAGCTACACA
Organism: Thryothorus ludovicianus; assembly: GCA_013397245.1. NCBI lineage: Eukaryota > Metazoa > Chordata > Aves > Passeriformes > Certhiidae > Thryothorus > Thryothorus ludovicianus. The sequence continues at coordinate 263,210 of VZTB01009769.1, read as the reverse complement.
CAGATCACACCAAAATGTGCCCAAAAAGGCACATGCATAGGCAGGAGGCACAGAGAGACACGCAGACAGCTGATTACAACTTCAGGCACTGCCAACAGCAAGAGGTATTAACAAGTATTTAACCAAGTCAGCTGCCTCTTGCTTTCCTTTGCTTTAGTGGCTGTTTCTTACACACCCTTTGAACAGATTTGAAAGCATTTGTTCTCTAGATAACACGATTTGGGCTTTGTATATATATTTGGGAGGCAAAGTCTAACACAAGGAGATAAAATTATTGAGGATGCCAGCAGAGATTATAGCATCAATGGTGAGAGGTCTAGATATGTATTTATTGCCTTTAAAACACTTCTGGGTTTGATACAAAGCAGCAGCCTGTCCCTGTACTGCAGGGTGGTAAGGAGGAGAAGAGTATGTTAATTCTGTATTAAAAGAAGTGATTAGGATTACAAAATAGAGTTGAGCAATCCAATAACAATGCTGAGAAGGTGCAGAAAGAGGATGCAGGGTGTGGTATGGTTCACACAAAGGAGAGGCATGTCTCATGGCAAAGGATTCTGTCAACCTGAAACCCAGGCATTTCACAGACATAAGCTACAGTATTTTCAATAAATTTACCTACCCAGATGCCTGCTCTCCCTTCTCTTTTATTTTTCTATTGATGTTTTCATACTTTCAGATGATTCTCAGCCTGCCATTGCTTCACAGAAGAGCTAAATATGCATTTGGGGGGGGGATGGAAAAAGCTTGGACTCCAGTGACACACATGTGCTGCTCACTGCACCAAGACATTTGACAGGGGAAAAAATAAAACACCGGTTTGGCTCATACTTTTTCCTCTTGGCACTTTAGGTTTTATCATCATCAATATTAACCCTAACTGATTTCAAAAGAAGAAACATTTTAAAGACAGCTGGCATCCTTTTAAATGCAAAACTGCATTTTTAAGCTGCATGTGTTTCTTGCTATTCTATCCACAGAAACTGCATTGAAGAGATGCTACTTCATTTATTATAAAATGGACACGTTTTCTTACTCCTTCCTGCCTCCCATCATGACTTTTCCTCTAAGTGGGCATATTTACAGAGGCTTGAGAACTTCCAGCTCCCATATCCCAGGAAAATGATCTCCTTGCTATTTGCTATAGCACGCAGGAACACTCTGCTCTCCTCCTCAAGGCTGGGGAGAATGCTTTGGTGTTCAAAGACCAAGCTGGCAGAATCTTCACCCCAAATCTCTTCTAAAGATTGCACCAAGACCAGTCACTTCTCCCTGCCTCTGGTCACATCACTTGGATAAAGGAGAGCTGAGTACTTTGTTAAACAAAGAGGGTTATGCTAATTTTATGCTAATCAGGTATATCAATGCAGCCCTGCTATAGAATCACTTCCCTCTGCCCAGGCCTTCTTCAGCTGCAGAAAGGATGACAGGGGGAGCTGACAAGGCACAGTAAGGATGAATGCAATGAGGGAGTCCAGCAGCACTCAGAAAAAGAAAAAAAATAAAATTTGTTCCTTTTGGTAGGTTTACTCTCTTTGTGGCTCCATTCCCTTCCTGTGCAACCCTTGGCAAGGCTGCCAAGCTCTCAGCCCCAGAAATAGCATGTCAAGCAGCAGAAAAACCAGAGGGGAGGGGGAGATGCAGATAAAAATAGAGAGAAATGTTGATTGCATTGTTACTGCTTCAATTAAGCTCAGACACTTCAGCCTGATGAGTCAACAGCAATGACAAGAGGGCACAGAAAACAAGAGCAACTGCAGCGCAAACCAGTTTATCAGTACCACTAATGTGGAAAGCACTGAACTCCCAAACCAGTCACTGTGACCGGGAAAGGAGGAAGTGCTCTAATATTGTCCTTCCTGCACCAGTCTGACAACAGCAGCAGAAGCCACAAAAAGGTGGTTAGTTAATAATGACCAGGCAGGAGAGCCGATGGCCTGGACCAGAGCAGCCCTCCCCAGCCCAGCATGCAGCACTGGGCAGTAAAAGGCTCTGGAGGCTGACTTGGCTTGTTCAAATGTAGCCATTGTCTTCTCCAGGAGCTTAAATCACGCTTGTGATTCTTTGTGTGTCTCAGCGGCAGCGGCAGAGACAGGGAAGTAACAGATGGGTACAATTAAAGGGACCAAGGCACAGTCTCTTCTCCATCATCCCATGTGATGCACATTTTCTCTATGAGAATAAGACTGCCTCGCACCCCCCCATGAGTGGGGGTGATCCAACTTCCTTCCCATATCACCTCTGCTGCTGGCAGCTGACAGAGCAGGGATTTTGGTCAGGGCAGCGGTGCAAATACAACATATGCTGAGTGAGACAGAGGACCACTATAGAATGGGAGGTTGGGTGGGAGCAGCCACCAAGCTGCCCCTGTTGGTGCCTCCCTGAGTGTCAGAGGACAGGCATGGGGCTGAGGCAGGAGGCAGTGGGGTGGAAGGTGGGCAAAAACTCTCAAATAAGCTTTAGTTGAGGTTGTCTGTGGTTGTCTGTGTCACCCGCTCTGTAAAGTCACCTCTGAAAAGAAAGGAAGAGATGCAGTTGGTCATAACTTCAAACAGTCTGTCTCTCAGCCTTGCCACACCAATCCCTGGGAAATATTCACCTGTGAAGGTGTGAGTGAGCTACTTCACTCCCTGTGAATTAGTTTACAACACATATATAACATCAGCATTTATTGCACCATCTGCCAGCACTCCTCCTTTTACCAACCTCATCAAAGCAATGCTGAGGAAGTCATGTATGGAACCACTTATGACTAGCAGCAGTGCTATAAAGCTCTGCTCTGCAGCCTGGGCTGCCCAGTTCAGGCATTCATTCCATTCTTGTCCTGTCAGTGCGATGTAATGCTCTTACACTTAGAGCTTTTGTTAGCCCAGTGTCTCACCTCTGACAGTAGCCAGCCACAAATTCTCAGGAAAAGCATAAAAGGAATAAGGATGGATGCACGATGATCCCCTGGGATCCCTCCCAGTGTCCAGCAATTAGGATTAAGAGCATCCTGTGCTGGTGGCTGTACAGATCTAACACCCTTGTTCTTAACGGCAAAGGTCTCCTCGGTGCATTGAAACAATTCCCTTTACATACAATCCCTGCAGCAGAGTGCAGCAGGGAATTCTGCATATTAAGTTGATGCTGTGCAGAAAAACAAACAAAACAAACCCAAAACATTTTTCTGCTTTAAACCTACTACCCACTCCTGTGCTGCTGAAACGCTCCAGAGACACTACATTAGCACGCTCTTTTTCCTTGCCAGTGGGGAAATCCCACATTTGGGGCAGTTCCCTGGGTACCCAGCTGCCTCCTGAAGTGCCACCCGTGTCTCCTTTGCTGAACAGCTTTTCAAGTGACTCCCACCTGTTTGCCACTGACTAGCCAGCCATTGATATACAATTGGCAGGGATATACAATTTTAAGAAGATGCTTTGCCCTGGTTTAAAAAAAGTCCCTTTTGAATCTAGAGGCCCATCAATCTGCATGATTTGGGCTTGCTGTGCCTGCCTGTATTTGAGAAAGAAAAAGTCGCTCTCAAGCCTCCTCAGGGGAGGAAGAGCCCAGTTAACATGGAGTTCACTGGAGTGGCATTTGTAGGAATCTGGAAACAGGCTCTCAGGCACAGCCCAGCACAGTCACTCCGCTACCAGTGCCTCCCACGCCAAAGCTCTCAGAGAACACCGTGTAACACCAGAGCTCGCTGAGCAGGGCTAACAGCGCTGCAGGAAAGGAAATGCCACGGTGAGCCAGGGTGCTCCGTAAGCGCACCTGGGAATTGCTCTTTACCTTCTCAACTGGGGCGGCATCCAGCTGCTGAAAGGAAAATACACCTGGAAACACTCAACAGCACCTGAGGTGAAAACCTGCACACACCCCACTGCACAGAGGAAATACAATAATCCGCCCCCGAGACAAGGATCTGTCAGAGAGGAAAAGGGCTGGCACAGGATTAGAGGGAGCAACATTTGAAAGTCCTCAGATCCTGTGTTTGCACACAGGCGGGGCCAGATCCGAGGTTCCCAGTCATGCTGGTAGCTATTAATCAAAACATTTGCACTGCCAGTTTGGACAAAATTTGTTAAAAAAATTCATGTTAGGTTCACAAGGCTTGTGTCAGACTGTCCAAATAAACGACCAAATAATTTCTTTTCTTAATGTTATCTCTCAGTATTTGGGATTACTTCATGCCAGATACCCCGCTGAAGGAAGGAGGGTTGGCATGTGGGAGGAGTGGAGAGGGGGCTGCTCAGGGGAAGAGCCCAGCCGATATTCATTCTGTTTCATTCCCCTGTGAGATCCTTTCCATCACACTACTGAGCACAAAACAATTAGTGAAAAGGGCCCATTTTTCCTCCAGGAGCCAAGGTCCCAAAAAGGTACAGCTTCAACATCATTAGCAGTTCATCTTCTTAAACCTCCGGGCAGCCCCTAGGCAGATCCCCTCACGCAAACCCCACACCCCTCCCCCTTTTTGGTGTCTGCTTATCAAACTAATGAAGCACAGCTACACTGAAAGGTCTTGAGCTGGAAGACAGCAGCTTAACCATGATTCAGTACATGTCCTTTCCCCTCCTCCTCTTTATCAAATAAAGCAAGCAGAATTTCCTACACTTAAATGGAAGGGAGGAGGAAGGAAGGCGGGTAAGGGGAGGGAGACATTTGTCTAGTAATTCCCAGCAGAAGGAGATGTCTGTTTACTTTCTTTGACTGAGCACTTGCATATTAAAAAGGCTCAGTTCCTTAGCGGACAGGATTTATCAGTGCCACATTTTCTACTTAATAGGCCGGAGCTGGCAATGCCTGCTCCAGGTAGCTGGAGACGGAAACAACTTCGTGTGACCTTCCCCTCGCCCTTCCCTGAGTCTTCCCTGTGCAGGGGAGCCAGCAGAGGATGCAGAGAGAGCTGAGAGCCGAGGGCCATGTGGTGGGGAAGGGATGCTTCGCGTGCCTTAGTACTAAAACAAGACCACTGCAAAAACAGTGAAAGCACAACAAGGCTCCATTAGCTTTTTTCCATTCAATGATATCCGGAAAGGCAATTTCCAGCTTTAGATAAAAACACATAAACATCTTTCATCATGTCACTGACCTAAATATAGATGATTACTTCAAGGCAAGAGAAATAAAAAAAGAAAAGTTAAAAAAAAAAGAGGAAAAAAGCCCTATTCTTATACCTTCAAAAGCTATGAAGCCCTACAAGCAGACTGAAGGAAAGAGGAACGATAGATAACCAGTCAAATGTAAAGAGAGAGAGAAAGGAATGCATGTTCTGGAATGATTGTCCTGATGGATCATTATCCTGAGCCCAGCTTTCTCCTGCCCTGTGACACAGGCTTTTTCCATGTCCTCCTGGGCTGCCTCCTCCCGGCACCCAGAGCCTTTCCCTGCAGCACAGTACAGCAAGCAGGACCTTTGCTTTGCCAGGGAGCCTCTGGAGTTCAGATTCACATTAATCCCACCTTATCCAGGCCATTACACTGCCTTCAAGGGTCAGCCCATGTTTTTCAAAAGGACATAAAGTTGCCCTTGGACCTAGGGACACACTTTGAAACATGTCTAGTCTACATAGGAGCTAAAGTGGTGCCAGACTCCAGCAGCACTTGAGCATGAACCTAACTAAGAGCCCTTGATCGTGTTTCCTCCAGGGTCGCCCTCACATCACTGTAAGGCTGAACAGCTCTGGTGAAGGATAAGTGGCTTTGCTCTCTGTAGCTGCTCTGGTTTGCAGCAGCAATCCCCAAAGCCATATTGTCACCACTAACAAGCTAGAGAGTCCCTGCTAGAGGGTTCCAGTAACACACACACTGGCAGCAAAGGGATTTGCAGCAAGCTCTTTCCACAAACACATCCCAGCATTAAATATCAGTGACAAGTCATGATTCTCCATATTTAATGCATGTCCTACCATTCAGAACCACAGAATCCCATTTATGACCCTCACTGGTGGGGACAGAATTGGGTACTTAATTGCTCCCTGCCTCAGTTTACCCTATTCATTAATGGTACATCATCAGAGTATGCAGAAACTACTGTCTTGGGATGCTGTGTGAACTGTTGTAGGCAATTGCAAAGACAGATGTGCATTTGATGATCAGCTGCTGTTTTTTTAAAATCAAGTAACATGCATTTAAATCTTATATTCAGCCTCCCAGTACCTTATAGTACCTTCCAGCATCTAAGGGAGAGCCTACAAGAGAGCTGCAGAGGGACATTTTACAAGGGCATGTAGTGTCAGGACAACAGGGAATGGCTTCACATCGACAGAGGGTAAGTTTAGATTGGATATTAGGAACAAATTATTTTCTGTGAGGGTGGTGAGGCACTGGTAAAGGTTGCCCGGACAAGCTGTGGATGCCTTATCCCTGGGAGTGTTCAAGGCCAGGCTGGATAGGGCTTTGAGCAACTCGGTCTAGTGGAAGGCATCCCTTCCCAAGGCAGGGGTATTGGGATGAGGTGATCTTTAAGGTTCCTTCCAATGCAAACCATTCTGTGATTCTGTGATAGCTGCTGTCACAGGGTTCAACCCAGTCTTCCTTCTGCTGGGTCAGGAGGAGCCTTGCCTGAGAAAAGGCTTTGGGAGCATGGAAGCTAGTGTTTACACAGTAAAAAAATAAAGCCATTCTTGTCAAATAAACTGTGTACTATTTTAAAAAACATTCAGTAGGGATAGTTCATTGTCATAAGCACTTGCTGCTGTACAGTGTCTTCCCAAGAGTTGCACAATTGTCACTGATGAAGGCTGAAACCACTTTAAGCTGCCAGAAACTGCCCACATTTAGACCCAAACAGAAACTCTCTCTTTCTCCCTAACATGAGGCCATCCTGCATTTGCAGCAATAGGCTTGGTTCTTCTGAGACAAGGCAAAGGAAATGCTCAACCAATCCATTGTACCTGCTTTGCAATTTTACTGTATTGCAAAGGCACAGGAAACCTCAAGTTTTGCCTCTTGAAAGGCAGGGACCAGATGAAACGAGCCACAAATACCATGCAAATATCAACTTCATCACAGACCAACCATACAGAGTACAATGTTGACTGAAACCCAAGGAATCCACAGGACCTTTTTTATTAAACAAGTTTGAAAAGTCACAACCAAGGACCATTTTTTTCTCTCTCAATAACATGGGTTAAGAGTACTTTCCATCTATGCAGTTGAGATGAGTATCAAAAGAAAAAAAAAACCCAACCAAACACAAGGGAAGGAGATAGCTCAGGGAATTCCTCCCTAGGGGACATGAGGTTTGCAGAGAAGCAGCATCAACAGAATCCATGGAAGTGTTACTGCTGATGTGAATGTCTCTGCCAGAGAGAGACATCTGCAAGCCCAACCCCATTGGCAGATCTTGGGGTCAGTGGGTTTAGTGAGCTGGTGGCCTAGGCTACACCCTTGTGCCTTGCTCTCTTCACCAATTCCTAGGCAGAAATAAGCCCTGGCCACGAATAGCAGCACAACAAAACTGTGTCAAAACTTCATATTTCTTGTTTCATAAAACACCTCCTGCTTAAACTGTCAGAGGAAACTAAAAGCTACACTCAACTCCATGGCATAATTTGCTTTATTTTCTTTCCCCTGTGGAAATGCACACTCTTGTACTGAAGGCTACTTCTCATGTCTTACAGTATGGTCTTTGACTCAAAGGACTCTGCACTACAATGTTTGTAAAGCTTGCTGCTGGTCTGATAAGAATCAGAACTTCTAGACTTCTCTAGCTCTGTCAATCCTGTGCACATACCCAGATGACCTGAAAGACTACTGGAAAAGCTCCTGTGCCCTCCATGATGGGTACTTGCAGGGCTGGGTAAGTTCTTTGTTTCCTGACTTTAGGCCAGCGTGGGGATTGCTCAGTGCATGTGTCCACACAAGTGAAAAGAGCTTTGTGGTAGGGTAGAGAAACCCACTGCATGATGATTTGCTTTCAAGGGCAGGCACCAACTGGGTTTTTATTTCTCTCTTTTGTTTCACTATGGCTATTCTGAGATATACCCATGAAGCTGCAGCCCAATCTCAAATTTTTGTGTCCTTTAAAATCTTTAATCAACCGCTCCATGGGTTGAAGATGGCAGCAGGCCAATGCCTTATCCACAGAACAGCAAAGGATTATTTTGGGTTATGATACTCTTCTTAGTTTCCACACATCCAGTATCTTTAAACACATCGCCGTGCTACTTTGCCTCTTTATCATTTTAGCTCGAGGTAAAAACTTAGTCCTACCTACACAAAAGACCTGCTTTTTGCCATCATCATTGAATGTATCTCACCACTATTAACACTCAGAAGATGTGCAATCTGAAGTTAAGCTTGCTGGGTGAAAGCCAGGGGAACTAATGGGAAACTTCTCATCAAAACTGCCCTGGGGAAACAATGTGTCTCTTCAGGAAATTTGTGTGAAAATAAACCATAACTGCATGCAAGCATACACACACAGAGACAGAAGGACTGCCTACATGATTTGACTGTGAGCATTCTGACACACAAACAATGACAATACCCAGAAGCAGCAAGAGCACAATCATGTGTTCTCTCTAAATCTCCTTCCTGTTTGTGTCACCATTAGGTTTCTACCGACAGGAACTGGTGCCTGGTCATGGTGTTTACCTCCTCCATGGCCTGGCTGAGCTGTAAGTGGAGCCAAATTCAGCACTGGAGGCCAAGAGCCAGCCTGGCCCTGTGGATCTCTCTGCCCCCTGCCCTGGTGTGTGGCACTGGCAGAAAACCCTCAGCAGTGGCAGCAAAGGCAGCACAGCTGGAGAACTGCCAGCATTAAGATGGACAGGGTTCAGGAGCTAAAGGAACAGAAAATCTGCACAGATATAGTCTGAAAGTATGTATCAATAGTATTAAGGGAGAAAATTCTTTGAATTTTGGAGTCATAGAACGGTTTTGGGTTGGGAGACCTTAAATATAATCTCGTTCAAACCCTCTATGTACAGGGACACCTTCCACTAGATTAAATTGAATTTATCCATTTTTTGTACTTGACAGAGACAAGCATGCTCTACAAAATGAGCAGGTTCTGGTTTTGCCTCTTTTAATTTGTACTGGTGGTTGGACTGCAGTTCCTATCTGAGTCAGATGGGCACCTTTCTGAGAGTGGCTGTGTTTGTTGTCAGCTTGTGTGCATTATCACATAGTAACCAATCCAACAGGCTATCTCTTATGTAAAATATAAATACTAATTTGAGGGCGCAGGGAGAACAGCTATTTTAGTTTTAGTTAAAGAAAGAAGAAAAAAAGAAAGGAGGAGGCTGGGCATCATAATAGTAATTTATGATTTTACTGGTGTATTATCATTGGGTAATAAGAGCAACTTGAAACTGCCAATTATCTCATAAGAGGGGTATCACCTTTTCTATTTTGAATGACTCCATCGATAAATGCAGGTTCTGCTTGCTAACAATCCATCACGTAATCAGTGGCCTTACAACAGGAGAGACTGCACGAGAAAGGGAGGCAAACAAACCTTCGAACACACCAACACTCGATGCAAGCTGAGCCCTTGGCTCGGCAGCAGAGCGAGGGGAGGGGGCGCTGGGCTGGGAGGAATCGCCTGCAGCAGTCGGCAGGTCACACACACAGAGTGTGCAACAGCAAACTCAGTTTACAAAGAGACATCTGTTCCATTACTTCGATGCATTGTGGCTAATTACATCCTGGCCCATCTGTGAAATGACAGCCACTTATTCTCCAGTGAACCATAAAATCTGTACATGTTCAATGTGGGCAGTGGGGAGTAAGAGGAGTGCAGGGGGAGGGGGGAGGATGCAGAGGGGAGAACAGGGGAATGGCACCAAGGCGAAGCACCAGGCAAACACCGCATCTCTCATTCCCGCCTGGTGTCAGCCACGAAAGAAGGAACTCTGCAGGAAAGGCCCTAACAAAGCACTGTCATTTTGATCCAGGGCTGCAAAACTTGCTCTAACCTAAAGCTCCTCGCTCCCCATATTTGCATGTGGAGGGGAGTGAGATGTGCCAGCAGTAGAAATTATTCCAGACCTGCATCCCTGTGCTTTATATGAGGATTTCTACGGTGTTTCTGCCATTGCTGCTTATATCATCTCTACCTGCTGGTCACACAGCTCTCTTAGGGGCTATTCTCCTGTAAACAAATCTAAGTTTAGGCTCAGAGGAATTAAAACCAAGGACTTATCTCCCACTGTCTCCAACAGATTTTTTAAAAAATGAAAGAAACTGCAAGAAAATGAATACCACCTCAACTTTTATACGTGCAACAAAAAGAACCTTGCATTCACGCATGACTGTAAGCCCCCAAGTTAAATAAGACAAGGCACGTCTTATTTCCATACCTAAGAAAGATAAGCAAAGCATGGCACTCAGCACCAGACCAGCAAAGAAGGGTTAAATCCTGATCCTGGTAAGTCTGTCAGGAAACCTGCAAATTTTTCAGTAAAGTTGTGTCAAATATTAGCCAAAGGCTGCAAAGAATTGTCAGTAAGTTTTGTTAGGGGAATGGTGGCTTGGCTTGATGCTAGCACAGACCTCTTACAGAAGCAGTTTCACCAGCAGCTATCAACAACTGGTGACTCCTAATTTTGCATGCCACAATCCTGCTGCACAAATTTCTGCAAAATTTCCTGTTTTGGTGTCTCTGGTGAACAGGGCTCTGGGGTGGTGGAAGTAACCAAACTGTTATGAGGCAATTAAAAAATGGCTGCAGGGTTAAGAGAGGGGCACAGACTAGAAACAGAGCTGGGTTGCTGAGTGCTAGCTTGGTAATTGGGGGCACTGCTTTTGTTCCAGGATTTCTGGTGTAAAAGCATTGCTTTCCCAATGAACCAATCACTCTGTGTGGGTTTGGGCAGAATTTGCTCAGTGTGAGGAACTGCTCACTCCCAAAATATCAGCAAAAATAAGCGTACAAGGAAGGAGGGTAAGGAGGGTTGCTCATATAATTTACAAACCAAAGCTGTGGAAATCTGATGGAGTCTCAAACCAGTATGGCAAAAGCCAAACTAAAGAAAGCTAGGATGCTTTGGGATGTGATTTCTTGCATTTGGCCATGGGCTAAAGGAAGATATTAATCCATCTGAATCCCTGACTGAACCATACCCTGCAGGTGTTACAGCTATTCTAGATAGTCAGGTCTAGAGGGGAAGAAAAATACAATTAATCTAGGTACATGATACACAAACAGATGAAAAAAAAAAGGAAGCATTACAGGAGGCTGGCTTGTGTTCACAGCCTAAAGCAAATCCACCTGAGGCTGAAACATCAGGATAAATAGTGTGAGCTTGGTGGTTTTGCTCCAGCTTTATAACTGGCTGTTGGGGGTTGGGTTTCTTTCTTATAGAATTTTTTCCCAGAAGTTGCTAACAGACTAATTACTGGATACCTACGGGTGCTTAAGGAAGACGAAAGAAGTAGCTGAAGCCGGGGAAGAGTGCGGCACTTGGCTACACTTTTTTCTCTGGGTGAGTTTTCTCTTAGAGGGACAGTGACACCGCCAGAATGTGAGACAGGTAAAGGACGGGGGCTGGCCCAGCTGGGGAAACTGTGAGTGGGTCCCTGGTTCTGATTGCTGTTAATGCCACGGTTATTGATGGTCTGTTTGCCTTGTTACACACACCAGGAAAGAACTGTTATTCCTATCCTCATATCTTTGCCTGAGAGCCCCTTAACTTCAAAATTATAACAATTCAGAGGGAGGAGGTTTGCATTCTCCATTCCAAGGGAGGCCCCTGCCTTCCCTAGCAGACACCTGTCTTTCAAACTAAAACACTGGCCTCAGTAGCTATTGACAAACCAATATAATTGGGATGAAAATGTATCAGGACCTAGTGTTGGGAGCAAAAGTAACTGGAAAATTTAATGAAAACGTTCACCACTTCCTCCAGCTTTTGGTCTGCACTCTGTTGATTCTCCTTCAAACATTCTTTTCTGATGAAGGCTTCAACACTTAAGGCCAGCACAGACATTGAAAGCCACCTCACTTATGACACACAGGTCACTGATCAGGCAGTGAAGAAGCTCGAAGCTTGTTGTGATGTTAGCACAGGGATCCTGCAACTCAGGATCCCTGCAACTTTTAGGCAGCCCTAGGTCCAACTGGGGACCTTCTGCTGGGACATGAGGATGTGGAAGAGGAATGTCTCTAGGACAACCCACCTGTCCTGTGTGAAAGCAGCAGCAGCACCTGGGCTCTGTGTAGTGTTTTTGTAATGGGCAGGTTTTTGCAGGGTTTCTCCACAGACAGATGCAAAAACTCCTACACCCTTGAGCTCTGCTAGTGGGTTAGCATCTACCATCATTTGTGAATCTCCAAGGTAAAGCACAGCTCTTCCAAAGCACCTGCTTTGACTGACAGGTTTGAAGCAAGTGGCTCAGTCTTACTGTACTTGACAAAACCTGCAAAGCTATTGAAAGGCATCTGAGTGGTGTCAGTCTAATTTAGAATGGATGCTATAATTTCACTAAACAACAGGCAATTGGAGAAGGCAAACCAGAGGGAAGGAGAGGGCTGACTGAGCTGAATTCAATCTTGCAGTGGGTTCTACTGCTGGAACAGCTGGTGCTTAGTCTATGGATAAATAAAGGATTTAATTTTCCATGGACATCAGGCTGCCTTTCCTCACCAGCGTTAAACTGAGTCACACAAAAGAAAAGATTAGCAGAAAAAGAAGCTCGCAGTGTGAAACTCTACAAAGAGCTTACAGGAAGGATTTGTAGTAAGTTAATATCACTAGCAACCACACAGTTCCAGAAGCTCACAAGATTTTGGTGTAAACTGTGGTTTAGTTGGCTCACATATTAAGTGTCAGATCCAGCAACCTCAGTTGCACAGAGGGAACCTCCTTCCACACTGTCTTAACAATGAACTTGGTCTCAGCCATGGTTTTGTTGGATGTATTGACCTGTCAGTTCTGATCATTCATCTGGGAGTGATGGCCAGCATTGCATCTTAGCCTGCTCTGGGATCTGAAGCCTTAATGTTTCACAGTAGATTACCACAACTTAATGAGCACCAAGAAAGCGTATCAGGTGTGGGCCCAGGACTGATCCTGAGTTCATTCTGATCTGGAAAGATCAAAAGAGATATCCCCTCTCCTCTATTTTCTTTTTCCCTTACCTTTCTCACTGATTATGGACACACAAGGTGAGTTTCTCCTCTCTTCTCCAGCAAAAGCAATGACAACTGGTGAAGAGAAAATGGGTGACATCACAGGGGTCACAAGTAAAAAATAAAGCAATGGCAGAAGGAAAGGTTTTTAATGATTCCATTTAAAATGCTGCTTCCCCCTGAGTTTGTGTGGTATGAATTCTTCTTCATATCTGTTTCAATAAGAAATGAAAACTTTGTAACAAAGGACATCTGTTCTATAAATGCAGAACTTCCAGTTTTTCAATAAAGATGAAAAAAATGTCTTTGAGACTTTCAGGAGTTTCTCTGTCAGAAAGCACAGATATCCTTGAGGCCTATACAGCTAAGTGAAAGCTACCTGATCTCTTTGAGAATCCATCCCTTCCCCCCTAACTGTTGCCTGTTGTGAAATTCTTTTCAAGTAATTTTTTCCACCTGTAAAACAAAGGTGATCAGCTGCAGTGTTTCAAAGATATGGATCTATGCTTCCTCTTTACTCTCTTAAGGGTAAATTCTTTTAAGGCAAGGGAGGTATGACTTTGCAAAAGCTGAAACTATTCCCAACCAGTAAAGAATAAAGATCTAAATTTCTCCCCTGAGAATTCTGCCTGTTCAGAGAGACATGCCACCTTTTTGAGCCTTCCTGGTTATAAACACCCCCCCACACTTCCTGAGCTGCTGATGCTCATCTCTAAGGTAGGGCAGATGCATGCACTGATTTTTCTTATGGAAGAAGACAGGAAGCCAACTGCTGGTTGTTCCTCCATTACCTGGTTACAGTCCTGCTACCAAGGTGATTAGAAAGTAATGCATAAAGAAACCACCCGAAAATAACTAAACAATCATTTTGCCGTAATAAAAAGACTGGAGGGGGATATTTGTCTCTAAATTTGAAGGCTGACATAAGCAACATTTGAACTGGCTTTAAAATATAAGCTGCTAACCTGTTATCCTTATGCTGGCAGAAAGCTGGTTAGCTTGGGACTTTGAAAGTCCAGTATAAAAGGGGTAGAGGACAAAAGAAAAATTTGGGAATATGTATTAATTAACAAGTCAGCAGAGGAAGGGTTTTTGGTAAATGAATACTATGTTCACTATGTAAAACAAAACCTGGAAGAGGCATAAGAATATTTGTGCACATACATAAAATATACAACAGGGCTGCTACATGCATCACTGCTTGGAACCCTGCAGTCAAACGCTGGGTGTTCTGTTATCAAATGCTACCTGTAAGTAAATCTGGATATGAACTGCTTCTGAAAATGCAGAGCAAGGCAAATTACACGTACTTTACAGCTGCACACAAAAATCACAAGTTCCAGATGCTTCAGAAAAGCCAACCCAGGGAACAAATGAAACACAGGCACAAGCCCTAGTGGACAAACCACTTCACATGTGAGCTCACATGAGAGCAGAAGAGAGAAGGAGAGTGGCTGTATTTTGGCAGAACATAGGCTCAGCTTTCCTTTTCATAAGCACACATAAACCCAAACTTCAAATAAAACACCTGTCACACAGAGCTGACTTGTGCTTGCAACCACATGGCATGAAGTGGTGCCACATACTCATATTTATTTGCCCAGCAGCAAGGGTGCCAAGTGGTCCAACAGGAGGAGCTTACTCATTTGGAAAGCCAATCCGTAAAAAGCATAATTTCAAGGAATACAGAGTGTTTAATGTTATTCAAACAAACCTACTGTGACTGTAGTAGCTTGGAGGAAAAGGCTGTGTTTTATTCTGATGTGCACACTGGGAAGTGATGGCACAGCTGAGCTGCCCAGGATGTCTGAAGAAGAGCTCTGCCTCCCAGCCCTTGGCCACCGAGAGTTTCAGCTTCCAGAGTGCAACACTCAGTCACTGGAATGGCCACTGGCACAAAAAAAAATCACAAGCTTAAGTCCCTCTGTGAGTCTGGTTTACAGCAGCTGCAGGTGCTGAATCCTGGAGATGGAGGAATATGCAGCTGGATGTTGAGTGCAGGGGGCTGCTGAGGACATGGATCCCAGGACAGTGCCCTCCTGGCCAGTCACAATTAGCAGTCCCTGCTAGTCCAGCCAAGTCATTAGCTGGCATGGAAAGTTAATCACCTGTCCACTCTTACGAAAGGGATGGTCCCAACAGGAGAAAGATTGGTGGCTGGAACCACTCAGGGGACAATGTCTGTTCTCTAAATGGTGTCCTATGAATAAATCAATGTCCAAATCCCAGGGCTTCTGAACCTCTACAAACACAAACACTCAGAAAGAATATACATTAAAAAATGATTCTGAATAAAAATGCCTCCCCCTGAGCCCCAGCTCTCCAATGCCATCTCCCTGGTTAACCCTTCCCTGCCCAGACTGTCTTGTCTGTCTCTGATTTGTTGTTCTCATAGTACATTATTTGTTGAAATAAATATGGAGATAAGTCTGAGCAAGACAGCCAGATTGAAATAAATTCATCATTCACGGGCTCTCAAGGGAAGAAAACCATGCATTTTTTCTAAATGATTATTTCTGAAGTGCTGAAGGAATGGCTATATCACTAATGAGGCCAGGGCTCCATGACTGCTGATTATAAATGACCTAAAAAGAGACAACGGGATGGTGCATGTGTGTACAGGGGGATGGGAAAAGGGATGAATTGTTCTTCCTTAGAGTGTGGAATTGACTCCCTGGGCTTCTCAAAAGTCTGAGAGCATTTGTAGTTCACCACAGAGGCAGGCCTGGCATATTTACAGCTGCACAAGGAAGTTTGGACTGCAGTCCTGGGCTATTCTAACAAGTAGACACACAATTCCTCTCCTCCCACGACAGGTCACCATCTACTTACTGCAATCATAATTAAAAAGGAAAATGAGTTCTCTCAGTCGCCCATGGGTCTAAATTATAGGGCCTGCAGGTTGATGCTGCCAGACTTGAGGATAAAGGAAGGAATAAGATTCACTTATGTCTTCTCTCACTCACCAATTCCCATGGAAACAAGAAACTCCTGACAAATGACTGAAATATGCTTGCAAAAATCTTACTCATATGTTTGGTTGGCTACCTTCCCCCATGCTTTCAGGCTGAATGATTACAGGTGCATTACACATGCAGCAATCCCAAGGCAGCTGACGGTGGAACAGAGCAGGATGGCCGCATGTGAGGGAGGGCTGGATGCCAGCCACAGGCAGGAAAATTAGTAATGTGAATTCAGAGAATAATATCACAGTTTGGCCATAAAAAGCTGCAGCTTTCAGATTCCTAGCAGTATTATTTGTATCACATGGTATGTAGAAGTCAGAGCATTTAGAAGTAAAAGATATCTAAGGAACAGCCCCGATACAAAATATGACTTGAGGGTACTGAGAAGATGGGGCTTACTTATTTATTTAATGGCTTGGTTTATACACAGAAATTACTCAGGACACCTTGGAGAGCAGAGATCTGAAAATGAGCTTCTGCAGAAGCTCAGACAAAGGGGCTTTGACAGATATTAAATGGATTCTAGTCACATGCCACTGTCAGAGGTTTCCTAGCACTTTGTGAAGATTGTCCCTTTTTTTCAGGCAGCTTGCCTGACCTGACAGAATTTGGGAGATGCAGCTTTGCTTCCACCAAAACTGTTCCAACTTGTGTGTGGATTAAGGGTAGTAAATGGGAACATTCTCAGTGCAGAAGCTCAAATCAGGGCCCCTACAATCACCTATAGCCTCTATTTCAGCTGGCTGGGGAAGCTCATCACTAATACTTACTTCAGTCTCAATGAGGGACCCCAGAAGGTTTGCTCCCCCTCTCGGGAGATGCCCTTTCCTTGGGGCTTAGGATCACTCACTGATTTCCTCACAGGTACCCATCTTTACAAGGATGGAAAGCCTGCACAGACTTAGCACAGCTGCTAAATCTAGGAGTGGAGGCAGGGAAGAAAAGTTTAACTAAGTTTTCCTCCTTCACACAGGTAATTTGTCACAATCCTTTATAGCTAATAACCCCTCTGTAAAATTTATAAGCCAATTACAGAACAGGGAAATAATTCACTAATAGCCTATATAAGATGGTTTAGAAATCTTGGGGAAAAAAAACTCCAATATATTTAATGCCACAGGTTTCAGAAGCAAATGCTGTAGGTAACACTCCTTTTAAGACTTTAGAGTTCAGGAGGCCTAGATCTGTGCAAGATCTGTTTGAGCATAGCCACTGCCACAGCTCTTGGCTCAGAAACATCACCGGTGGGAGCTGGGGTCACCAGCCAGCTGCACACAACCCGTGCTGGAGCCTGTTTCCTTTTCATCTCTCAAGGGTTGCAGACAGAGTTCCCTTCCCTACCCCTCGTGTAAGTAAGCTCACAGATAAATGAAGTATCTCATTTGCTTTTCCAAAAGCCACTATTTCACCACAGAAAGTAAATCAGACAAGCAAGTGAAGATCATCCCCTGGGCTACACTGTCTCTGTCCCTCTTGCTTGGAGCAGGGAGCAAAAAGAAATCAGCCCAGATGCTGTATCACTGTCATTTCAGAAGTTCTCTAATGAGTCTGAGCCCAGGCTGGGGCTTTAAAAGACTGCAGTGGTGTGTCAGCATAAACAGCCAAAACCAGTGTCATGTCAAGTGGTAACAAGGCCACTTCTGTTTTTACAAGCATCATGCACTTAGCAGATAAAAATTAGCATCCCATCCAAGCCACCACAAGCTGCCCTTATCACCAGCAAGGAGAAACAATGCCCCTGCATGATTGCTGGTACTCGGGGCCACTGATAGAGAGTCCAATTTCTTACAAGCTGTCCCTTAGTATGATGAAGGGACTAATAACCGCACACGGGGGTTTATCTTTTCTTTTACCTCTTGTTGGTCCGCTGGACACAGACCTGCTAATAGCTTTATGGAGATCATTAAATAAGCACAACTAATTACCCTGCACTATCATACTGTGGCTTACAGACAACTAATTACATCATGGAGAGCTTTCTTAACATGTACTTTTCATTGCAGAGGGCCACGTCTGACACGAAGCAAATTTATTCAGCCTTTATGCTATCAGCTGGTACAAAAATGGCACTGAGCACACAGCAGATCCAGATTGCACAACTTTAGCAAGCAAGCCCTCCCAGGAGGCTGAAAAACAGCACATGGAGTGCCCATATTCCAGAACATGTGTAGCTGCGTGGCTGCAAGCCTCCTGCGCACTGACTGTGCTGCCATGGCACAGACTGGCACTGTTGTGTAAATAAAGCTCTGCTTTTCTTCTCTCACGTTTGCTATATGTTGAACAGACAATCACCACTTGCTATGCCTTATGCCCCGACTACACGCCTTGCTGGAGGAATAATGGAAACTTTTCACCAAAAAAAAAAAAAAAAGCAAAAAAAAAGCACAGAACTGAACAGATGGGCAATGAGAAAGAAAAGATACATTGGGAAACTGTTCACCCAGTAAGAGATGAAGAAAAAGAGAAGTTAAGTGACTCACTGTATGTTATGTGGACAGCTGTGTTAGAGGCTGGAAACAAACCTAGGGTTTCCTGACACCCACTCCCTGCTTAGACAGGGATAGCACCAAACCAAAACAAACCAAATTTTTTAAAAATAGACTTTGCAGACAGATATCTAACTAACAATACAAGTTAATACCAAATTATTCAAAGTGGATGTGACTGAATGCCTTTTTGTGCTCCTGCAAACCTAAAAAGGCTTTGTTCTTTAAAGTGAAATACTGGGTGAGAGGATTTTCTAAGGTGTGCAGCCCTCCTCCTTCCCACTCCCTGCATAAACAGCAAATCAAAGCATTTGATTTGCAAGCATTTCTGGACAGCCACATAGTACAAAATAGTAACTCCTTCTCCTCAGGGACAATATCTTGAAAGGATGAAGCAAGGACACCTCTCAAACCACACTCATAATGATCCTTAGCATTAATAAGAGTTCTATGTGTAAAAAAGCAGCATATATCTTACTAAGCAAGTGACAGTAGGCAAATGAACTGGTAGAAGAGGGCAGAATATCTTATTCATAGCTATTAGCTAACTGGTCAAAACACCTGAGTAGAAATGTATGTTCAATTATACACATATTCAACTCTTGGACATGTATCACAACCACCTACACCTATACAAAGAACATGGTCCTTACCTTGCTGTTTGAGGCATTTGAGTCAATGGGCTTCATAAGAAAATGTTAGCCTTTACAAAGGGGCTTCAAAAATCTCATGAAAGATGTTTTCTGCAATTCTCTAAGACTCTACCTTTCCCTTCTCACAAGAGGATGATTTTCACAGGGACCAAACTGAACGATGAATTGCAAGCTCACTGTAGAAGTGTAGCAGAAACAGGAGACAGAGAGATTTCTCAGGGTCCAGACTGACCTTGGTGAGCAACTCCAGATAAAGGCTACAGTGCTTGGTCTCCCACCATGATTTTCAGAGGTGGGTCACTTCAGTTATATCTCCCCCTGTAACAAGAGACAGCCCTAGCAGAGATGGTACACTCCCTGTACAAAAGAAACCATTAGAAGAGGACAGGACAGGAACAGAGAATTCTGACATGGAAGTCAGAAAAAAAAAGGCATGAATGAGACAAAGAACAAAGGTGCACCATGTCTTGGGTTCCTCAGCATGATGCCATGGAGATGGCATGTCCTGCTGTAGGCCAGTGGAACAGCAGAAGACTTTAGGTAGAAAGTGGGCAAACCAACCTGTAGGAGTTTTGTTACTCCCACATGAGTCTTCCCTGATAGGGAAGAATTGTCCTTTAAGTCCTCGTTAAGTAAAAAATGAACTGGATTCTGGCTGTATTCATTCTCCAAGTTGTTTATTCTTTCCTTATCAGCAATTTCTGCACACCAGGCTTTACACCAGCCTAGTGTGAAGGAGAAAGGTACCAAAAAGCCTCCAACACACAGATTCAAGGCTCTCTTAAAGATAATTCACCCAATTATCACCCAAAATGTACATTATTTCTACTTTTCTACCAATTACTGACTAAACTTCTATTCACGTAACTGCATGGTGGCAAATTCCAACCAATCACCCTGTGCCACCAACACTGCAGGATATGGGGGAGATGAAGAAGGAGGAAGAAGCCTAAAAAACACAGGGATCCTCTGTCTTGTCTTAATTTACTTACCATTCT
Organism: Thryothorus ludovicianus; assembly: GCA_013397245.1. NCBI lineage: Eukaryota > Metazoa > Chordata > Aves > Passeriformes > Certhiidae > Thryothorus > Thryothorus ludovicianus. The sequence continues at coordinate 243,045 of VZTB01009769.1, read as the reverse complement.
AACAAACCCAAAAATCTACATTTCTCACCCTGTGATAAATTACATATTATGCTAATACCTAATTTATTTTCCTGACAATTCCGTTCAAAGCCTAGGAAGCCCTTTCCATGGACAAAGGTTAAAAGCAGTTATTTGACAGAAGGTTTGGATCCTTTAAAACATGCAGAGGGATATTCTCTGCATTCTGGATTCCAACACAAGCTGTTGAGAACTGTGCAATGTTAGGCACAAGGAGGTCCTGTGAGGTCCTCATTACAGTTATCATTACCCACCTCCATTTTGTACTGCACAGCTCTGATAACTCAAGTGACAAGAAGAATGGAATCTGGGCAAGTTGATTAAAGGATGGAAAAACATGCCAATCCTGAAACAGAGCTTCTGCTCAGAACCATCTCCCTCCCTTTAAGCCTCTGATTTTCAAAACAATTTAAAGGAAAATATATGTACCTCCACAGCAGCAATACCCATGACCTAGTTAGTGACTCCCAAAGGAAACACTGAAGTTTCTTATGGCATTTTTGTTACTCATATGCAGGGGAGATTAAAAGACCATCACAGAGCAGCCAACCCTGAACTTTTAAAAATCAGGAAACAAATTCCTAAAATCATAGAATATCCTGAGTTGGAAGAGATCCACAAGGATCATAGAGTCCAACTCCTGGCCCAGCACAGGACATCCTAGGACTCAACTCACACCCTGTGCCTGAGAACACTGTCCAAACACTCCTTGAACTCTGTCAGGCTCGGTGCTGTGACCACTGCCCTGGGGAGTCTGTTCCAGGCTCACCCCCCCTTGGGGTGAAAAACTTTCTTCTGATACCAAACTTCCCTGACTTAGCTTCAGGCCATTCCCTCACGGTCCTGTTACTGGTCACCAGAGAGATCAGACCTCACTATTTCTTCTTAGTTTAATGTTTTGTCTTTTTCTCCTTTGCCTATTTTTGCAGGTGCCAGGTTCAAGCTTTCCTTTCTAGAAGATGTCTTTTCTTCACAAAAATGAAGACTGTTGCAGGATCTGAGACCTTCCAAAGAAGGCACCAAATAAAAACTCCATGTTAAAATGTAAGCTGGAGAATATGGATTGTCTTCTGAAAGCATGGGTCTCAATCATCCATCCTTCAGAGACACAGGAATGGCCAAGAGTCACATGGGAGATTTGGTCTCTTCAAATGAAATCCCATTGCCTGAGTCCCCAAGGCCAATGGCTGCACATGGAAAAAAGGGGAGAATAAACAATTTCATGCAGTCTGATACTATACTCCTGCTCCACTCACCCTGTACTAACCTACCCCTTGAGGTTATTGGAGTAGCAAATCATGTAACACATTGATTTTTAGCTATTTTAAGTGAATACAGGATTCATATGTGCATTCTTCCTCCAAAGAATGAAGTTGTAGAGGGCACAGCAAGACACATTTTGTTCTGTCAAAGCAGTCTGTAAGTGGAAAGAAAAACCTTTGCTTTCTGATATTATAGACAGAGGCATGAAAAGAGAACAGGCTACTGGTGCCTCCACACATGCAGGTGCCCCTGAGTGAGTGCAGAGATCCGTGCTCTGATCACAAGACAGCACTGAAGGATGTCAAAACTGCCAAAGAGCCCCATGCCTGCAGGCAAGCAGTGATTTCCCTCTGCCTTTGAGACTCATAGCTTCAAATTTATAGCCTGAACAGGAGTCCAAAACTGGGCAACACACTAAAACTTTCTTCCAGAAAGGCAAAAGCATCTGTTCCAACAGCTTGACTGTTTCTGAACAGGTCATCTCCTGTGTGCAGATGCACAGGGAATCCAAAATCCCCAGAGGACGCTGTTCCACGTGGGTGATTGGCATGTGTGGTGTCTACTGACAGGCAGCCTGAAAGTTTGGCATTTGTTCCACATTTTAGATCCTCAAGATTTAGTGCTGTAGGATTCATACCTGAGAAGCCGTGATTCTTGGGGACAGCATACAATTCACAGAGGGACTCTGCACCTTTCCTTTCCTCTTCCCTTTCTCTTCTAGATTTTTATACAGCGTTTTATAAATTCCTTCCTTTATAATTCTTTTCCTTCCCTTTCTCCCCACTCCTAGCTGCTTTCAGTTGATATAGGACAAAGTAGAGGTCACAGGAAGAGTGAAGACATATAATCTAATTTTCATTTTATCCATTAATCATGCACGATTTCAGCCAGGCATTTAACAAGGTGGAACTCTAAAGTGATCACTCTCTAGAGTGATGGGGAAAATTTCCCTCTAATTCCCATTGCTGCTTCACACTCCTGTTCATGCTGCACAGAGCAGCCTCTCCTTTTAACAGAGAAAAATGGATCTACATGTCCCAAAAAACTTATGCTGCCCTGAAATTCTTCTCAAGAGCTTTTACTATATTTAAAAGTGTTGAGCTGAGGCTGTTGGTGCTTCCTTTGTGGGTGGCTGGATTTCGGGGAGGTGTAGCTCAAAGCAAGCCAAATAGGAAGCTCTGTATTTTAGTACATTTTGATATCAACTTGTAATTATTGCTACACATTATTCTAGCTCTCAAATCAGAAAGCCTAGAAGTAGTTCTGTGTCTGCACCCCTTATACACTCTCTGGGAGCTAGACTCCCAGCTAGTCAGGATGAAATCTACAGTGAGACAACTCTGGAAATTACAGAGATGTGCACTAATCATACGTAAGGTCAAGGAGCCTGGATGTATGTACATCCACTCATCCTTGCACATCCACAGATGAGGCAGAAGAAGGCATCTTCTTTCTCTGCTGGAGTCTGATGGGTACTGCACCATTTGCAGCCTTGCAAGACGATGTCTCAGCCCCTCTCTCTATCTCACCTTTGTTCAATTCTTTGGCAAAGTGACCTTAGTGTGCAGAGGGGAAGCAATCTCTCTCGGGTTTAAGAATGAGTGAGGGCTATGGAGTGATGGAGTGAGGAGCCCAAGGAGAGCTGCAGCAAGGCACACTTCTCAGTGACTGTCTATCTGCTTAACAGGAGGGACCTGGCCTCCTCTCTTGGTCCATGGATGAACTCTGACATCCATGTTACTCCATAGTTCAGGAAGCTTTTGTATTTCACAAGGTTTCTATGCCAGCTATGAATGCCCCAGTCTCCTTCCAATCACTGTGCTTTTGTCAGAGAAAGGGAGCAAAGGCTTATCCTGAGCTGTGAGGCAAGAGACCCAAGGACACTTGTCCCTCCCTCTGAGGGAAAAATACTGCGTTTTCTAAACCAAAAAGGCAATAAACCCGAGAAGTGTTAGCTCTGTCAGAGGCCACTCAAGGGCATCATTCAACAGAAGGTAAGAATTAGCAGTACATTCCTTCACGCATTCAAGGTTTCAAAGGAACAGTGGGATGTTTAAAGGAAGAGGAGCGCAGGTGCACTGAAGTAGGATAAGATTTGAGTATGTCAAAGACTGAGTTGCTGACAGGCACTGTTTTGGAGGGACCCTGACCAGTTCAGCTCTGCAATGGCGAAGGCATTTGCCAAGATAACATTGCCACTCTGGAGTCTTCTGCTCTACTCTGATGACAGAGGTGCTCATTGGTTCTAGGGAAAAAACTGTGTCCTGCAGCTGGTTCGCTGTCTTTCTCCAAAAAACTACAACCTTGTTTCTAGGAGGTTTCTCTAGTAAGATCACTGGCTCAAGCAAAGGGGCCATGATTCCCACACCCAATCTTTAAATTCCCAGAACTACAGGGATTTCCCAAAACACCAGTGCCATTTCATCCCTGACACAGGCTATGGAGAAGTGTCATAGGAACCAAAAGCCCCTTTAGGACAACACTGATAGGAACAGGGTGACAAAGAGGTGAAATGAAAGATTTATTACATTTTGTTTCCCAGTTCTTAAGGGCCAATGCCCTGTGAAACCAGGAAGATGGGAAGGGTAGCAGGGATTATATTCATCTGCCAGTGTTTCTAATCAAATTTACCAGCTGCGGAAGATGTTTTGGTATTCTTGTCTAGCCAAATCAAAATAATAAAGATACAGAGAGAAAGTTTTAAAAGAAGAAATGAGAATTAGAGACTCAATGACCTAACCTCACTCAGTTTCTATGGGATTCAGGAGCATCGCCTCCTTTTTGAAAACTTCCTTTGGCATGTAAAGAACACAGTCGTGAGAACTAAAATACTGCACCTGCTGTCAAGAGTATGGATCAAGAACAGGCAGACTGGCTCAGTTCTTATGATTCTACAAACTTAATTTTTAGTAGTCCAAAATAGAATTACCATGAAGTTCAGGAGTGATTATGTGTAATAATTAAAATAATTTTCACAACACTATTACTGAGCAAGCCCTCTGTTTTATAAGCAACTTTATTATGCTGAGCCAAACCATATTTCACAAGGCAAAAATCTGATCAGGCCACATTTGCCAGGTGAGTATTATGTAATGTTTCCTTTTCAGGTGCTTGATCTGAGAGTAGCAGCACAGAGGTGAAATTTTGACTGCTTGGTTTGATGTTTGCAATATGTGTATGTCTTCAGTTTTTACTGAAATTATAAATTGCAAGCAACCCCTGGATGCACAACCCCACCTCTCCTAACAGACTTCTCTATTCTCACAAGGACAATCAACAGCATGAAAGAATCCCCTTCAATTTACAAAAGAAGTTCCCAGTCTCTGAGTTTTAAACTCTTGGTGATCCATCTCTTGCAACAAAACTCAACGTAGACAGTCTGTTAACAGCCTGGATTTTCAGCATTCACTGCTCAGGGTGGCTGTCTGCCTGTGTGTGCAGGAATGACTAACTGTGCTCTGGCTTCCAGGGACACCAGCAAAAACAAGAAGGGATTGCATAAGTGGAATATTTCCTGGTTTAAGCATTTAAATTAGTTTCCTCTTTTCCTCCATTATGCATTATTCTAAGCAAGAGGATATAACTCTGCTTGCAGGAGGGAAACAAGAAGCAGATGATGTGACAGAAAAGCAGAGACATATATGCACAGAAGCCAATTTTTTTTTTAATTACACCACTATTTGAATGCAAAATTCAGAGAGAAATTACTATAAACATCCAAGATTGCTTCTAAAGTAATGAAAAAATCCTTCAAAAAGATTGTATTAAAAAAAATCTGATGTGTGCCTTTTAAATAGATAAAGAAGTTCAACTTTGGAGTGACTGAAATACAAGTTTGTCATAACCCTAACTTTGTACTTGGCTCCAGATACTATGACAGAAAACATTTGATAGCAAATATTTAAAAAATACAACAGGTTTCCTTCCATTCCTGACCAATAATGATAAAAAATGTGCATAGGATTTGAAAACCATCAATAAATTCTTTAAATCCTTGTCTGCCTTCTGCAACTGAGCCAGCATATCTCCTTACAAAGTAAGCCTGAAAACACTTTTTTTCTTTTTAATCATGTGTTACCTTTAGACATTTTTAGATTTGTGTTTTTCTCCTGTACCCAAATCCTTCCTTTGTGGGAAAGCAAAAATAAACACAAATAAGAAATTGAATGAGTATGGTCAAAAGTCAGTGATGATCAACTTTTTAGTTGATACTGGGATCATATTGCCATTTTAAAAATCAAGTCTAACTGAATGCTGCTAAGGCATCCAAAATGACACCAAAAAATTATAGTACTACTCTATTAATTTCTGTTTTCCAAGGATTGCTGCTGATAACATGTATTGGAAGACATGTCCTACTTCCTGTAATTTCAGAAAATACAAATAAGGAAGATTTCATTGTTAAATATATTTTAAAATCAGAAAAAAGTGAGAGGAGTCACAAGCAGTAGGGCAGAGAGGTGGCCTTGAGTGAAGTAGAGGTAGATTGCCAGATAACACAAAACATTCCTGGTTTTCACTACTGATCATGACTTTTTTTTTTTTTTTTTTAACAAGGGCACAGCATTTATGTAAATGCCAAGCTACTGGCAAATAAAATAATGGCATTGTGTGTACTCTCCTCTCTTCTCTGGAAGAAGAATATGCCTTTGCACAGTGCTTGAGTACCTGAAGCTGCCCCCAAACTCTGCTGGCCAGGAGCTGCCTGTGCTGGGACTCAAGGGAACCATGGCTGCACTCCAAGCCTTGGGATTCACTGCTGTCACTAAAGGATATCAAATTTCTGTGTGCAGGGTTGCCTCTTGTACAAACCTGAGGCTTAGTTTGCTGTAGGTTTCTTCCTGGAGTCCTCATGTGAAAAAGGCTCCAAAACATCCCTTGGGTACCAACTGCTGCTGCCTCTGCTCTGAACAGCAGCACTCATTCCCCAATTTAAAAGCCCCACAGCTTTGAAGCAGGGTATGACATGTTTCTGCAGTAACAGATATGAACTTCTCAGAACTCATTATGAGAAGGAGTATATATCTTCTCCACAAATCCATCTGAACACTGAAGCTTTACTAAATACAGTCTGTCCCCTGGTCAAACTACCTGGGTCTGATTTCCCTGCACAGGATCAGGTAGGATTTTGCTGCTACCAAAGCAGAAAGCCCCAAATGCAACAGGACTAAAAACTGAATTGCTCTTTTTCCAGAGCTCCACATGCTAATTCTCTGCTAAGCCAAAGCATGGGGCTTTGATTTCCTAACCTCAGAATGTCATCTGGCTCTGGCGTAGGATTACCATTAGCTCATCTGTCCTTACAGTAGGGTCACTGTCACATCATATGTCACTTGAACAACCTTTAGTTTTTTAGATTTTTGTCTTTTTTAAAATCAGTGTTCATCTGGAAGAGCCTGGATTCCCTTGGCTTTCAGAACCTGCTTTGCATTGCTAATGCATGAGGCTGTAGGCAAAGTTGCATTAGTGAGACAGAGAAAGACACGGAGAGAGATACTAAGGAATTGCTAAGACAAAATGTTTTCAGGTTGCTCTTCTCTTCAGTACTAACCAAAAAAAAACCCCAGTCACCCAAACAAAACATCGGAGAAGGTTTATTCAATTTCCATTTACCAAACTAATGCCCCCTTTTTTTTTTTTTTTAATGCTTCTGCTTAAGTTCATTATCCAATGAATATTCCTGGCTTGCAACAGAGCAACAAGAGAGTCTGACCTAGAAAGAGCAGGTCAGGCTCCACATGGAAGCCATCACAGGGTGGTGAGTCACAGCCTCAGTACACACAAGGTATGCAAATCTTCTGATACAGGAAGAAAAAAAACTCCTGCAAAATTTGTGGGCAATTAATTCTCCCCCTCCCCTCTCTAGTACTGTAGTAAGAGAAAGGGTCATCAGTCTCCAGATTGTCACTCTCTCAGAGGAATAACAAAAGAAAGCAATCAGTGGGTCTGGAGGTGATGCCGTAAGAAGGCATCAGAGGGAGAAATGAAATGGGTCTTCCAAGATCAATGGCCAGCCTTCGGGGGCATTATGAGGATTTTATACTCCTATAGTACCTTTCATCCTGAAGGAACTCAAACAGCTCTAAATAATATACTGATCTCACACGAAGGCTGCATCCAGTGAAAGGGGGCAGAGAAAACCATGTCCATGCAGGTGGTCATACGACAGCTCCTGTGCTAAAAGGATCACAGGAACACCTACAGGAAATGCAGGTCTCTGCCCCAGAGGTTTAATAAGCCTGGACCCGACTATGTAACACAGACTTGTGTAAGGGGATGTAGAGGAAAAGAAGATTACCAAAACACAGGGAAATCAGGACAGAGAAAAGACATCCATAGCTGACTTCAGAGGGAAAAGACATCAAGTCAAACCACATACATAAGAAGCAAATGGAAACACTCCACAGCCACTCAGAAACAAAAGCAGAACCTGGGAAGTTGTATTGAAGCTGCATTGAAGGGCACATTCATGTTGTAGAAGAAGACAACAGGGCTTTTTCTACCAGCTTAAGGATGAGCAAGTCACAGTAGAGTTCAGACTCAAGATGAAGATGATGAAGAAAAAAACCTGTCTCTCACTGAAAACCACAAAGGATCCCTACCTCACTTCTATGCCTCATCTTCCACTGCTTTTCCAATGAAGAAGTTCACCAGGGAATGCAGACAAAAGAGCAACATTAGCTACATCCCTCCCAGGGTAACCACTGGATTAAAGGTGTTCATGCAGCCCTGAATCAAACTGGTCAGCTTAAAAGTGTCATTGGAGAGCTCATGCAAAGAGTTTTCAAACAGATTTAGCTACACTTAGAGATGCAAAGATACATCAAGTATAATCTGTTGTTTTTCCACCCAGAGTAAATCCTCAACTAAGCCTCAATTTAAAAAAATTAGTTTCAACAGCTCATCTTCCTGTGCCTCTTGTATTTCCCTATCTCCTTGCAGTCTGGGGCATCCAGGTGTGATTGTGATCTTCCCCATGATGGGAAGTTAAGATACAAATGACAGAGGAAGAGACTACAGGTTGACCTCCTTGTCAGATTAAATCCATTATGTGTGATTAAAACTTAACAAAAAGCAGTCACATTAAAAATTACTATCATGAAGTGCACCATGATTTACTGACTAAATGAATGAGAAATTTATCTGAATAAAATAGTCCTAGTCCTCCTGCATTGACAACACATGATAAATTGCTGATTGTGAGAACATCATTGCTTGCTGTTGGATGACTTACACACATTGATTTTTCCTAACAACACTAATTATCATAATAGCATCTCCACATATATTACATAAAGTTTCCTCTTAGCAAGCAAAAATTATTTCAGGCCTTCAGATCCCAAACTGCAAAGAATAAAGATGGAAAGGAAGGATTTACAAACTACCTCCTTGCCTTTTATTATGCAGATCAAAGGTTCAACCCACTGGATCTTACTTGATCTTGAAGAGATAGGAACAACATTCAAGACAGCAGGGCATTGTGCAATGAAGCTGTGATCACTGTGATCGAAGTGGGTTGTTTTTTGCATACTGGTGATCTAATTTTGTGAGGCCAAAAAAAGCCTTTGAGAAAGAAGAATGCAATCCCAAAGAACAAGGAAAAAAAAAGCTCAAAAAAACTACCATTTCTCCAATTTCATTAAGATGCACATGGGCAGACTGTGCAGTCCTTATGTAAGTTGCTCTCGTTGACTAAGGTTGTGTAGGTGAGAAATCTCTTACTAAGTTGAAAAGGAAAAGCACAGCCTATTAATAGGAAATTAAAAGTGGTGGACCTGATAAGAAAAATTGAGGAGAGAGAAAGAGAGACCACATGTTCTCAATTAACTGATAATCAATCACAATAACCCACGTTCTTTTCTTTGAGAAATCCAAGAGGTGATAAAAGACCACCTTAAAAAAAAATAAAAAATGCCCTGCCATTTAGTGTCCTTGCCAGTTCATGCATTTCAGACTTACCGTGAGGATTTTCATGCTTTGTACAGAGGAATGCGCTGCTCAGGAGCATGAATAAACCAGGCTATTTATTGACATTAATGTTTTGGGTTTCTTGACCCCCTACACTGTATTAAAGCAGAGAGCCTGGGCAGAAGCAGACACTTCAGCTGCCTTTCATGAAAGAGCAATGCCAGACTGCACCCAGGAGAGCTCCCAGCCCGTGCTGGCCACTCCACAGCTGCTGTCTGCTGTGGGAAGCACAAAGCTGGGAGCTCTGCTAAAGTTACAGCCCTGACATTTCCACTCTGCTCTGACTTGTGCTGCCCAGAAGCCAGAGCCCTCTCTGGCACAATGCTTGCTAAGTAGCTGGGAAGCAGAGCAGGCAAGCAGGATGCTCCAGACAGGTGAGTGGATAATAAGGCATAAGGACTCTGCTGGTCTTTATTCAGCTTTCCCTGGCCAGCTGCAGTGGGAAGCATCTTGCTGACAACAGTGCAGGATTGACATGCATGGTGTGAGCATTGCAGCTTCTTCTGAAAGGCAGAAGGGCTTAGAGGCCCTGTTCTTACCCCAGGCTGCTTTCTCCTGAAGGGCTGCACTGCTAGGTGTGGTTTTCTCACTCCTTGACCATCATTCATTGCCAAGCTGGGGCTTTTCCACTGCTCCATTAACACAAAAATCCCAGGCTTTCAGTGCATCTGACACACTATCCATCCTCAGCCAAAGCAGGCTCCGTCCAAGGGTGTCTGCAGGTGACACCCATGTCCCTTTCAGCAGGGCACTTGGAAAACAGCCCACCTCTTACGTAACCTGAGTCAAGGATTATAATTTTTTTGGTAGCGGTTTTCACTCCTGTCTGCACCTTGGGAAGGACTGGGGATGTAACCCCCATGCTGTTTGCAAACCAGGTGCAGGAATGGGTAAGTGCAAAGGGAAATTTCTAGAGTGGCACAGCTGGTGACTTCTCTTGTGTCACGGTGAGAAATTTCTGTCATCTTCCACTGACACCCAGAGCTTCAGACACACAAGCTTTTTGGTACATGCAGTTTCCCCATTGTGTTATCTTTTACCTAGGGGAGGTGAACAGGCACTTGGGGAAACACAGAAATGATTCTCCTTGATCCTGGGCTAACAACCCCCACACAATCAGATGAATAAGGAGAATACATCTTCAGAGTGACCACATACACTAAATTTTACTATAAATCCATGTGCGTTGTGTAGTTTGTGATACACATAGTAACTATTCCAGAAATGTCTTGAAAAGCTTTAAATATGTTTCTATGCATGTGTCTGTGGGAACAGTGAAGCTGTCTTCAAGAGGTGGGACCAGTTTCACATGGTATGAAGGGTTCAAAAGTTATTCTCCCAAAAAAAGTCACTTAAAATTGCTTTTCCATCTGTAAGACTGCAAGAGTTTGTAACCCTAATTTACTGCATTCTCCTGCCATAGATAAATCCTATAGGTGTGCATGTCCCTGGCCACTTAACAACAGAAAATTCCTACATATTTAGTTTTGTTTTAGGCATCTGTGATAAGGGCGTACTACAAATAATCTTGATCCAGTGAAGCATTTCCACAGTTTGGAACACTGAAATTCTGGTTGAGATGGATTGGTGGTCAGGCTGCAGGGAGAGAGGCCAAATTTATCTCATGGATAGTGCTGCTACATCAGTGAGAGTATAGCTAAGATTCCCCAGTTCTTCACCTGTCCCATGACAGATGGTTAAAAAGCCTTTTAATATGACAACAAATACTTCATACTATTTCCATCTGCCACAGGTATACAGACCACAGAAAGCCATGGTGTCTGCAGTAATTTCCTGTGAACTGTGACAATACCAGAAAAAGGTCCTTTGCTATTTAATGGATAAGGAGGGGAAGCAGAGAGATAAAACTAGATGAGGGGAAACAGGAGGTAAACTTGAGCAGGGAACTTAGATGGAGAGAAAGAAAAGGGGCTCATGGAGTAGTGAGAGAGAGAAAAGAAGCAGATAAATAATACAGGACAGATTTAAAAAAAAATAAATTCCTCCCCAACCTGCTGGATTCAGAGGGAAAGAAAAACACACTGGAAAAAAAATTCCCTGGAAAGTGCATGTTGGGCAGTCTCAAGAATCTTGCTTTCTCTATGCAATACCATGTACAAAAATGAATTTAAAATTCAGATTCTGAAAAGAGGATGTTTACTCTTCAAGGAATGTCATGTCACAAAAGGAGTCATCATCTCAGGAACCCCTTACACTCTCTCTAGGTACACACTTTCAAATTATTTCTCTTTCTGTTTTTTAAGGACCTTGGCTTTTCTCCAGTTTCTCCAAACAGCATAAGCAAACAAAAATCTCCTGTTTTTCATACTAGGAGATTTTAGCCAGAAGTGAGAGACCTGACAACAGATTCTACAGAAGGGTGGAATCATGAGCAGCCAAGGACAAAGCTTCTGGAGTGAGTGAGTAATCAGCTTTAATACTGCCCAAGTGTGAAACAGAAGTGAAAAGGAGACAGAGGAAACAGGATTTTGTGACGGTACTGCTAAACTTGGGCTTGCTGCTTGCTTTCTTATGAGATTCTTGGTCCTCTCTAGGCAGCTCCTCTCTTACTGCAGAGGAAGAGCTGCTAACAAGCTCCCACCGGGTGTTAATGAGGAAACACCTGTTTGGAAGATGTGTGGCCACAGAATGGGTGGGTTTGTCCCAATGTGTAAGATGTGCTTGCAGGCTAATGCATACAAAATGTCCCTCTCACACACGAAAAAGGGGCTGAGCACGAGGTGGGAGGACTCCAGAATGCAGCAAGAGAACAAAGCACATAGGGACTGACAGATCTGTTCTTCTCCTTATTAATAATTTGGCTGTCTCAGACAATACTAAGCTGGTGAACATTAACATAAAGAGGGCAAGCTTCCCATTGCCCATGAGGAATGAAATCTTTGCTGAGAGAGCAGAAGCCACATTCTTTAGCAAATTAGTTGCATCAGCTGGGATTTGGCAGAATCTCCTGAGCACAGGACTCCAAATCTGCACTTAGCCACTTACTGGGACAGTCTTCCAAGAGGTATTAAGTGTTCCTACTATGGACACACACATGTTGCAACATCAGAAAATCTTTCTGGAGGGAACACACATACAGATAACATAATGCTTCTAGGTAGCATTAGGCTTGAATATTTGGAAATGTTTTGGAAAGCAACAGAAATAGGATCTAACTAGATAAAATGAAAGACAAAATAGGAAGTCAGAAGTGAGATGTACACCTTGCTGCTGAACTGGAACATCCTAGGCACCCAGGAAGCACAGAGTGATATTAGAGAGCATTCCTTCACACAGACACAGGTGAGGTAGGTTTGAATGGATGCTGATACTGGTCCTGGTAACACTGCTCTGGGATCAGGTGGCCAAGCCCTCTGCTGAGGCATAACCAGGCTGTAAATCATATTGCTTTAGAGAAGGGACAAAAAAAAATCCTGGTAATATGTATCCAAAAAGCCAAAAAGCTATACTAGCCACAAAGGAGTATGTAAACATAAGTTTAAAAAGGGCTGTTGGGTTCCACAGGTAACTCCACAAAACACAGTGATGTTCAAAACACTCCTGAGCTACAGCCATGAACTGCAGTAAGGAAAGGTGAGCAAAAATAAGCCCCTAAAGATGACACTATTATTTTCCTTTGAAAATATGAGCCTTACTTGGTCCTAAGTTCCTAGCTGGAACATTAGTCAATGCTTAATGATGTTCTCCTCAAGCAAAAGAGCTGGGATGTATTCATGCTCCTGGGACAAGCAAACAGCCTCTTTCAACTCCATCAAAATGTTCTTGGGGAAAGGTGTGGAAGGGTGGAGGGAGAATGTGGAGTGAGCAAAGAGATTACAACTGAGCAGGGGATTTTCTCTTTCTGGCAGTGCTTAGTCTCCCAGACTTCTCTCTATGTCTTTCTTCCTCTTCTGCCATTTCTTGCACTTTATGGAGCAGCACAGATAATTGTGGACACTCCAGTTGTGGCATTTCTGATTTTCAGATTTCTTCACAGTGCTACCCAAAATGAAGCTGTCACTGTGTGTAATCTTTAATTAGCTGCAACACCTCTGAGGTGGGCACTGCCTTTTCTGACATGTGGCTCTGACACCCTCCACAAAGCCCCACCACAGCAGAAATACCTAGATTTTCTTCCCTCACAATGTTCGTTTTTTGTTTGATTTTTTATATTAGCCTGATCAGGTGCACAGGACTGCCTGAAGGAGCAGCTGGGAAAGGACTGCCATGTATTCCCTCATTCACAAAGGAGCCCATTTCCCCACTACACTGGAAACTGGTGATGGGTACATGGGGAAAAGAATCCTGCAGTTTGCCCTGTTCCCTAGGCTGGCTCTTAATGATCACCAGCCCTTCTGGCCTGCCTTCCACAAAAGCCAGCACCAGTCCCAGCTAGCCTGCAAACAGGAAAGGGGAGGTTACAGGAGACAGCAAAGGAGGATGTGTACAGCATGGGGAGTCAGCAAACAGATCTCTGAGGGGAGGAGGAGCCCATGCTGACTTTTCTTCATTTACCCCCCTGCCTTCCTCTCCGATTGATGTCTGTTTACCTGAGTATAGAGCCATGAGCAGAGAAGAAGTCACCTACAGGTTTAAAGAAACAAAAAAGAAGATTGAGGAAAAATAAAGAGAGGAACAGCATAGAGGTTGCTTTTAAGATAATCACAATCTAGTTCAAAGTAGTATTTTTAATTAGAGGATACCCTATAACCTTTATCCTTATTGATTGATTATTTGCTAAGTTTTCTTTGCTGCAAGCTCCTTAACAGAGAGAAATCAGAGCAGAAGGAGAAGGTAGGGAAAGAAAAGGAGGTCCCTGGCAGAGAAGGCTGGGTGATCACTGTGGAGCAGAAACTGCATGAAATCTACTTAACTGAGTTAAGCAGCAAAGACATTCCATCCTTCCCACAGTAAAGAGAGCACAGGAGAGGATACTGCTTGTGCAAGAATAATTCCTGTAGCAAGAAGATTTCTATATGTACAATTAAACTCTTCTTGGAATACTACTGAAAAAACTAAATTTCAAGTTTGCTTTGAATTAAATCTCAGTTTGTATATGCCCCTACTTTGGAGAAAGATGGAAAAAGAGATGGAAAGAGTTAATTTTTATTCCAGTCACTTGTTCTCTTTACAAAGGGTGGGAAAGACAAAGACATTATACTTAAATTGAAAAATAAACTCCCAGACTACACAGAAAAGGCTTTCCTAGCAAAGGGGACTTGCTAACAGTGTGTTTCCTGCAGAACAGAATAGTCAAAAGGCAATTTTAAATCTAATGTCAGCAGAGACACATGAAATGACACTCAGGCTTAGAAATGCTGCTGAGGGTGGAAATACAGCCTGAAAGGAGATAGTATGTTTCATCTCTTATAATCAGTACAGAGAGCAGCAAGGGCCTCACATCTCAATAATCTAAAGTTCATTGTTATATGCCTGATGAAGGCTAATCATTCATTGATTTATGCATTTATATTCAGATCTTTAGAAATTATAAGGACACCCCCACCTACCCCCCTTTAAATGGTTATTCTGAGAAATAAGATAGGTCTGAGTATGTTCAGATCCAAAACAGTGCCAGAGAAAGTGGGTGGACAACTGCAAAACCTTCCCTTGCCTCTTCCAGGAAATCCTCTGCCAAAAGGAGTTGCAAGAATTGCTCGACTCCCACTGCCAGCAAGGGAAAGCTGACCACCAATCTCATTGGTTAGCATGAGACCTGGAAGATTGGGCAGAGAAGGGAGAAGAGATCTTTCCTGTCTCCCTGAAAAAGAGATGAAGTAGAGAGACTTTCCTGGCCCTGGATCTGTACTGTCAAATCTGGCTAGGACCTGCTGCTGGTATTATCACTGCTGCAAACTACAAGGCCTGGTANTGGCCCTGGATCTGTACTGTCAAACTTGCAAACTACAAGGCCTGATAATCCACTGCACTCACAGCCTTCTTGCTGGTGGCAGATGAAGGAAATTTGGCACATGTAGAGCATTTACTTCACCTGTGTATTCACTATGGACTGTAACTTGGAAACAATATAATTTTATTTGGTGATGTGTATTTTCTCAAAGGACTATGTGACACCTTAGAAATACAAGCACAATCAAAAGAGAGCTTCTAAGAAAGAGGTCTGGAGTTGCATCAGAACCTTGATGGTACAGTTGGGTAAAAGAACAGGTTGGATTGGAATGGGGGTAAGGAAAATCCCCAGTATTGCATTATCTTATCATTATAAGAGTCATAATTTCACATGTTTTCTCTTCACTATAATATTCTGAAGCCAAAAGGGGAAGGAAGAATCAAAGCTTTACTCTAAAAAGCAAACTCCTGTCCCAGATGGATACACAACAGCTGGAAGTCAAGAATCCTAGCAGTACAGAAAACAGGAAGGTAACTACCTTATCCCAAATATGCATTAATTTTATGAGCTCATGATTTCGAAGCAATTCTAGAATTTCTGAATATTTCCAACCAGAAGTGTTGTGAGGCATTTGGGAGTTGACTTTTGTTTTAGGCATTTTGACTTCTATTTGTGAATGAAATTATTCTGTTTATGAATTTAAACATAGGAATATACATTCCTGTAGAATTAAGTTCTGATTAATATTTCTGAGATGTCGAGAAGCAAATTGGCAAACCTAGGAACTGTAGAAGGGAAATGAATAAAAAAAAGGGGCAAGAAGAATTCTAAATGTCTACACTCCAGGAAAAGGAAAAGTTAAGGACACAAATAGGCTTACAAAATTTACACAATCACAAATCTAAAGCTCAAAAATTGTCTAGGTGCAAGCTATGATTCAATCTGCATCATGGCTGGGTATTGTAAGATCCTAGACTTGAGAAAAAAGAATCAGACCAAAATGCTCAGACAAGTGCTCTGCACGTTCTGGCAACCAGTAGTGAGGTACTAAAGGCTAAATAGACAAAGTGCTCTCAAGGATAGGAACCTTACTCTTTGTCTTTGGAATAAATCTTCTCTCAAAATAAAAATGGGAAATATAAAAATCGAACTCATGAGCTGAGCTCACTGTCTACATGAAAGCAGGACAGTTTAGTGGTTTGCAATGAAATCAGAGAGTTACAAAGGCCTAGGGCCAGTAAGAAGTAAGAAGTTGGTTATGGCTGGCATTGATGGAAGCAGGTGGAACAGGTCATGAGACTGGAAAGCTAAAACTGATGATGCTAACTTGCACTTACAGGAAAAAATGGCACAAAGAACCCACCAGGAAAGGGTAGCACTCTATGTAAAAATATGCTGCTACTGTCTGTAGACATTTCGAAACCACAGTGCTTCACAACTGCAGCTGTAATGAATAAAACTGAAGGAGAGTTGATTGGCACACATTGAATCATTGAACTATTGGACCTTGCTAAATAAGAGGACAAACTGCCCTTTACGTAGCAATCTAGATCATGTAGGGAGGAAAAGTATAAAAAAAAGAAGTAAAATAGGGGACATTCAATATACACTTTGTGCAATCAGTAATACAAATGATCTGCTTCTAAAAATAACATAGAACATTTTCTTTACAAATATGAATAATACACACTATAAGTCTTCAAGAAACTTGACAAGAAGAAAATCATACAACAATGTATTTTTATAAACCTTAAACAAATGGAGATGTTTCTATGAATCAAAGAGTCACCACTACAATTGTGTTTTTTAAAGTGGAAAAGACCAGTTATTCTGACCACTCTGTAGCAAAACTATGGAACAACTAGTTTCAGCTCTCTACCAGCTATGACTTGGAGGATTTAACAGTGAGTACTGGTCAGCATGGTTTCAGGAGAGTAGGTTTCACCAAAGAATTTCATAGAATCATAGGGTTATTTACGCTGGAAAAGACCTCTAAGATCACTGAATTCAGCCTTTAACCCAACACTGATGAGCCCACCACGACACCAAGACCCTTAGCACCACAGGTGCATATCTTAAATCCTCCAGGGAAGGTGACTTGCCTGAGCAGTCTGTTCCCATTTCCTTAAAAAGTGTGAGTGGTTTAGTTGGGGCATGGGAGCAATGCTCTTATACTTTGCTCTTGCAAGGTCTAGGCTGGGGGAAAAAAAATTTATATTGAAGAAGAAACATAGCCATATGAAACGAACAAAATTTGTATTACATTAATATGTACACACCCACAGGTCACCAAATGAGGAAATACCAACAAAATAGATATTATTTAGGATTGTGCCATGGAGATCATAGCCAAAAGTTTATTTCTAGTGATTTATACTAACACAATGGGCAGATGACAGCAGGCATGGAAAGAAGGCTAGGCTATGTTCACAAGTTGCCTGGTAAGATGGCCAGAATCCATCCAAACATGTTTTGTTAATCCATCTGTCCTTAAAAATCTACCTGAGACTGATTTCCAGCGAGCACATCAGGACTTTTGTAAAAGGCAGGCACAGCATCTAAACTCCAAGTCAAAGCTTCTGTGGAAAGCAGTGTCTGCAAGTCAAGCACAGCATAGACAGGCATTCACTGTAGCTCTATAGGCTGCTCAGCAAGTGATCCTGTCCTTCATTATTTCCATTCTAGCCTGTCTTCCCTAAAATCTGGTAAGACAGTGGTTTCTCTGTCACACTTTCATGCAGTGAATACAAATCTTTCTTCTTTACTTCCAGGTAGGCTTTTAAAAAAATGCCAAATTCCAGAACATCAACAATCTCTTTTTCTCATTATCTCAAAGATAACCTTAAAAAACAAGTGAAATTCTCTTTTACAATTTCAGAGAGAAACATACCCTTTCACTTCTAAAGGACAATGATTATGTTTTGGAAATGTTCTCAGGACACGGGTCTCCCTTTATCTTTGGCATGCAAAACCAGACTGAGCAGATGATGCATCTTGAATGTATAACATTGAAACAAAGGACAGATAATTAAACATGAAGATATGCTTGCAGGATGGTGTCATTTCTCTCCTTCATTCACATCCCTACAATTTTAAACAATATAACTAGTGGTTTCATTGGGAAATAATTGCAGCATTCTCACAGTCCCATGCAGGCAAAGAGTTGCAGTCTAGTTTTACTTTTGCTACACCCACGGAGAATTCTGTTTTGTTTTGACCTTTCATTACTTTCCCTCACACCCTTGGCTCCAAACATCAAATTTTGACTCAGCCATTCAACTTTTATTTCTTTGGGCTGCTTTTTCTCTTACCATTATGCATTTGTATTGAACAGCTGGAACCAAGAAAAAGCACAATTACTCCTAAATTTCCCAAAGAAAACATTTTTACTTTTCTTAAGTTTAAAATTACTTTTCAGTTTGAGGAAAAAGAGAAAAATGGGCCTCCCATAAAATCTTGCATACATCTCAAAAACTTAATGGAACATTTTAGCTTAAACAACAGTGTAATTTTTGAGAAGGAGGTGGGTTCAGCCTTTCTTCCTTTTATTTCTAAAATCGTACAAAAAGCCTAAACAAAGCCACTGTTGCATCTTGGTATAGAACTGATTTCTTTTATTGTGACATGAGAACCAGAAGAGAAAGGACCTCGACCCCTCAAATACCAAACAAATTACTGGCCCTGCAAAAATCTGCTTGCTGGATTAACCTGTGAGCACCAGCTAAGCAAGAATGGAAGAACAACCCAGAAAAAGCAAGAAGATAAAGGGCAACACCTGCCACAATGTCACAAACTAACAACTGGGTTTAGGGCAAATCAGGGTACATGGAGTAAAGGGAGACAGAAAGGAATTCTAAGCACAAGTCTGACCAAGTGGAGAGCAGTCAGGCATGAGGTAATATTAGTAGGACAGAGTCTGCTTTGATAAGGTAGATGAGTCAAGATCCACCATGAGTTTTGCTGGACATAGATGGGTCAGTGGGTGTGGAGGACGATGAGCTCTCTGCAGGAGGGCCCCTCACCCTCCCATGGAGCAGTCAGGCTGATACCTGAGTCATCTCTGAGATCAGCAACTCCCCTCAAGCTCACAGTGACCTGCTGGTCCAAAACCCCAGCCTGCCTTGCTTCCCTATGCAGATTGCCTGTACCCACCCCCTGTCTGTCCCTATAAAATCCCAGCCTCAGCCTCTGACCCCAGGAGTGTTCCGTCCCGGGTTCCCTTTGCAGAGATGCTGACAATAAAGCCATCTATGTGCAACTGCCATACAGGCTCCTCTCTCTCTTGTTCCTGTGCTTGCCTGGGGATCCCAGCACAGAGCTGAAAATCACAAGAGCTGAAATCACTACTCTGAGCTGATGTCACTTGCTGGAATTCCCCACACAGCCAAGGAAGCAGGGCTCTGCTCCTAGAAGGTGTTCTCTTGTGAGATGCTTCTCTCTGAGAAGGATACAGGCCCTTGGGTGGAACTCTCACCCAGCTTTCCAGCTGTATCAAGTGGGTCAGGATCTGCCTATGGTTTTAACACTCAGTTCCAGAAAAAAAAATCCATCAAAATTACCTTCAGGCCACCTCTGGGAACACCCCTGACTCAAAAAATCCAAACCAGTATCTGCTTTGTGTAGAAGCACCCTAGCCAGAGCTCCTGTGAAGAGAAACAAACTATAAAACAAGATACAGGACTTAATGTTCCGGGTACGTGGGTTATTCAGCAAGGGTGTGTTGAGGGCTACAAGTGCAGCACCAGTACCAGCCCTGAATCTCCACAGAAAAGCAAAGCACTAACTCGTTCAGACATGAAGAGTCTCAATACCTACAGTGCAGAGATCCTTTAGAGAAATCCCACTTCTGTTGGATACTAGTTCTCCTAGCTAGGCTGCTAATTTAGCACTCGGGCTGCCCAACCACTCACGCACACACTGAGCAGAAAAGCTTTCTCTCTTTACAAGGGTAGGCAGCGATGCTCAGCATGCCCAGGACACAAGCCCAAAGCACTAACACATTAATAGGGCAGTCATGGACAGCTGATCTCCACAGAGCATTTGCAAGGCTGAAAAAAATGGTGTCTCTTGCTAAAATACACTCAACAACTGCAGCAATGGGTTCATGTAAGAATGGTGCTTATTACAGCAGAAGTACCTCAGGCACAAATGGGTTTTAATCAGCGTCCATACACATGCACAGAACGAAGCTATAACTAAATTTTACAGCAGTACACAGAAAATAAGACAGGGCACTTATGTACAAGTCAGATGATCTCTAAATCAGCTTTTGGTTCCCAAATATGCCCTTGTAAGAGTAACTTGACAGAAGTATTTGGTCACGGCTAACTATTAGATGCAAAAGGCAGATTCTGTTCCTCCTTAAACATAATTTGTTAAATCACTGATTATTTAACACAAACATAAACTTCTGCAAATCTCTATAAAACCTCAAAACTACAATGTAAGTAGAAATTATAAACTGACAAAGATACATTCACTTTACATTCAGAAATGTATTTGAAACTGAAAGTGTAATAGTCTTATTTTTCATCTGTGACTATCAGCATGTCATAGAATCAGATAATCTGCATCAGTCTGTGTTTAACTAAACAATATCAACATTTTTAACACTTTTGCAAAAACATTAAATTCCATCAAGCACATCTCACAATAATAAGCTTTCTAATTTTCCACAGGAAAATGCTTTTCAGGGAAGCAGAAGAGAAAGAAGGAAGAAATACATTACAGTTAGAAACTTATTATTTCAACCTTTCTCACCAAAATAAATCCCTTCAGTGTAGGCAAGTGGGTTTCACAAGTAGTAAAGAGACCTTTTGATGTCTACACAAAAGCAAGAAGTCCCTCATCCTAGATGGGTCAATAAATGTGAATTGCACATAATATACAACAAAGTATGGCTCTGCCTTAAGTTTTTTCTTTGTATGTCACAGAAATCACTTAATAGCTGGACTTCCTTGTGGAAGAATATCTAGTTCTATCCAAATATCTAGTTTTTCCTACAATAAAAAAAAAGAAAAAAAAGAGGAACTGAGTGAGATTAGATATATGAAACCTTGACTACCTATTCACATTGTGGAATTGCAGAGAGATATTAACATGAATTTCTTGACTTAAGAAATGGAGAAGGTGGCATTAACTCTTTCATACAGCACTTCATCCTCTCAGCTGTTTGATGGGCCTTTGAGTTCCACAGATTTAAAAGAAAGAAACAAAAAAGCATTAGGCAGCATGACCAAGCATCCCCTGCCCCTCAGTTACAAACTGACAAATCTGTAGCTACAATTACAGTCTGAGTTCCATGTCACTATTGCAGTATTTCTCTAAGATAATCCTTCCCAAAAAGAAGATAATTTAGATCACCTATGTCTAATAAAATAGGCAAGCAAAATTCATATAAAAATACACACCTTTGAGCTGTCACCATACAACTGGAACCAAAACCAGGAGGCAGATGAACCTTTCTTTCTGTTTTGCAATTAATTTCAAATAATATGTGATGTACCCTGACATGGTAAAGCTTCTACTTCTCCTCACTGATTGATCCCCAAACTCCATAAGCTGAAGGAATGACAATATTTGCTGCATTTCTACATGCATTATAGTGTGAGTCACAGTTAAACCATGCTCAGAATTAAGTATTCCTTGTAGGTGGTGTGGAAACAGCTAATTTGATGAAAAGCTGTTATGATAAAATGATCAACCAACAATTCTATTAGTGTATTATATACTATTAGTGTATATCAGACTTCTTGACATATTTTGGTGGCACATAATTTCTGTGAAGGCAACACCTACTTTGGGAATTGATTATTAGTTTTAATCAATTTTTAAACACTCAAAACAACATTTAGAAAACTTGTTCTTGAACCTTTCCATGACAGCAGTGGGCAGATCTTTACAGGGCCTGCACAACTAAGAACACCCTGCTGACCCAGGAGGTGATAGGGCACTGATGTAACCACTATTCAAACTGGTTATTAACTCATTACAAAGTATTCCCCAAGCCTGGCAACTACTGCACCAGACCTTAGCGTGGAATACACGTGAGACAGTGATGCCAAGAAACATGGCTTTAGCCTCTTGCTGAAGCACAGAATACTTGGGGTTGCTAAACACTGCTTGAACATCCCAGAATAAACCATCTCATCATCATGGTCCAAGCACCACTTAAACCATTCCATTGTTCTTACTTTTTCTGGTCAAAACCAAAGGCACTCAGCACCCAAAACGTTTTTCCTTTTCTCCCAGAGTCAAAATGCCAAAAAATGCTGTTTAAAGCTGGCTTGATCTCTGCCCCAAGAAGAAGGGACCAACTGCTCCATCTTTTTGTCACAATGCTAACTACACTGTGGGAAATTAAGCCATGCAGTGGTTTGGGATGCAGAATCACCAAGCCTTGCATTATGAAAAAAAGGAAACAAACCCTCCAAGAAAGAGTAGCTTCTAACCCAAAATTTCCCCGAGTGGCCCTAAGCACTCTTCAAAAGAGTCACAACAAAAGAGTAGTGAATTAACAACAGGTCTAAAGCATAATGCAACATAATTTCAGTTGTTTCTTAAAATAACCAGGCTCAAATACATGTGAAAAATCCAAGAAACATCTGCAATGACATTCCATACTTTCCAGGAGAAAGAGGAGGCGAGTGGAGGAGGCTGGACAAAGAGGTACCGAGCCTTTGTGGGGCCTCTTGTTGGTGCCCACGTGTTGTACACTCACACTTACCTGACCAAGGGCAGGAAGCGTTGCATACGCCATGGGCTGATTTATCATTCCTTTCTGCTTCATGATTAGCATGCGTTTCTGCTCCTCACTCAGGTGTGCCACCTGAGCTGGCATCTGTGTCTGCTGGGACTGCTGCTGCTGAATGTACGGCATCATGGCGCTCTTCCCGGGATTTGCCATCGGTGGGGTCATCCTCTGACTCAGCTCCGTGTTGAAATGGGTCAGAGGTTTGGTGTTGCCATAAGAAAGCATATTGGGCTGTTTGCCCAAGGAGTTTGTGACCAAATTATTTGGCTGCTGACTGATCATGTTCATGTGATTTTGAGGGAGGTAGTTATTAATTGTGGTCTTCAGGGGATTGTTCGCCATAGGAGGCACTACTGGGTTTTGGTTGTTAAAGGCTTGAGAGTACATCATTGGACTATTTGGTTTGTCTGCACTGAAGGCTCCTCCATAGGGACTAGATGGAGGCCCCGCCGGTGACCAGCTTGAGGGCTGATTTGGATGCTGTTGCTGCTTCTGCTGCAAGAGCTTGGCCCTTTGCTGCTGCTGGGCTGCCATCTGCTTGAGCTGCTCAGCTGGGGACAGCTCAGCGCTGGGCAGGGTCACTGGCCCAGGCCCCGATCCCGCCGGGGTCATCAGGAAGCCATTTCCAGAGCGCACCTGCGTCTGCCCAGGAGTGTGGGCCTGGCTGGGAGTCTGAGGGGACTGCACAACACAGTTTGCTGGTGATCCAGCAGGGACTGGGGCCGGTGGGGCGCTGGATGCAGAAGCAACGCTGGAGCCTGTGGAGATGTTGGAAAATGGAGGGCCGGAAGAAGATGGTCTGACCTGAGGAGACCCTAACGGGACGTGAGCAAATGGAGAATGGGATGGATCGCTTTTTACACTCGCACTCTCCTGAGTCTCCGTGGCAGGCCTGGGAAATTCGGGCTCCTTCTTCTCTTCAAAGTCTTCATTGAACAAATCCTGTATATCATCTTCTGGGACGGTATTCGCCAGCTCATCTATGAGTTCCTGCCACTCCTGATCATTTAGGTTAATGTCTGAGAAGAGCTTGTTCTGATTTGAAAGAGATGTTTCAGAAGTGTCTATGCAGTTGGAGTCATCCAGAGGCTCTTGCTTTAGTTCCTTGCTCTGCAGGATGTTAAAACTATCATCCAGCTCGTTGCAGCCATTAACAGGGAGCTTTATCTCAGAAAGCCCACCATTTTCACCCAAGTCTTCCAGACCACTCCTGTGAGTTCCACTGTTCTGCAGGGGCAGGGGAGCTTTCATGTCAAGCTGGTGAAGAGGAGAAACAGCAGGCAAAGGCAAATTAATGGGCAAGCTGTTGATTGCCTCAATGCCCGGCACATCCTTTCGTGTCCGCTTGCTGGATGGAGAAAAGTTCCCATCACAAACTCCATTCTGCTGCTCTCCATTGAGAGGTGAACGCGCGCCTTCCAACTTCCTTTTGACTGTCTCTTGAAGCTTAAAGAAAACAAAAGGAAAGAAAAAAATTAACCATTTGCTGATGAAAAAGAAGTGCTCATGAGCACTGTGACAAGATCCTCCTCATCAAGCCAGTGATAATAAGTTTAAAAACTGATTAGGAAGTTTCTCTGATTTCATTCTTATGCCTTGATCAATTTGAAAACACAGTCTAAAAACCCCCAAACACCTCCTCTGTCCCAAACCAAATCCTCTCTTGACTAAGAAAGCAGAACTGTAAAATATGTCTGTGCTTTTCAAGCTGAGTCTGTGCTAACTTCCAAGAAAATTAGGGAGCAATTTGACTAATGCAACATTTTATTGCCTAATACAGGGACAAAATTTAAACAGTGTGCCTAACACAGTGAGGAGTTTTAAACTGGAACAAAAAAAAAGAAAAAAGGAACCACTAAAATTTACTATTCACTCTGAATTTTTTTTATTGGAAGTTTCTAGAAGATTCTTAACAAATAACTGCAATATAATTGATTGACTACCCATATTGAAATATGTTATTGGGGAAAAAAAATTAACACAGTTTCATTTGATTAGCCCTGTGTTCTTGGCTAACATATTGAGACTCATTTTTAAGGGAGGAAAAAAAAATTAACCCTAGAAAATAGGTGATTTGCATAATGTTAACTTAAACAACGAAAAAAAGGGAATCAGCTATGTGCTAGGAGCTAACATAAAAAATAGCAGGACAAGTCTACAGAAAAGCAAATAAATTGGAATATAAGAATTTTATAAAAAATAGTGTATTAACATCAGCTTTAAGTCAGGTTACAGAAGCACAGCAAAGAACTGTAGCAAGCAGCAGTCCTCCCCACTCACACCCAAGCTGAGTTCCTTACTTATGTACCAGACTAAAAAAAGCATCTCTCTTCAGCTAAGGCAAAAAACAATAGTGGGGAGGGGAGGAAGCAAAGAGGTCACAGCTCTAGCAAACGCCTTCAGGACACACTTGCATCCTTGATACTGGAACAATAGAAGACAAAATACTGAAAGATTTTATCGGTTTTTAAAGTATTCTTACTGGTAGGAAAGTCACAGATATGCAGCTCCCACCCCTTCCCTAACCTAGAGGTCTTCAACCTTCTTTCTTCTCACAATCCAGATCCCATTTATTTCTTCCATCCCAGAGGGCTGGTTCCCTTTTCATCTCATGTGTAAGACGGGCAAGCAAATCCCCCTCTTGCCCAGGTTTTGGAGGTTCTGGGAAGTGGTTCTGGGAAGGCTGTGTCCTTCTCCTGCCCCTCAGGCCAGCCTGGCCTCTTTCAGCACACAATGCAGAGGGATGTGGCCAGCACAGGCATTGCTGCAGCCACAGCTGAGCGTGCATGGGATACCAAGATACCGGCGAGGCTGCTCTTCTGCAGGGAACCAAGCAGAAAGGCAAGGCTATGGGCCTAAGCAGACCATCAATTCCTTGATTTGCACTGATGCAGAATAGCTTTTTAATGTGGGAAAGTAATTAACAATGTGAATAAGAGTCCCCAGTGGGTCACTGTTGGCATAAGTGACCGAGACTTTGCTGCCTGTTCCGCCTTACACAAGGCCAGGGTGTGCCAAGCCTCCTGCAGGCAGAAATTCCTCCACCTCCTGGCTTCTGTGGTGCCACATAGACCAGCTGCTCTGTAACCACAGCCTCTGCCACATGGCTGATCTCCTCCTCTGGAGAATTCAGGTCTTAAAATCCTGAATTTGGAGAGTTGTGGATGCTCATCTTGGAGATGAGAAAGTTCTGGGCAGACCTTTATAGCACTTTCCAGTACCCAAAGGGCCTACAAGAGAGCTGGAGAAGGACTTTCTACAAGCGATAGGACAAGGGGCAATGGCTTCCAATTGACAGAGTGTGGGTTAAGATTAGATATTAGGAAGAAATTCTTCCCTGTGAGGATGGCAAGGTGCTGGCATAGGTTGCCTGGAGAAGCTATGGATGTCCCATCCCTGAAATTGTTCAAGGCCAGGCTGGACTAGGCTCTGAGCAACCTGGTCTAGTGGAAGGTGTCCCTGCCCATGGCAAGGGGGTTGGAATTAGATGATTATTAATGTCCCTTCCAACCTGGAGCATTCTGTGAATTTATGCCTATGCAGCTCTGTAGCAGCTGCCCATACCCTGAGTGTCTCCCCTTCCCAGTTTCTGGAAAGGAGGGAATGGCACAGCCAGTGGTTTGCACCAAGAAGTTCCTCTTCCCTGTGTTGCAGGCTGTGATGGGGAACTAGCCTGCAGCAATGTGGGGGTCAAGAAGGCCAGTGAGTATGTGTTGGGCTTCCCTATCAAGTTCCTGTCACTGCATTCCCACTCCTCTCCCAAATGCAGCAGCTCTTGTCCCCATGAGCTCCACAGATGTAGGTGGGAATACACACTGTGCCACACTCTCCAGATTAAAGCCTGCCATAGTCAGTTTTAGCAACCACAGACTGCAGGAACCCACCAGGCTGCAGAGCACAGAGTCCTGCAGGACAGCATCACCTTCTCATCTCTGTGCCACGGCAGCAGAGCTCTGCTAGCAAGAGATGCTTGCCCAGAGGTGGCAATTGCCTCAATCTGTGCCAGTCAGCAGACATGTGGAAAGGAAGTCCAGGACTAGTGTGAAGGATCAAAATCAGATTCCACAAGGGGATTTATACTATGGCCCTCACCTCTGCTGTCTCCCTCCCCTAAAAGCCTGTGTTGAGCTGTACACCGGTGTGTGGCATTACAGCTCCCTGCTGCTTTTTGAGTCATGTATCCATAGAATCCTACAGCTGAGTTGGTTCCACTGATCTTTATATAACCCTAGATCAGACCCTGGAGACCAGGACAGATGGTACAGATGTGGTAATGGCACTGCTTCACAAGTACAACAGCACAGCTCCAGGGCAAGAAAAGAAAGAGCAGGTGGTCAGTTGATATAAAGGGTTAAAAAGAATACTTAAATATTGCCCCTAATGGGCCACTCACACAATTTACAGCTGAAATCACCCATTTCAACTCCTAAGCCACCTCACAAAAGTCACTATTGCCACATCAGAAAAACATTCCCCAAACAGCAAGTGACTCAAGACCAATGGGCATGCACAGGCAAAACCAGGATTTGAAGAAATATTCAAAATGTGTCGTGGCCCTTTACCCCAAGTTCATATTGACCAAATGCTGGGCTAAAGTAAGAACAGGAGCGGTGGCAGGCTTCTCATCATGAAGAAAAGTTCCTATAAGGAAAAGATGGGGGAAAAGTTTGTCTTAATGATAAGGCAGGGAATAGTGAGAGTGATTATCTCACGAGGAATACAAGAGAATTGACTCCATATGTTTTGCAAATTTGAATGAAAACTTTACAAAAATATTGGTAAGAGTGATATGCTTTTACATGGTTTCACACTTTCAGATTTTAAAACATTAACTATTTTATCCTGAGTCTATCACCTTATATGTATATGAATGTTTATCAAAAGAATCAAAACTATGCAGTGGCAAATAACCAGCCCTAAAAGTATCAGTTCCTAAAATTTCATCATGTGCTGGAACTTGGGTGTCCCCCTGTGCAAATATACAGAGATTTTAGAAAAAGTAAAAGCAGGCCCAGTATATAAATATTCATAATAATATTTATTATGCATGACAACAAAAAGCTGCTTGACATGGAAACTATTTTCTATCAAATATGAAACATGCAGTAGTTGTGCCTTGTTGCCAAATGAAATTAAATTAAACATATTCTAAGTTTGTACCTCCCCACTGTTCTCCTTCAGAGACCTTAGGATTTGGGGGCACTAATATTTTAATTTTCTTTATTTGCTCATTGAAAAACTGTAGGTAGACAAAAATGTAACATGAAAGGTTTGAAAGGCAACATGCTGGGTACAACCTTTGCAGGTGGGGAAGCCCCTTGACTCCAGCATTTTGGGAGAGTTGGGAGCCATAACAACTGATGCATCTCCTTTATTTGAGGGACAACACAAAAATATTCTTATTGAATTATTTCGATTAAAAATTTCCTTTTCATATCTTGATCTCCTTTCCAATCACCACATTAACTCTTGAATGGTTTGGATATCCTACACTGAACATATACTGGTGAAAGTTTACCATCACCAGGATTCCACAGTGTCTCAGACTAAAACCCCAGCACTTCCCCTTCCCTCTATAAACACAACCCCTGAAGTAAAATAGTATCTTTTAAAGCACCCTCCCTCTCCTCCTCAGTACAAGCCCACAGTTTGTGCACGTTTTACAGCATGTGTTGTGAAGATATTAGCAGGAGCTGAGAGATGAAAGTTTAGGAGCAGAAGACTGTTGACACATAAAATAAAAAGGAAAATATCAAAATCAAATGAAAATGTTGAAATAAAACAACCTCCTCCTAGCTTCATAAGCCTTTAGCTTTATTCACACAAAATATTTGGCCGATGAATCTTCATTTCACTGCCGTTTTCTACCCCAAAGCACAAAAGGGTGAAGCAGGACTCTCAATTCTTTATATGTCTTTGGAAAAACTCCAGTTGCAGAGTGAGAAAAGGTCAGATTTTGGCAGGTTGACTTTTTAAATGATTTCCAGTTGGAGGAGAGGTAGGGGGACAGAGTCTGTGCACGCAAACACACAATCGGATCCAACCCATCCCGAAATCCTCGGCAGAGCCGCTCGGACATGCCGTGACAGACCCAACAGATAAACGGGAGTGTGTGGAGGCTGTCATCTGTGAGGAGAAGCTGCTCCGCTTCATCTCACCAGCAGCAATTCATTTTTCAAAAGGAACGAGACAGAGGTACTGTTGTTATAGCAACAGCCGAGCCACTGGGCCGCCCATCCTCCACCGAGGAGCTGCCTCGGGTGGGCGGCTGCTCCCCTCCTTCGTGGGGAGTGACTGGGGCTGCGTCAGCAGAATGTCCTTTCACTGCTCCTTAAAAAGAAAAAAAAAACCTACACGAAAGCCAGAGGGAGGTGGGGAAGCTGAGAGGCTAAATTCTCTCCGTGCCAGTAGAAGCTGGACATGAGTCTAACATAGTTCTACCTCTCCTCTGTGAGCCCCCAGATAAAGAGGCTGATGTCACTTTTACAGATGTTTTTGTGTACCAGCAACATGTAGCCACTGACTTTCCTCTCCCTAGGGCAGCTCAGGCTGCTTCAATACAAGACAAGGGCAGCAGTTCTGAGAGGTTTGGTCCACATGGCTCTCCAGCTCTGCTGGAATGTGCCCTGCTCTGGAGCTATCTTTGTTCCCTGTGGGAAAGCACAGAAACTAGCCAAAGCCCAAAGCCCATCTTCCTCAGAGGATATGAATGTTTACAAAAATCAATTATCTTCTCCACATGCTCTTCTTTGACTCTTTCTGTTAAAAATTGATCTTTTTAGTTCTTCATGTTGAATCAGTCTGGCCCACTTTCCAGTACCTTTCCATGAAATGAATTCAAGTCTTGGGCCTTCCTCCAGGGTTTCTACTCTCCCTTATACATCTGTGTCTGTTCCTGAGTCTGCCCCCCATTTCTCCTCCCTTCTTCTTCTAGAGCTTCTATAGAAAGATCTTGATACTTCTTACCTCCAACAGGGAGTACTTACCATGGACTCTGCCAAACACTACCCCAATTCAGTAGTCTCCAGCCTGAACCCTAAAAACTGAGTCAAGTTTGCTACTTAACTTCTTGTACTGCACTCAAATCCTATCAACAATTTAGGAAGTGTCCCAGGGGTGGCTATTAAGTGACATTAAGCATGTGGATTTGACATGACAGCATTTAAGATCAGTAAGGAATAATCAGCATAGCCATTTGCTTGCCAGAAATTCAGCTTCAACATTTGGAAGTATTTTTTGCATGCACTTCCTTGCTGTATCACCTCTGACTCTGCCATTCAAAAGTCAGTGTTGCCAGGGCACCACTGCCTGAGGTACAGCCACATCTTGTCACCAGTGTTGTAAGCCCAACAGCTCCACAGTGGCCTCCCAATGACATTTGCTGCAGTGTCCTGCAGAGGTGGCGGGGAGCAGAGGACAGCCTTTCAAAAACCCCTGTTGGAGCTGAACTCAGACAAGCAGCCAAGCAACATGAAGGTGAGTTACAGATTACCACTTCCCATAAATGAAAGTATTTCATGCATCCTGCCACTCCCCCACTCTTAGTTTCTTCATGCTGCTGAAAGCATGACACTGATGCCTGCTAACTCACTGGATGAAGTCTGATGTAGCAAATTGATTTTGGAGCACAACTGCTCATTTAAAGCACATGCTGTGTTTCTCCATGCTAGGCTTGGCTGCCCAGCTCTTGTTGGCTAGGGCAATGTTTCAAATATACAGGAAATTTATGTTGTGAAATCTGTCTGAAGTTGGTAAAATCTCATCCTTCCAGCCTAGCCAGTAACCTGTTCAACTCTGCAGGCTCACAGAATAATCTCTGCCTCAGGAAAGGGGTCAACCTTCTGCCCCTTACCCTGCAAAGGGCTGCTGTCATCACCCCAGTTTTTGCCGTCAGTCACCAGAAGAACAAAATACCTCCCATTAACAGTAAAATGATGATCAAGGCACTGGGTAAACCTGCAAGAGCTAGCAGAGAGGAAAACAATCCACTTGCTCACATTTTACCCAATCAGACAGGAAGGGTTGTTCACTGAAGAGTGAGAGTAGAGTCGTGGTGACTCTTGGAGGCAAAGCTGGCAGCACAAGCCCCTTGCTAGAGCTGCCTGACAGCTGTCAGAGCCGCAGCCACCTGCCAGGCTCCCAGCCACCAGCAGGAACTGGATCTCATGGGGAGATCAAGCAGGGAGCACAGAAGAAAGGTAACAAAAGAAAGGCAGTGCATGAGAGCAAAACAGCAACAGCACCAGGGAAGTCAAACCAGGTAAATGCTGTTACTCTGCCTGCCCTCAGTCAGCCAGGTAAGGGTGCTGGTGTGTGCTTACAGCAGCTTGAGAAAAGCTGAGTGCAAACACATTGCACAGCAAGTTTAACTGAACTTCAGAGCACAAACTATTTCATGAATAGAATGCTGTTATCACTGTCAAAGAGCCTTCCTGCCCAAGTGTATGATCTACATGGTTTACTCCTCTTCAGATATATCTCATTTAATCCCTCTTTGGCCCAATGGGGTTAACACTGGCACAGCAGTAACCTCATTGCTTTGGGAGTCCCAGCACTGCTCCATTTGGAAGGCTATAAGCTGAACTACTGAGCTGGCAGTGCCTACTCCTGCCTCTCACACCCAGCACCCAAGCTCTGCTCTCTCTGAAATTGTCCTTGCAGATGGCATGAGGGGCATTTTCAGGGTGCATTGTGAAGATTTAGTCAGTAAGCCTCCAACTGGCTTGTCTAGGAGTTGTTCTGATAAGTCTTCACCCTTTCCAATCTACTTTTTATCTGGACAGAAGAGAAGGTAATGATAAAAAGCAGACAGTGGCGATTATTAAAGCTGTGCCTCCCAAAGATCTACAAATCAGAGTAGAAAACAAATACAGGAACCTCCTGCGTTTTAAACTAAAAAGCAGCAAAACAAGCATGCCCAGTGTTGTTGCACATGCACCACAGCTACTCAATAGCTCTTTAAACTGTGTATGTGACACTAGGAAGGGTCTCCTGGGGAAAATCTTGTCCCAGTTCATCCTTGGATGAGCACAACTCATAGCAGGCTAGTGAAGTACGCTGATGGCATCCTGCCTGCCTAGCAAAGGGGTATGTGGGACATTAAAGCATTCCTGTCCTCTGCAAAAGAGGAGCAGCTCTGCAAAAGTGATGCAGCCTCTGCTTTCCTTGTCATTAAGGCTCCAGTAGGATGTGAGCTCTGTTCCTGACTTCAGAAGTGACAGACTAAAACATTGTCTAACTGATGTAAGGGAAAAGCCCTTCCTATGCTTAGGGCAATCAAATTACCTTCCAGCTGCTTGCAAAATACTGTCATGGCACAATCTACATACATAATACATTACTCCAGAATATTTTCGGAGAAACTCTGAGGAAAGAGCCAGAAGAGACAGTGAAGGCATGACAGTAGTCCCCTGTTGACACCATAGATTTCCATGGACTATGAGTTTCTACTGGATCTTTTTTGCTACCAAAGCCTGTCTAGTGCATGGTCTCTGGAAGGCAGACAGCAAGCTGACAGAAGGCTGAACTCACAAATGACACAGTTATCTTCCATTCATATAACTGGTGTTAACTCCCAGCACACATCACCTCATGGCAACATAGCTACTTATTCTACAGATGCATCAGCACCTTCCTCCAGTCAGTGGGCTAAGTAGTTTCAGGGATTCTTCCACATGACCAAGGTCAAGTTCATGCTCTTTGAAGCAAAGTGTTTCACACAATTGGAAAAGGAAAGAAATGAAAGCCACATAGTCTATACACTGTACCTGTTCAAGCCCACACATTTTAGTCACCCTCTTGGGGTAACATTATAAATTATTTTCCACTTGAAAATAATTTAAATATCAAACTAACAGATTTTCACAACTAACACATTAAAAGAAAAATCTTGTAAATCAGTCACACTGTGCTACAAACAAAATGGTGAATTTAACCTCCTCTTCTCCATCTGTTCCCTGTGCCTGAATGGGCAGCTTGGCTGAGGACATAGGTCAGCTGAAGATTTCTCTGCAAGGACAAATACCTTTAAAGGAGTGCAGACTATCTAAGTACAGATTGAACAATTAATGATACAGTAAGCACTGCAAAGGAGACCCAAGCATGGGGGAAGGAGAGGGAAATTAGTGCTTTGCATGGTAATTAATTCTTGTGTTTTTTCTACACTTTGTGTGCATAGTAATGAGACATATCTTTTGGGGAAAGGAAAAAATCCAACATGGGACAGATGAGTTTGGAAATAAACTTGTGCTAAGCCACTGGCCATTTAAAAAAACAAATAATAAAATCAAATAACTTAAAATCCCAAAATAGAAAGGATGTCAGAGACAGTTTTTTCCTTCAGTCAGACAATTCCCTCATCAGTACAATCAGCTTGATCCATCTCTAGGAGAGAAGAGCAATGCAAGAACTGGTTGTTCGTCTTGACTTTGCATATCTCTTTAAAAGAACACAGGCAGCAGCAGTTTTGAAAGACTCCTGGACAAAATCCATGGCTCAGTCCTGAGAGGCGCTGATGCCCTCGGGTCACAGAACCACAGAAAGGTTGGGAGGGATCTTAAAGAGCATCCTGTCCCAACAGCCCTGCTGTGGGTAGGTATAACACCTCAGACCTGCTTGTTTGGGGCCCCAAATTGAACACACCAGGGTGAATCCCATTAAGTTCACTAGGAATTAGGGGTGCATTTATAAGGTCATTTCTTCTGCATCCAAATTTCCTCAGTGATACACATTATGTCTGATGGAACAGCTCCTCTTTGCATTCAATTATTGGCTTCAATACAAGTTGTATTGGCAGTACAGGGAAAAAAAAAAAAAAGCAGGATCACTGAAGATCTGTGAAGATTTAAAGAATCAAAGGACTGTATAGGATGCCCCAGACATGTTTTGAATTATTCTGAGCACAGTTTGGGAGCTATTTGCCAAGGGCTAAAGGCCAGACAGCACTGAACAGTAGCTTTGCCCTAAATATGGCCAAGTAAACCATACAAACTCCAGCTCTTTGTATCCTCAGTACCTTCACCTCAATCTGACCTCAGGTCCCACAAAGGCACACAGCACAAGTAATGGAAAAGCACTCTGGTGTTCCAGCTCCCAGCAATTACCAGAGTCACAGTCTCACAAGGCCAGACCTGCTGTGTGGCATGAACTGCAAATGTACTATTTAAGTCTACTGATGAAGTGTAAAGAAAAAGATTTTAAGCTAATGAAGGCCCTGATTCAGTACATTATTTAGCACATGGTTCACCTTGAGTACACTAAGAAACTGAAAATACAAAGAATGGTTTATGCAATGAATGACAACATCAGACCAAGACCTTTGCCCAGGTCTTAACTTCTTTATTTCATCCACAGCAGCTGTCTCCATGCCAGGATAAACCTCTTCCTCTCTCCCATCCTACTCTGAATGTACATACACAGTGCTGAACTCATGGCAGCAAGAGCAGGAAGATTCCCAAGTCCCAGAGGTGTTTAAGGCTTTGAGTTCTCTCCACACAAACCAAAGAGATTACCAGGAGAAAGGTGGGCAGTGTCCTGCCAAACAGGTCACATTCCCAGTTAGTTGTGGCTGTGTACCACATTACAACCAGGCACTTGTACCTATTTGTGTATTCTGAAAACAGCCCTCCATGGGTAGGAATTGCAACTCATAATGCTATAGATGTACATTCCCAATGTACACAACACAGGTTTGGGTTTTTTTTTACTTTTTTGTTTTGCTGTCAAAAAAAATTCCCTGATTTTTCCACACAAGTGCACACACGCACATGTAGTCACTGCCCATGATACTCACATGGGTTTTAATCTCAGCAATCTATGCATACTAAGCATATATTAGCAGCTAATTAAAATTAAATTTAGACTTCAAGTCCTATTCACCACTGAAAGTTTGTGCCCTTAACAGTGCTAAATAAGCACAAGACAATAAAGCACTTGTTGTTGTAGGTAAAGACCAAGTCACAGAGAATGCTACAGTTCTTTCCTAAATCCCTTGAGGGTCTGAAGCACTAGACATCATAGTTTGCTGTTAGATACGCCATTGAAATGCATTATAAGCCAATGTGAAGACATACAATGAACTCCTACTAATCTTATTTTTCTTTTTAAATGACATCTTCCCTCCTTTTTCTCCTATTGTAGAAATTATAAGCCATCTAGCACTAAGTGCTTTTAATATGTTAGTCTGAAGACACAACACTCTTGGTCTACTACCAGAATTACCTGGATTTTGGTCTCAGAAAAAACATAGGTGAGATGAATGTAAAAACAAAAACAAACCTAATTTTGCGTCAACTCCGCTTCCCCCATCAGTTATCACTTAAATGTTTTCACTCAGATGCAAACATACATTAAACCTCTAAATTTCACTTCAGAAAACAGAGCAGGGAGCTGTCTAAATCTGTATATTAAGTCAGTGGCAGGGTTAGAATTGGACTCAAATCTCCCAAATCCTGCCCCCAGCCAATGGGAATACAAAATATCTTGTGTCTTGTTGGCTCAATGTGCTTTTATGTCTCCTTTTGTTCTTATTTAGGAAAAACAAGGAGTGTGTACAGGGAGCTATGAACAGGACACGGAGTCTGGGAGCTCTTGCAGACGCCGTAAAAAAGGTGCAGGCAAAATCAGGTCAAGTCATTCCAGTCTGAAGAATGCAATTCATAACCCCACACCAGGCCGAGATGGGATGAGGCGAATCATGCTCCAGAAAGTGTCTTTTTCTTTTTCATTGACCTTAAAGGAAGCCTTGGTAACTAGCAGAAAAAGACACATCCACAGTCAGATGCCTCCATCTGGACCCTCCCCAAGCCACTGTTATTTGCCTGGTCACAATTAGGGCACTAATTACATGCTACTGCTGCTGACATCTGTGTTTAATAAAGATTTCTGTCTGAGTGGGTTGGGTCTTTCCCCCAGTTTCATTTCCAGAGGCTTCAGCTTTGTTCCACTAAACCCTAAGAAAATGAGCTTGAAATCAGCATAGTTTGGCCCATAATAATGATCTTGCATTTACCCTTGGAAAGAGTGTTATTTTCTTGCTTTGCCAAGGGAAAGAAGGTTCTGAGGCTCCAAGTTCTTGCTTAGTAACTAACTTACATGTTCAACCACTCCTGGGTTATTTAAGGGAGGCAAGGAGAAGGGGAGAGCTAACAGGAGCAGCTTCAGTTTAAATCCCAGATAAACAGTGAGAAGTGTTACAACCATGATGGTCTAAGCAAAGTCTATAGGGAGGGGAAAAAAAAGAAGTATTTTTAATTAGACACACAGGCAACCATAGACAAGCTTTAGGGTAAGCAAGCACTTCCTCCTTTCTTTATATGACAGTTTTAGTAACCTTAGTAACAACTGTAACAATGAGCAAACATGCTAAAGAAATAATATAAAATCACGTAGATATCAGGCATGTAGGATTGTGTGCAAATCTGCTGTGTGATAAAGTTTCCCATAGTACAGAATTTGTTTCTAAAGGAAATTAAATGAGCAGCAGGTTGAGGTTTTTCCTAGGGCTATTTATAATACTCCTTTATTTTTCCTCCTTTCTTTTAAGCCTTTCAAAACAGTTAAATGAAAATAAAAGCCTGGCAATTAGCATATTTCAGAATTACAGTAAGGACCCAGTTTTAAAAGGCACAGCTGCCTGAGACTGACTTTTTTTCAATGCCAGGTGGATGACACGAGGCCAAGAAAAACCTTGAATAATGTGGGTCCTGATGGCTGTAGGATTTGCAGGGGACCATGATTTCATTGTATCTGGGGACGTAAGTCATTACTATTTTCTTTCTTTTATTTCCCAAAACCCAAAAGCTTTCTGATATTGCCAAACTCCGAATTCAGACCTGCAATAATCATATTAGAAACACTGTAAACATAGAGGATTTTCCTGACTCATCATAAAGTAGTGGCAGCCTTCTCCTCTCCCTGCTAATGAGAAAGGACTGCAATGCCTGGAACTAAAGCAGATATTTTTCCCATTGAGGTGCTCCCAGTGTCTCTCTACAGCAGCATAACCTACTAAACGAAGTTTCCTCTGTTCAGGGCATGGAAATGTTACTAAACACTGAACTACTAAGAGGATCTTGGGTAAAAGGCTCCCTAAGGAGCTGCAGGGGAACACAACAGGACGCAGCACCCTTCTTGGGAGTGCCATCTCCCCAGGTAGCTACTGTGGAGAAGAGGTTCAGACCACAAGAATTCAGACTAAACTACAGAACTGCAGAGATTGTATTTACCGGTCCCAGCACAGCAGGGCTGCAGACAGCCTCTGTGCCATGGTATTCTTGGCTCCAACCTCTCCTATAAAAGGTGCACATGCAGGAGTCCCCCCTGGGGATAAACCTGCTCTTGTGCTGCTGCCTAGGAGCTACAACTGGTCCCTGCCTCCTCTGCTTTCCCAGTGCTCTGCTGGAGCCCTGGAGCTCTCACCAGGGTGGCAGCCGTGACCAGAGGAGGCTGTGACAATCGAGTGGTAAGGTGCCATCCCACATCTGTGGGGAGCTGAGTATGAAATGTGCATCAGGCAGGGGGGAAACATTTTCCTCCAATCTTTATCCCTTTCCTGTCCCAGTTCAGATCTCACAGGCTCAGAGTGTGAGCCTTCTGCAGCCTCAAGTTCTGTGGCTGCAGAAGGCAAGGTAGCCTTAGAACACGAGCCTTCCTTGTGACAGCTACAGGGCCTCTGCTTGCCTGGTGCATGCTCATATTCTGCAAGCAGCCTCTCCCCACCTCTCCGACTGCTTTCCTCCCAGCTCTGCTGGTGCTTACAGTCTTGAATACAGCCATGAGAAAAAATGACCTCATTAGGAGTTTCCTCAAAAGGTGAAATGGAGCAGGGCATTCATCTCCTCCAGCAATTTTCAAACTCACATGAAAAACATGAAAGCAGACAAAGCCTAGGGTTGCTCCAGGAATTCCATTTACCGCTGATGAGAGGAATTTGCATAACATGCTCCCCCATATGCAGTGCAAACAAGAAGCTTTTGCTACAGCTGTTTTCTTGGCTTTCCTCATTTCATCCCACTCTTCAGGAGCAAGAAGAAACCTTCTTCACATATGCAGGGGGCTGCAAAAGCAAACTGTAAACAGATGGGCTCAGCAAGAGGTTCTTAGACCTGGGATAGCTGGAAGATGTGCCAGGGAAGGCTGTGTGCCTCTGCTTGCTCACTGAGAGGACGCTGGGCTAAATGCCCCTTTGAGATGACACAGCACAACAGTTCCTATACCCACAGAGTCTGCAGAAGAAATGCTACTTAAAAGATCTTTACTGAAATAAAACAAACAGAACCTTTCCTCTATGAGATTTTCAATGTTCTTGTTATAAAGCATTTTGATGATAATATATGATTTTACAAAGCAGCAGCAATACATGCAATGAGGTAGAAACTAATTTCCAGTAGCCCCTAAATAAAGAGGAACTGGTGCAAAATAACAACCTTAATCCCTGGCTTTACTGCTTCTTGAACATGGATTGAATGCCAGAGTGTGATCATCTGATCAGAAGATAACCAACTGACCATACTTTCTCCTCTTCTCCTGCTCATCCCCCACCTCCACCCAAAACTTGCAGCTCCAGCACAACCAAAACCTACCTATCTGATTTTGAAAGACTTATTACAATTCGGAAGAAGGAAGAACTGTGATAACTACCAAACATGAGGAGGCATAAGTAAGCAATTTTAGCCATTAGGATCTCAACATCCTTTGTAAAGACAAGCCCTCTCACTAAAATCCAGTGCATACAATGTATTTAAAAGCTATTTTTTCAAATACAGAGTTTCTATTTCACATGGAAAGTGAAAGACATCAGTAGGAGCCACAGATGAGAGAGCCTCGAGGCCAAAATCATCAATGTGCTGAGGCCCCTGATACAAATCGTGGTGTCCTGTGGAAAAATTAGGTTTTGCTAGAGAACAGACCAGTCACTTCATAGATAAAAAGTCACAGAACTGATAAAAGTCACTTAAGG
Organism: Thryothorus ludovicianus; assembly: GCA_013397245.1. Taxonomy (NCBI): domain Eukaryota; kingdom Metazoa; phylum Chordata; class Aves; order Passeriformes; family Certhiidae; genus Thryothorus; species Thryothorus ludovicianus. Next base: position 204,234 of record VZTB01009769.1, on the reverse strand, counting down.
AAATGGGAATTGTCATGATACTCAAAATGCATTTTCTCTGCCTTGTATGTGTAATGGGATCCTCTCTGAAAATGAAATCTAACAGAATTTAATTAAACAATAGACTCATTAAATTTTTGAAAATATGGAAGAAGAAATATATGGAGATCCTAGAAAGGCAAAAAGACATTTTTTCTTTTTCCTAGCTTTCCTTACTTTTCACATATGATGCTGTGACTCAAATTAACTCCACATAAATTCTGAATATAAAAAGATCACTAAATTAATTTTTTAATAGGGAAGGGAAAAAAAATCAACCTCGTTGGCAGAACTTGAACTCCATTCCACAGAATGATTCGTTTGGCCACTGGAGGGCTCCAATATTGTTTCATAAAAGCAAAAGAAAGTTTACTAGGAAAGATAAACACATAACAAATAGCCTGGACAATAAAGTTCAAACATAATACACAGTCTAGAGATGTAGAGATCAAGATCTATGGGCTTGCAAGCATTTTGTAAGAGTCAGGACTAATTTAACTGTTGTTTTGCTCTTGTAGCATAAAAGGATTTGAAGAAGAATAATTTTCCTACAGTTTGGCTATAAATGTCCCCTCCAACACACCACCTAATAAAATGGTTTTTGTATGCAATCGCAGAATGAGTAGATGTCTGCAGGAAAGCAAAACCCATAGGTTTTCTTGGGACATGCTAGTAAATGTCCCAAGAAACCTTTTTCTGAAAGTCCAGTGCTGCAGAGTACAAAAGAAGCACATTGATCTGTCCCTCTCATGACTCCAGTCTTCCCAATGAAAGTTCTATGGAGATAAATCAGGCAACTCAGCAACTGGGAGCACAGTGGGATGCTCCCACTACATAAAGTCCTTGACGGGTTCTTCCTTGGCTGAGCCATTGTTGGGAGTTGCCTTTCATTTTTAAAGAGTACTTATATTTTCAGGTACAGAAAGTCAAGGAATAACTGGCTCTAAAAGTAATGGGTCTTTTCCCAGTAACATGGCAGTCAAGATCTTATCAGGAAAATGTTACATGGTCCTGCAGAAGCAAGTACAAGCACTGATTTCAGTTGATAAGCTAATGACTGCAGCTTATCAGTTGATAAGCTAATGGCTGCAGTGCTCCAGTTAAGGATAAAACAAAAGCTATTTCAGTACAGGAGCGTGAGAAAAAGTATTGTGGACATCATTCTACCTATAAACTTATGAGAGGGGAAAAAAATTCTAAGTACCCCCTGGACTCTGCAATCCTTCCAGTTGGGGGTGGGGAGAACTACTCTTGAGCTGAGATGCTGAATGTTGGAAGTTTCACACTGAGCCAAACTTTACAACTGACTTAAGCAGTGCTGAAAATAAAGGAGGTTTATTGGAAATATTGAAAGCTGCTAGTGGGTACTATGATAAGCCCAACTGAGCACTGCTCTTGTTTGATGAAGTGCACTGTATTGGGCTGATGCACAAAACATCATGGTTTGCTGGCACACACTATTTTTTTCTGCTTCTTCAGTGTAAAGGGGAAAAAAGAATAATTGAAAAAGCTTCCTTAAAATATCCCTGCTGCTCTGCTGTAGCCCCTTCCTCCAGCACATCACACATTAATGCCAATCTTCTGGGAGACTGCAATTCGAACATAATGAGATATTAATGAGCTTTGCACATGTCCCCAGTCGCAAGAGTTCCCCCCCTCCGCAGCTCATTTCTCACAAACCTACAGAGATGTTTTGCTTGTTTTCCTGACACTGCAGTTGTGACTCCCCCACGCTGCCCCCCTCCCGGCAAACCCTGCTGCACCCTTCCCCTTAAGCTGCCAGCTCTAAAGAGCACCAAATGGGCTGGCACTGTCTTGTTTCCTGGACTAATGGATGCTTGTTTAAACACTGGAGCTGTTTGCATTGCTGCGGCTCACTGCATGTTAAACACAGTCCTCTGAAACCCTATGCCAATCCAATAAAGGTATCAGCAGTTCAGCGTGGGGAGGCAATTACTATAAAGTCCCAAGTGTGCCTTCTAAGCTCAAGGAAGGAAAATTTGATTGAACAACTAAAAGCAAAATCTGATGTCGGTTCAGCATCACTAGGAGGACACGAGGTTTCGCTGCAGCCAGGCCTGTGGAGGGCAGGAGGAAGTCAATGGGAGAGCTGGAGAGAGCAACTGCACATTGTTAAGGGGGCTTTAAAGCTGGCCTGGTATCGATGCTCTCCTACCTTCACACAGCTCCTTCCCTTTTCATCCACATGCCTCCCCGCCCCCACTTTTTCTTTTCCTGTTTTTTTTAAATTTTAAATTATATGCTGCCAATTTTGTTTCATCCTTCATCGATTCTTGAAACAATTCTTCCCCTGGTAAAGGTCTTTTCCTCTGTACAAAGTCATTGTCATATCAAAGGGGAAGTGTTACACAGGAGCAGCTATGATAGAGGGCTGATGGTAACCAAAAAAAGATCTGTGCTTCATTGAGAGATGAAAAAAAATCTAAATCTCAAACTAATGATAGTCAATATTTCAATGGACCTGCTCTTTACCTGGCTGAGGGCAGAAAGTCAGGGAGAAAGAAGATGCATTTCAGTTCATTTAATCCACAGAAACAAAGCTGCTTTAAAGTGTTCTACTTCCTTCGCTTTTAAGTGAAAGATAAGGAGAGGAGCCAGCAAGGGAATGTTTTCATTTTATACTTTATATTTTTTTCTTTAATTTTAAGTAGACCCTGTAAGATTGGCCTCACTGACAGCGGCTTTGCAAATGACACGGAAAGTTTTCCAAGCATTTTTTGTGGCCACAGCTACCCTCAGAAAGCTAGGCAAAGGTTATTTGCCACATCAGATGAGACTAGCAAGCCTCAGAAAGCTTGGCATCCTGCCCCTAGCTGTACTCTACAGCTCCGAGAATGTGGGGGGCTAAAACTTTCCTCTCCCTTCCATGCTGCAGGAATGTACAGCTGGGAATCAGGAGAAAAATCTTCGAGGGTGAACCTGTCCTTCTCAGAGCTGAGTCCCCAATACTGTGGGCCAAGTAAGCCCTGTACATGGGCACTGCCAGCGGAACACAACTGGCACCAGCCCATGCCCAGAGTTCCTGACCACGGCCCTGCCTGGGCTGGCATCTGGCTAATGGGCTTAAGGATCAAGCTGTCCCTTCAAAGCAAAGTTCTCCCAGGTCAGAAATACAGTGTGATGCTAAGAAGTGCAGGCTGAAGGGTGGAGAGTTGTGCCAATTAGCTGATTACTGAAGGATGAATATCATCCGACTGCCACCACTCCCACTGGGAGAAACTGCCATTCTCCACACTGCAGCAAGGAGGACAGGGAAAATAAGCATTGCCTAGTTTTGAAAAGGGCTATCTGCAGGGGAGACTGCTTCTTTATTTATTTTCTTACAATTTAAGAAAACAACTTCTGGGGACAGGACGGAGTTAATCCCAAAATCTCACCTTTCCTGCTCTGGAATTAGTCTTGGAGCTGCAAACCCCCTGTGGACTCCAAACCCAGGGCAAGCAATAGGATGCCACAGGCAGCCTGAGTACAGTTACTTAGAGAGTGACTGCCTGATGGGTGTTTTGACAGAAATGAGGAGCTTTAAACCAAGAGGGTAAAAGTGTTGGGAAACACTTGTTTTGGTTATTAAAAAAAAAAAAAAAAAAAGAAAGACAAAAAAAAAACAAAAAAAAAATGCATAGTGCATAGTAACTTCCTTATTTTCAGTTTTACAGCAAAACTGATTTTTTTTGAAACAAACAAACAAACAGCACTTGTTTTTGCTGGTATTCCTTGCCAGAGCTGGGGCAGGGGGAAGGAAGAGCTGGAGACATAATGTCTAAAAGTAAAGGGGGAGTCCTTCCACACACTGTTTTTCAGTTAGGGCTTGGAAGATTTAATTTCCACACCTTAGAACAAAGATGTTACTGAGAAGACAGGGCAAAGAGCACCATTGTCCTGGGTGAAGCAATGCAGCAGCCAGAGCCTAACCAATACCAAAACAAAAACCAGGCTGTCTTGAAAACATTACACCCAGAGATCCCCAAGAGGCTCTTGTCTCATTATATATAACTCCTTCACTCTCTTGAAGCTGAGAATACAGTTTATGTGAGGGCTTGAGAAAACCACTCACCTACTCACCAGTGGTAAGTGGAATGATTTCCTGATGAGACTGGGGAAGGCTCTTAAAATCATCAACTGCTGCAGAATCTAACCTTTAATTTGAACAAAACAACACAACAAGAACAAAAACTTCAGCTCATGTGATTGAAAAGATAACTTCCCAAATATGACCACTGAGTCTGCAGCCAGGCTTCTGCTGTTCCCAAGAAGCTGCATAGTGAAATCAATAAGACTCATTAAGGATAATCAGTACCCTGTGGGCAGCAGCTAAACTGCCAAGAATCCTGCCAGTTTTGTCCTTCTGCTGTTACTGGGGAAGCTCTGATTGACAAGGTAGATTTCCCACTGGTTTACATTCAGTAGTGAGAGGAAGGTGCAGATGTAGTCCTGTGGGAAGGTTTAGCCACAGTGTCCCATAAGGAATATCACTATTTGCTCCAGTCAGAGAAAGGCTTTGCAATCTCACAGTCACCTACACGTGTGTGTCAGCCCACTGCAACACGGGACAAAGCTCTTTTCTGTCTCCTTTGGCATTCTGGTCTACTGCTTATCCTTGGACTCCTCAACAAGCTTTCCTGCCACCTGCCACCCCACTGTGCTGGTGAGTTGATCTCGGGTTCTCTGCCTTTTTGCAGAAATTCCTCAAGTTAACAAAGCCCTTTTGCCAAGCCCGAGGTGGAAGAGCAGAAACTCTTCAGGTCTCACTCTCAAGGTTGTTTATTCACTCTTATCTAAAACATTTTCTTTCTGCCCTACCGAGCTCCTTCCAGCAAGACAGTCGAAGGCCTTCTCCCCCCTCAGAGGTGGCATTTATCTTTTATACTAAAAGTTATGTACAGATTATTTACTAATTGTCTCCAATACCTATTCTCTACATTAGACAGTCAGTTGCTACTCTAAACCAATCAGTTATTTTCTCGTCACCAAAAAGATGGAGAGAAGAAGAAGAATGAAGAAACCTAAAAGCCATGAGGTTCCTCCATCTTGGCAATACCTACCCCTCTGTACTAAAACCCAAAAACTACTTTTACACCCTGTGACAAACTTATTACTACTCTATTTAAACTCTTGTGAGCTGTAATTCTTCCTTTAAGGTTGGCAATTGTTCCCAAGGGCTAAAATCCAAACCACAGGTGTTTTAGGCTGTGTGCCAGGGTCTCTGACACCCCTGCCCAGGTCCCTGAGCCTCCAGGGCAGCCAGAGACGAACCTTGTGTTCCCACAAGCTGATAATCTTCAATCCCTTGGCTTTGAGATGCACAGGGAGCTACACCATGAGAGACAGACTAGTCTGTTAAATAACACAAGGTGTGCTGGAGGTTGTTTTCATTCTCTTGACTATAGCACTGCAACTAGAGGATCTGCCACCCACTGTATTCCCGTATGTTCCTGGTGAACCACCAAGGAGATATCTTGGGACTCGAGGAAGGGACCCAATGGTCCCTTCAGCTGGTTCAAGGTCTGCCTCTCCCCAGCTCCCATCTAATTTCAGTAACTTCCAGTTTTTGCTTGTTCCCTTCAGCCTAGAACCTCCTTGGGCACTGAGCTGGCCCTGGACCACACAAAATATGCTCTCTTTCACATACTAGCACAAGTGACAAAATAGATGTGTAGACAGGGTCACTAAAGATGAATCCCTAAGGAGATTTTCATTTCAGAATGAAATTACTACCAATTTTTAAAGATTCAGTTACTTGAAGGCATACGTTACATACTTGTTACTTGTTTGAAATGTATTTCACTATTTGATTTGAAATGGTATCTCTGAAGGCTCTGACTGGTTTCCTTCTTTGAGATATGACTCCAGGAAATGCACAAAGAACACAATAAGGTTTAAAGCAACAAGAATTTCCTTCTTCCCATCCCCTTTTAATAAAATCTAACATGACAGCATAGTTATACATTTACAGTTTAAGGTGGTCATTCTTCAGAATAAGATAGCTTTTTTCAGGAACCTAGAATCTAGGTTTACACAATGGAGATAGTTCCCTATTAATCAATACTGTGGAAGAAAAAGGTAATAAATTGCTGTACTTCCAATGTCTGTAATCTGTTTAGATAAAAAACCCAAACATTCTTTAATTCACACTTTCAAGGGAAATAAATGGAAGGATTGACAAGGACTACATTTGTCAGGAGAAAAACCTAAGTGAAAGAAAAAATCCTCAGAGAGCTCCTCAGCCATAGTATCACCTCATCAGAAGGTGCACAGGGTGACAGTGAGGTAAAGGAAATTGAGAAGATGCCATTTCCTGCTTCATTTCCTGCTGGGAGAATCTGGAAGTAGGTTTCATCATTACAAATCCAAACTATCACAGGTAGACTAAATGTTTTGTTTGTAGTCCCAGGCCTCCAAGGGAAGCACCTGGTTACAAGGGAGAGTAAGTGAGCTCTGCTTCTGTGAAGTGGAAAGGCAGCGAGAGAAAGTGGAGGTGTGAGGGGTAAGGAATGGGGATTATCACCTCCAACCTTGGTTTCTAGGTCCTGAGTAGGGTAAGTACAAGTTCCAGTGAAGTGTGTACAAGACACACTTCACTTACAGGCCTGGGAAGGATATTTTCAGGTTGTCAGTGACAAGAGAGGTAAAAGAAACCCAAAACATCAAGAGCAATCATCTACATTTTCATTTCCAGAACAGTTCAAATATTAAGTGTGTCTCAGCTACACATATAGAGGAGCCAGATTTTAAAAAATGCCAAGTACCTTATTTCTGAACACGAGACCTTTGCACACAAGTACCTTTGAACATGCACCCCAAAACTAAAAGACATTTCTGGAAATGTTTATTGTTCCTGTCAGTTCACGTCAATAGTTACTGCCTTGAAATCATCAACAGTAGACTGGCATTCACTGTCACTAACCACACAAAAATCAGCCACATAGCAATGCACAAAAATGGCAAGTCATCAGTTGTACTTCACTGAAGGTACCTAATGAGAATGCTATGATATGCCCAAGCATTAATAAATTTACATCAGGAACTGCTGACTACATGTGATTTTGGTTGGGCTCTTTTAAAAGCCTGAAGAATGGAGGCAGATTAGAAGCTATTGGAAAGCACTTTGCAGAACATCCCAAGAGTGGCCCAGGGAATTTGAGAAGCACACTAAGGATTGATGGGCTGTGTGTTACTGTCAGACAAGGGTGGCTGGTTTGGTTTCAAACAGCTGAAAATTTCCCCACTTTTCATCATTAGTTGTGTCTCACACTGAAACCTTTGGTATTGTACCTCAACCATTTCCTCAGATTCTTGCAACTCATACTATAGCACTTCAAGTGAAAACAGTGCCAGGTTGCCTTTAAAATGCCTCTCTGAAATAATTTCTAAAGTGGATTCTGGTACTTCCCCAAATAAGGTCTATGACAGAGCCAAAGTGTTTCACTTGCAGCCATGCTGAGGACTGGGCATGACCAGCCTCTGCCATAATCTGGCCTGCAAGGTAGCTCTTCTTGGTGCCCATGTCAGAGGGCAAACCAATTACCATTTTCAGTCTGCTTCTGGTGTCCTGAGCACTGTCAGCAGATTGAAAGGATTGGCACTCATAAAAAGGATTGCAGCTGATCAGGGCACCAGGCTTTTTTTCTACCAACTAAATGGAACAACTGCCTTCTTTGGCCTGGGACACCAGATTTATAGATCCTACAATGTAGATTTAAGGTCATCCAGCAGTGTATATTTTCTCTTTTCTCTATGGCATATTTAGATAATCAGAGGAATGGTTATTAGTGGTCAATAAATCAGAGTAATGCAATTCCAGTAACTGGCAAGGGTAACTTAGGGATCAAAACTCAGATGTCAACCTAAAACTCAGATTTCAAAGTAATTTTTCAGAGGCCATGCTATTCATAAGACAATTAATATTGATGCCTACAGGATACCTCACCCAGCTTTGGGTAGGTATCCAATGGCCTCCAAGTCACTCCAGCTCCACAGTGGCTCACAGAACACCAGCTTATGCTTCTTTGGACATGCTGTGAGAGTGTTTCTATATAGGAAACACCATCACACACCTCCTTTCCTAGAACAGCTTCCCTCTTCTCTCTGAGCTCACAGGGATGCATGGTGATGTGTGACAAAATTCATTACACATTTCAGCTCTCAGTAAATTATCCAGCTGGTATCTGTTCCACTGTACTTCTGTCTTGCATCTGTTACACCTAAGCAAGTCTTGTAGAAAGCTTCAGGAAAAGGAAAAAAACCTGAATTCCAGGCAAATATAATGTTTCTCTTGGCACTTCTGTATTAGTGGCCAGGCTGATAGTTTTGCCTATGTAAGTGACAAGATTTGCATTGTTTGGCCTTCATTTCTCCTTCAGAAACAAGCACAGAAACTATCAGCAGCAGTGTTGTACAGACTGAAAGAAACAATACAAATCTGTCCAAAGCCTTCCCTGGAAGCTCTTCTAGTAAAAGTTGAGGAATTATTTTCTTGCAATTTGAGGAAGTGATCACTCCAAACCAGAGCTTCCAGACTTTAAATAGTCCTGTGATTAATACAATTCTGGATTATGATTCACACTTCACATAAATGCCCTACCTGAGTAACAGCTGCAAATCAAAACCACAGCAGACACCACGGGCAGGCCAAGTAAGCAGCCTTTTGGGCTGCCTGATTTTGGCAGCAAATACCTGCAGCAGCTTTTGTCTTCCTGCTCCGTGCAGGGCAGAATGACCTCAGGACAGGAAGCTGGCAGATTTTGCAAGTAACACACGGTGTTGAAGACTCGGATCCACTAGGAACCAGGTCCCTTGTGTCAGCTGAAACTCAGTTGTGAACATCACAAAGTTAGGGAATACTTGAATGCACGTTTCTTGTAACCCCCTTTCCTTCACCCTGCCTCATTTTGATTACTTCTTCTTCCAGGACTTTATCTTCATTCCAGCCTACAAAGCAATTCCTGCTGGTGGACTGACAAAAAGAGAGCCAGTAAGAAAGCAGCCTAATATTGTCTTAGTCAAAAAATTCTCCTCAGAAGAGTAAGTGACAGGAGGGAAACCTCATGGAGCACAAAGACTGTGCTGATGTTAGCTCTGCAACTCCAGCTCCTATTGATGTTTATTCCTGAAATATGTCAGTAACAACAGGAACATCAGCCAGCACTGGTTTTGAGAAGGGAGAGAAAGGAGAATGTCTGTTTTCTTCTTTCCCTCATTTAGCTCCCATGGCCCTACCTGGATCAGCTCTCTTGTGTCTGGGGCTCTGCCCTGTGCCCTGGCTCAAGGCAGGGAATACCCTGCAAGGCTGTCCTGGGCTTTTGCACAGCTGGGCCTTTGCACAGCTATTGGTTTCTTATCTCATCATATATGATATATATTATACTCCATGATGTTTACAGGCTGGACAGTTAAATATTTACCTGATCTAATTTACCCAATCAAACTTTGGGTCTGATAAATTTGTTTAGTAACAGGTGAATCTTGACCCTTCAGGCCTTTCTGCTTCCCAAGGTCTGTGACGGGTGTGTTGTGAAACCAGAGCCTGGCTTAGGGTCTGGGAAGAGAAGATGATAGAAAACTACTTTTAGCCATATCTGCCATAATTTTCATCTCAGATGGAATGACTTACACCCAGACTGAAGTTTCCAGCACTACTGTTTATAAGAGGAAGGAGGCAGATAGAGCAATATTCTCTCCAGTGCTTCCCTGCTTTTCCTTTCCACCCATCTACACTTCTCAGGGGAGCTGGAGAACAGAAGGTCTCAAGGTGCCTATTTTCCTTTTGGCCATTCCTGCTAGCCCTGAGGTGCCAGCAGTAACCTTGCAATGAAGTAGCAATACATTAAAGAGAGAATGAACAGCATTAATACAGCTCTCCCTAAAGGAGCAGACCTATACCTTGACTAGGAGTAAGGAGATAAAAAATAAATCACAGTGTTCTCACTTAAGACTACCTCTGATGCAGAGTCATTACAGGACCTTTAAGGAGAAGAGATGGGATTGAGAGAGACCAACAGGAGGTAAAAATGCTCTGTGTATGAACTCCTTTACCTAGTATGCTTCAGTAAGTCAGTACTTCTCAGCAAAAAGCAGTCAAATTCATAGGAGTGCCTTCATGGAAATAGAACAGCCTATAGCAAGGAAACTCTGTTTTATTATTTACTTAATGACCTGGGGAAGGCATTAGTCAAAACATATATTCTATGAAGCTACATTAAGTCAACTATTTCAATTCTTTCTTCCCTAAAAGCTTTGGTCTCTGTGGAGGAGCTTTTCTCTACACATTCCACAGAAAGACAGGACAACCAGTCTCCTTTCTTCTAAACAAATATTCTGTTAATCCTTACTAGTTTATTATTTTTATCCATAACAATCAGATTGTTATGTAATTCCTAACTGCAGCAAGAATTGTGTAAAGACTAATGCCAAGATCTCACTGACAGAAAGGATTTTAACACCTTAGATTATGTTTAAAGAAACATAAGCACATCACAGTTGTTCTAGGCATAATATTCGTTCTGCTTTCCCAGATGATGTCACTTTGTTCTGGCACACTGTCAATAAAGGAAACCAGAATTATAAAGGTCTTGGCTTTGTTTTCACATTGTCTCAGAATAGATAAGCAAAGAACTGGAATGTCAAAATATGGCGCATAATTAATAAATTCATCTCAATAAATTCCTTTCTTCACAGTGCGAAGTAATGCTTGAGCCGAGAGTCCCACATCACAGGGAAAGCAGGGACAAGTGAGGTTTATTTGTACAACTTCCAGACTGCAGCTCTACTCAGGCAACTTTCTAGAAACTGAGGGACCTTGAGTATTTTAAAAAGTGTGGAAGGTTTTCATCCTTTCTATAGGAAATGAGCACCTTTCTCACAGGAGGGCAGCCATAATACTCTCATAGCCAAGAAACACAGCACCCAGGCAAGATACCATCCCCTGATCCTGAGCTATTTAACCCATGCACAGCCGTTGAGGTTGTTTATAACTGTAGCAGTAATTTTCTAGAAAGTTGCTGGAATGTCTTTGAGAATGTCTTTGGCTCTGTCTAAATTAAAAATGTTTTCAATTATTATTATTTCCAACTAGAGTCTCTCTCTTCTGGGATTTTGCAAATGGCACCTGCATACATTTTCTGCTCATCAGGTGAGCAGTCTCAGTAGAATCTTTACAGCATGTGAGAGTCCCATGGGAATGGAAAACAGTTTACCCTAGACAGATGAATTTATATTGTTACATTATAAAAGCTTTTGCAGAAAGAATACTTTCTAGTAGGTGTCAAGCTTCTGTACTGTGTAATCTATCATCAAATCTCAAAGACATCTGGCCAATTATTTTATTTTCCTTTTAAAAACCAAGAAGGGGAAATAAAAGCAAATTTAACATTTACATTACTATTTGTGGAAGTGAAAATAATGTTTTTTTTCCAGCAGGTTATGTCCTATTTACTTTTTAGTATAACATGTTGACAAATTAAATATTTTCTAGAAGACTTCTCTGCTACCATTTAAAAATGGGGATTTTTCCACTTTCTGACAGCTTTAATTGATGTTAAAATAATTTTTTTAAAAAAAGGTGGGCAGATGCTGCTCACTTTGAATTACTTTGTTTCTTCGGGGAATCTTTTCCTAGGTGCAGACTGAATTTGGACTTTCAAATAGCTTTGTTTGACCAGACAGGTCAGCACACCTTGGGCCTGCTTTACCTCCCCCAGCATCTGATTGGTGCAAAACATCGAAACCCTCTCCTGCAGTAGAATGGTAACAGCAGCAATGCAGATCTCATGGAGTAACTCCAATGGGAACTCAGTCCTGCATCACATTTGAGAACTCTGTGAAAGATGCCAGTGTAATTAAGGCTGTAATCCTTACCCTCAGCAACACACAGGATTATTCAAGTTGTGCTGTCCCAGTAATAAAAATGTGTCCCTCGACATAGCACTGTCTGGGGAGAGGTCAGGTTTTTTACACTGCTTAAACTAAAATTCTTTCTCGCCACAAGTTCCCTTGTATGCACACACAGCTCAAGGAGACAGATAACAACTCCTCTGAATGAAGAGTCCTTAAGAAAAACCAAACACAGACCACCCAGTCCCATTTCCCCCGAACCTTCCTTGTTTTCTATTTTCTGAATATTTTTCTCTGCAGCCAGAAGATCGTTTGCTGTTCATGTCCAACATCCACCCCAACAGCTCTTGATCACCACCACTCCACACAAAACTACTCCCTACAGCAAAGCCTGCTGGCCTCTGCAAAACACATCCCAGTTCCATGATAAGGACAAAAGACTCCTTAGAGCTGGACAATTTTTGTTAGCAAATAGCAGCTACCTCTTAAGGCAGGGAGGCTGAAACATGTGCATCTTTTCATTGTTTTTAGATGTAAAACTTGCTAAATTTCTTTAAGCTCTATTTTGCTATTACAATCCTCTAGCAGCTATCCACTCATAAGCAGAAAATATGGATCCATACTAAAAATCTGAGCAGATAATTTGCAGTGTAATAAAAAAACGAACTGCAAGTTGCAGGAAGGGGGGAAAAAAGTAAAAAGGAAGGAAAAAAAAAAAGCAACAGCAACCAGCAACAACTTCCTCCTGACATTGATTAAGTTCAGCTGGTGAGAAGTTCCACGCTGGGAGCCACACAGTTACTATTGCTGGTTTTGTCAGAGAATCCTTCTCAAGTTTCACCTAACCCATTTAAACTCCTGCTGCTGTTGCAAAAGCATCATAAAAATAGCAGCAAAACTGTGCTTTCTGAAGCAAGCAGTGTAGAAAAATACCCGTCACAAAGGCAAAGTTTGCAGCACACTGTAATTAAGCTCCCATCCTGACAGCAGGAGCATGGAGTTTTATTCTAAATATAGCACAAGGCTCTCCGATGTACAACCTCATTTCTAATGCAAGATTTACTAAATTAGTCAGTATATGCCTGCCCTCCTCCTAGGAATTCTTTAAGAAATATTTGGGGTTCCAGTGCAGGGAGCTTTACGGCAGGGATTTAATGTAGTCTTTGGTGTCAATAATTTTGGTTGGTTTATTCCTTGCCTCCGCGGTGCTCAGAGCAGGGCATCCCCTACTCACAGGCAGGAAGAGCAGCCCTCTGCCAGGCCTGCTGGCTCAAGCAGGCAGCAGCACACACACAGGACACAAAGACAAATCCCCCAAACCCTCGACTTTTCCCCTAATATTGATCTCTTTATCCAGCTTCCAGCAACTGCTTCTCATGGCATTTTATCTTGAGCTGGGAAGGCAGTAAGGACTCTGTCAGCTTTGCACTGTCTTTTCTTTAATTCAGCCTAAAGCAGAGATCTAAGCCAGCTTGGACTAGCTTATACTAAACTGCAACATGGCTGACAGGCATGAATGAGACCACACCAAATGTAAATTGAGTTTGGAAACCATCTTCTTAATTAGATGTTCTTGATTGCAGGAAAATAATCCATGATGTCAGAAGTTTATGTTGCAATCCAAAAAGGAGACAGTGGAGTCCTGTAACTTTATTCCAATAAAAGGAGAGGCCATGGGGCATCACCCTGGGGTCTCTCAAATTGCTAGAGGATGCAGCCTCCTTTTTATCCTAATTCCCCAGCTGCTTTTCCCTCTCTCTTTCCCCGTTGGCTGAGGTACTTGAGAGGTACAGACTTCTCAAATCACCTAACATAGGCCCCCTTCTAATGTGCCCTCCCCCTCGCCGTTATTTTTCTCTATGTCTCTGATCTTTTTCTCCAAGTCCAGGAATTTAGCATGGCCTTGGGTGAGCAACAATCTGTGTCAATTAGTGGAATTCCTATGGAATTCATGGTTACTCCCATTGCTTTTTTCACCTATCAGTATCTGGGTTTATCTACCAGCAGGCCCACAGCTTGTTTGTAAAGACATCTCTCTCATTTCTTTCATTTATATAAATCTCCAAATCCTAACTGCATCATTTGATGGCAGAATAATTAATAATTTCCACAAAGAAACTGTCTTTTACCTCTGGAGAAATGGGACTCTAGCCTGCGTTTTATCTATATATTTCTGGTCCATCTTGCAGGCTTTCCCATCTGCATCCTGTATCTGATGCAAAGGAAAGAGGAAGGAAGCTCTGAGGTAACGCTCCATGGCAGTGCCTATGTTGCTAGAATTTCGTGTGGGTGGGTAAGTGGCTACTGGTGAGAGCCTCTGAGGAGGCAGACATAGCTCTGAGCACCAGGCAGGATGAGTATTTCCAAGAAAGGTGTGCACTATGACTGCTTTGCACAGCTGTAATGGCTCCAAAGCAGCTGGCTAAACTATAAAAATAGCAACACACTCCCAGCAAAAATCCATTTTTGACTGAGTGTAGCCTGCTCCTCCCTGCATTCTGTAAGCTGAGCCCACCTGCTGGCAACAGCTCAAAGCTGGGCTCTGGGTGTTGTGGCCAATTCTGTGTTCCTGTGCAGCACCTAAGCAAGCTTGGCACAGGCAGAACTCAGCTCCTCAGCTCCATCCCTGCCAGCCAACAATGCTGAAACTACAGGAGAGCTGGAGGAACAGGGGGATACCCTGGACACAATAATGGCATGTGCTCAGAGAAGTGTGTTTCCCCAGACTATGCTGCCCCAGATGAGCCCAAAGATGTACTACCTTTTTCTGCCCTCCTTTTCCCAGCATTTAATCTGTGCAAAATTCAGGCCTGCTGCAGTGCATGACATTTAATGCCGATCTGCACACTACATCATTCACCTTCCTGAAGGTGGGCATGACAGAGACAGCACAGAGCATCAGTTCTGTGTCCCTGGGACACCCCAGCCTGTCATGTGGACAGACAGCCAAACTTCCTGACACAAACCCAGATTCCTACATGCCTACGGCTGCTGTTCTTGGAAGACTTAATATTTCTGCTGCTCTGTACAGCACCATGCAGGATGAACCTCTCTCCTACTGCATATGCCAAAAGTCATATGGAAAAGTGAGCAGTGTCACAGCTCAAATCAATGTCCTTTAAAAACAAAATTCCATGCTCTGTATTTAGTAAGAGGCTCCAGGCTGTGTGTGGAAGCTGTGAACATTTAACAGTGAGCAAATCCACTGTTTACCCAAGGCTGTTTTCCTTGTGGTTGCTTCTTTTTTTCAGCAGCATGCATGCATGCCTTTGGTGTTTACTGTCAGCAATTTTCAATGTGCTGACATGGCTAAAAGTGACCACAAAGCCCAAGCAAGCAGGCAAAGAGCAGAAGCAGAAGTAGAAATGTCAGGAGGCACAGACTCCAACTTTGCAGTCCTGCAGCAGTAAGGACCAAGGTAAGCCAGCTGTCACGGAGAACTGGATCCCTGTGTCACAATGGTCATAACTGGTATGAGGGAGGAAAGGGCACAGCAGAACAGATCCCACCACCTCCCCATCCTCTGAGGCTGTGTGTGGAGGATCAATAACTTCTCCAAGCAGAGTCTGACATCCCAGCCCACAGGATCAATTCAGAGCCATGATTTCATAGTTGCTCTGCTGCAAACTCCTTGCAAATCCCAGTGGTGATTTAAGAGCTGTCCTGAGAGCAGAGCCATGAACTTTCCTTACTGGAGGCAAGATCTGAGTTTCCTCAAAGTGACATTCAGCCTGTCTTTTCCTGGGCTGTGGCACAACCATCACCTTCTGCTTACAGGTAACAGCTTAGGGTGAAACAACACAAACTAATTCCACCATGGAATTAAGGGGCCAAAGGGAGGCCTTTAAATAGTACCTGGGACCTGATAAAAGAGCTGCCCCCAGCAAACCCATACAGCATCCTGATACAAGTACTGGAGGGTTAGAAACAAACTTGAGTTCATTAATTTTTTAAAAATACATATTAAAAATACATATATTTTCCAAGACCAGTAATTTTTCAGAATTATACTTTGCCACCCTCATAGCTGTTTTCAGTCCAAGATATCAAAAAGACAAGATAGAACAATGATTAACATTGTCCATTTTTCTTTTACCCAGTCCAAGGACTTGCAGATTTGAGCACCTTCTGTGCATATATGTATCAGAGGAGCAAATAATTATTTTTATTAATGTCTTCCATAATTATGGAGAGTAGAATTATTTATGTAGCGAAACATGCCCACAAACTCTACTAAAATACACTGTGAATCTTTTACTTTTTGAGGAACATCTGCATCAATGGCAAATAGAAAAATGAGAAATGCTTGGTTCATGAAGATTTCCCAACATTACTTCAGGCATTAGTCCAGTAAGGTACAGCAAATACAGCCCCCTTTGTAATGGACAGGGATAGGTGAGTTCTCCAGGGAGCTATTCGGATCCTCTAACTTAGTTCCTGCTCCAGAAATGCCTCTGGAATCCATGAAAACAACCAGGACCTACCTGGTTTTGACTGATCAGCACAGCAGTTGTGTTCTCTACTGCTTTGTTGCTCGGTCTCTTTCTTATCCCTTCCTAAACTGCAGTAAAAACATTCCCCCAAACTGAAGCCAGCAGGGCAACACAATTATGATAAGACTCGCAAAATATAATCATTTGCATATCCGTGACTGACACAGAAGATCATTAATTAGGCATTCTGAGTATATGTATATATGTATAAATTAGCATCTATTCATCATTTAGACTGTAATAGGTTTTTTTATATCTGAATATTAACTATGTAAGAAAATTACTAAGTTTTCCATGGAAGGGCATCCAACAAGAAATTTCATCAGCAAAAATAAAATGAGAACTAGAAAAATAATCCAAATTATTTTAATAAAAATTGAAATTATTGGAAAACAATGGGCACTGAACAATCTGACCTTAGTGGCATCTACCCCTGCTCTGTTCCACCTCACTTGTTGCAAGCTCTCTGCTACCTCTCTTGGGTGGTGACCCAAGCACGTGCATCCCCAGCAATTCTTTATGGTAGGAGCATTTCAGCAGTACTATTTTTGACTGAATTTAAAAGGCAATGTAAAAAAACCGTCAGGATTTCACACCTCTGCTATCCACAATCCCTACACCTCATTAAGATTAAAGAGGACACAGACTGAGAGCAGAGCTTCCAACTCCACCACTACCTAGCAGAGCTCCCAAAGACACACATCTTGCACCAGTGCAGACTAATTCTTACCATGGAGAATAATTAGAAGGAAATAAGACTTTTAAGTTTTTTAAAAAGCTGGATGTAAACCTCTTTGCAGCAAGTAAAAGACACTTCAAAGACTGCACTTTTGCAAGTGAAAGAAATCTGGTGATTTTGGAAGTGTGAGATGACAATTTGAAAAATTACCAAAGCTTACAGCTCTTGAACAGAAATAAACAAGGCAGGAATGTCGGTAGCATTTATAGGTGAGACAGAAGCTAATGAAGATATAAGTGCCAATAATAATATTAACAAAGTTTGCTCAGAGCTACAAAATGCACAAAGGGTAGACGAAGAAAAGATAACAAGGGGATGTCAGGTGGCAAAAGCAGAAGCAGCTGCTTTGCTGTGCTGCTTTACCCTTTCCAAGCATCTGGCCTGTACTTCCAAGAGCACTGATGCTTACACTCAACCAGTGAAATGGAAAACCAACAGAGGAATGGAAAAAGAACAGAAACAGCGTCCTCCAAAGGGTAGATATTTATCTAGCAGAAAATGAACTTCATGACATGGGAGTTCTTACTGGGCTACCTGTATGGCACCATATTAGTAAACACAGACAATGGAAAGCACACTAGAAAAAAAACCAAAGTGTTTTCTATTGCTATTTTTTCACTTCTAAAACAGGGATCACTGACTGTTCCTTGTCCAGCACAGTGGTGGCTCTTATGTGCAACGATTAAGCAGGTGCTACTCCAGCATCTTCTGCACCAGTAGAGATGGAAAGTCCTTTATCATGTTATGTAATTTAGTTCTGTGTGATATTGAGAACAGTGCAACTGTGTGACTGATACTCAAGTTATTTAAGCTGGACAATGAAACTGAGTATCTGGGAAAGAAAAAAAAAAATTAAAAAAGAAAGAAGTCTAAAGACTATCTGATTTTTTTTTTTTTTTAATGCAGGTTTCTTTGTGATTCAATTTTCTGGAATTCAGCTAAATTTAGATTCTGGGACAGCAAGCACAAAGTACATACTCTCACGAGCCCTCCTCATTCCTCCTACTCTGACTTCATCAGCGTGCAAGCCTACTGACCTTGCTCAGCATCTCTGCCCTACCCTATTACTACCATAATATCATCTTTAAAATATCCATATACATATATATAACCCATTACAATACTGTAAATTTACTGGAGCACATACACACACGCACCCAAAAGAAGCAAAACTGGTCACAGCATTTAGTGGTCTAAGTTTCTCCTCTTCAATGTAAAAAAAGAAAAGAAAAAAAAAAAGCAGGAACTCTGGCTTAATTTTCTGCCTTTCTGCAAACGTAAATCTATCTGTCATACATCATCTCTGCATTTTGGGGTTGTTTTTAGCTCTCAAACTCCAGGTTTTATCTAGACAGTTGTGGAGTGCTGACAACTCCCACTAAACACACGCAAGGATGACTCCAGCTTTGCCAGAATTAAGCAGGGGGTGGGTACAACTTTCTAAAGGTCCTTCAGAACAAAGAGAAAGAACTCGTCATTTTCTGCGTGCCAACTTCTGAGTGCATGCCTGCTAAGCACGATCCCTAAAATTACATGGCTTATGAAGGCAGGGAGAAGACAGGACACAGCTACGTCTTGGGGTCAAACAAAGCTGCACTGAGTGGTATGTCGGTGAAGGTTAAAGAGCATCGGTAACAACATATAGACAAGCAAAGGTCATTTCTCCTGATGTCAAGGCATTAATTTTAACCACCAAAACTAAGAAGATAATTTACATGAGAGCTCCCCGCACCAAGAAAATCCACCCACCAATTCAGACTAATAACCAGGGAACAAGCTATACGAACCACACAAATAAACTGGAAAATTCAACTACGTAGCAAAATGAAAACTGATGAGGTAAACAGGCATAACTTGGACCAGGTGGGCCTTTTCAAATCTCGTGATTAAATATGAACAGGACAGGTAAGGGTAGTCTACAGCATCCAGGGCTCAAAGCCGATTCAGAGAAGTGGAAGGTTCCTGTTTCAGCCTTTAATGAAAGAGCAAGTCCAACTCATGACCTTGCAGATTTTATCACAGGGACCTGTTTTTCTGTGCTTAAGAAGCTGCTAATGATCTGGTTGAATGGGCGTGAATCCCTGTAGGAAGGATCCTTCAAAGACAGAACAAAACTCTTTGACTGAGGCTTTGACAAAAATAAAGTGCCTTCTGACAGTTAGGGACAAAACCATCTCTGAAAGATGAACATAATTCAAGCATTTATTTCAAACTCTTGTATCATCCACTGGCTATAGGAAAGGGATCGATTTCTTGAAAAAGACTGTTCTGAAAAGAGGATGAGTGCCAAAAGGGAAAAAAAGCTCTATCAACATCTACATGGAAGAAATGGGCCACCTTTGCTGTGCCAGGCGACAGCTTTTCCTTTTTTTTTCTCTTTTCTTTTTGGACAGTGCTCTCAGGCACATGATTCTTTTGGTTGACCTGTCCAAGGCTAGGAGTTAGACTCGATCCTTGTGGCTCCCTTCCAATTCAGGATGTTCAGGGACTATTAAACTAGCATTCTCATTGTTGCAGCAAACCTTCTTCAAGAGTTTGGGACAGACTCCAGGCCAAGGCAGTTGTCTCAGTGGCCCACCACAGCCCAGACCTCATTCACAGTAGAAAGCCTGCAGTGCATGAGCTCTTCTCAGAGACATCATGCTGAGAGAGAAAACAGACTGAAAGAAAATAAAAGAGAACCACGTACAAGTGTCCAGTAGCATCAGGGGGGAAAGTTACTCAAAGTCTGAAAAAAAGAAGAAACAACCCATCTGTCCGTTTGCTTGCTGGGTCTTGCCAAATACCCTTTAATGAGCCTCAAAAACCTGAATTTACCAGAATCCTGCTCTAGCTAAAGCAACACTAGTTATACAACTTGATCTTAATTGAAATATTTGGTGCCTGCTGATACGTTCAAACAAATTCACCAGATCTTGATTATGCGCTGGCAATTAAAGCCATTAAGTCAGTAGACAGACAGCAGGTTATTTCTTTGCTATTTGACAAAGCCAGCTGACGTTCTTTCCCCCTGTCTATGTGACAGCACTGTAATTAGCAGTAATCAAATACTATTTGTGTGAGGTGTTATGAGTCTGCTTCCTTAGCTAGCAAGATACCTCTGCCAATTGCAGAACACAGAAACCTACCTCTGGTCAGACCATGCAAAAGATAGAATAAGGAGAAGAAAACAATGAAACAGGAGGAACAAAGAATGATTGCTTATTTCAGGCTGAAGGAGTTCTTGAAAGTAAGATTAAAAATTAAGAACATTTTTTTATTTTTATAAGCTAAATTACAAAACCATGATCAAGGAATATTGTGAAATATAATAAGAATTAAAACTATATTTAGCATTTATGTATTCCCTGCTTGAGGAATGCATGCAACTTCTATTAGATTAATGGGTGTTCTACCCATGCATCAAGAAGAGACTAAAGCCTAATAGTGCATTACATTTTCAAAGTGCTGTACAAACATTAACTAATTAATCCTCATAACCACCCTGTATGGTAGGTAAGTGATACATGAAGTGTATCTCTGAGCAAGCCCAAGAGCAAGACAACACCACTCTGTACTCTTCAATGCAGACCAGAAATTAATCACATTTATGCTGCACCAAACTCAGATGTATTCTACAAGAGCAAGAGAGGGACCCATGGTGACCCAATTTCAGTGAAGCCAGCAAGAAAATAAGTAAATTACGGCTCTCTCTCTCTCTCTCTCTCTCTTCCCTCCTTCCCTGGGCTCTGGTGGGCCACTCTTGATGAGAGTGAAGTATTAATGCCCACTGCCTCCCATTTACATTTCTACTGGGAGGAGAGAGCTCTTGAACCCTGGGAAGAGAAAGGAAAAGATCCATAGGAGCCTCATCACTGCAGACTTCTCCTCTGTCAGTTCCACTTCCTTTGATATCTTGATCTCCCCTGCTTTCTACTACTATTATTCCTGGTAGGCTTTCTGCCTTCAAAAACTTTAGCAAAGTCTGCGTATCAAAGTTGCAACAGGACTCCAAAAGGAGAAACAAGGCCCAGAATCTGGGTATTCCAATTACAACACCTGAGTGATTTCTCTTTAAATAGTAATCTAGCAGTGAACACACTTCATCTTTCCCTGGTGAAGAGACACTGCATTCTGAACACCCCTTCTAAACAGGCCATAGGCAGGTGTAACTTTACAAGCAGAAAACTACTTTAATGCCATGTAAAAAAGTTCCAGGACATATATGCTCAAAGAGCATTTTATAAATATAACAAGACTACATTGCGAGAGAGGGGGGGTGCACTTGGGGACACAGTTTAACAATGAACACAGCAGTGTTATTGTTAAAAATTAGTCAATGATCTCTTAGAGATCTTTCCAAACCTTAGTGATTCCATGACAAATGTTAAATCAGCAGGGGTAAAGGAAGAGCAGACCAGGTAAGTAATGAAAGCATTACCCTGCACCATTTTCACCACCATTCTACTTTCCAAAACTCACTCAGTGAAATGGTGCAGTAGCAGGCACTCTGGCAAACTAACACAAAGACATTAACCATGTTTAAATTTTCCCCAAAGCCTTGGAAGCTCAGTGTCAGAGTTGAGGCCACAGATAAAATCCACGGGTCTCTGATAAGATGATCTTCTCCACGGAAAGAGGCCAAGATCAACCTTCCTTTCTGCACACGTGACCCTGATCTAGCAGCAGTCATGGGCACCTTTCCACGGTTGAACTTGCCTGCAAAGTGACGTGTGCCATTTACAAGCCCAGAGCAGATGGGTGCTCAGGGAGAAGCATGAGGAGGAACAAAAACTCACATTCAAGAAAGATGCTCTTAAAATCGTGCTTTATCACCTTTTGGTGTCACATCAAACACATGAACAGATGGCATGAAACAGGAGAAATTTTCTTTAAAGAAAGATCAGAGTTTTGTTTAAAAGTCATTCACATAAAATATAATTCATATGCCAGATCTTCAGCTAGAGGTGGTGCCCCAAACTGGTTTACCTTGACTGCTTTAGCACACAGGGTTTGGGGCTTGGATGGCAATGGGAACTGTGGATAGCTCAGCTGGTGTGTTTGGTCTTTAAAGACAGAAACACATTTGAAACATTCTGTTTGCATTTGCCACAGGCTGCCTAGAAAGTTTACAGACACATATCCTAAATACATATGTACTTGCATTGCTCTACCATATCAAGGAAGTTTCAACAAAAACTGTGTGTAAATCTGCTTAGAAAATGAACTTTCATGTGCCCTCGAGCTTCCTGGACAATAAATGTACCACGGCATAGGGAAGAAACAGTAGTGACAACAGTGAAGCTCCTGATGCTTGGAATGGAAAATATATATGAATTTTGGCTTGGACAATTGAAAATTAAATTGAATTGAACTTTCTGGGTAGTAGTGCTTTTCTGTTTGTAAAAATCAGTTTATGACTTTCCAAACTGTGTGTTCTCAACTGCAAGGCAGCTGAACCCAACGTGGGTTACAGTTAACTTTCTCTTTATTTAATGTGATTCAGAATCCTCTGTGGTAGCAAACACAGCCTTTGCCCCACAGGGGTGCCCCATCACTGGCCAGTTTTACCTCAGGTGATAGATCCGTGCCCCTTCTAACAGAAGGAAAGCACAAATCTGCAGGAGGTAACTTTATTCTACATTGGAACTAAGTACTTGTGTATTGTTTTTAGCTGGTTTTCTTTCAAACAGGAGAAGATTCTCCCAAAATCTTGTCTTGGTGAGACATCCACCCATAAGCACAGGGAAACAGAAATGGCAGTCTCCTAACCCTGTAAGCTTCCTTACATGCTGGAAAGCCTGCTGTGAGCTGTGCCCTCAGAGCTCTCCGTTCTAGGGACACGGGATTGCCAGCAGCTTCCTCCACCCTCCCCATCCCATCCAGGCCAGGGGATCCACCTTCCCTTTCCCGAGTAAATGGAAGCCCTGAAACAATCCCTGCAAACAACTCCTGCAACATCAACTTCACACTGCCCCGTCTTCACAAAATGAAGACAGCTAAAGGAAATTTCTTGCATGCTTTCCCTAAACCTGTTGTTTGATATGGAGAGAACAGCACAGAGAAATGAGATTGTGAGAAACTGGTCTAATTTCAAAGAAGCCCTCCCTCTCGGCTAGCAAATATTCAGCAAATGTTGTGACCATTTAATTTCTATCCTCTCTTTTTCCCTCAGTCAATAACTATGTAATTTCCATAGATGTTGAGGAAATATCCTCTGATCAGCTGAAATTCAGTATAGACAAACAAAGGTAATGCTGATCAGGAACTGTGGTTTCCTCATGCCTGCTGATGGATGTTATCTTAACTCCAACTGCCCTGGAAAATTCTTCAGCTTTGCTGTAGGCAGCTGAGTGAAAACACCTGCTCTACACAGAAGGACAAAGAAGTGGCAAATAAATAAAACAAGAGGATGGGAGAATGTGTTAATACAAGAAAACAAAATTTAAAAAAGTAAAAGGGTATGTAAATATTTCATGAACACTCCCCACTCAAAAACTTACTGCTTCACTTCAAAAAGGATGGATGTTATTACAGGCATGGAGAAGTTTCCATCTGAGGAAGGATTTTAGTGATTGTAACTATCAGTTTATAGAGAATTCAGATCAGGACTGACATGATAAAAAATATGTCTAATAATACATGCTTTAAGGAAGGTCTAGCTCCTTTTTTCTTATTCTTCTCCTAAACAGAAATAAATGAAGACCCCGACATTTAATGAAATACATGTAAAGCGCAGTATGATTAAAATTAATGTTCAATGTCTTGTTGAGACATAGTCTAAAAGATTTCAAAAAATATTACATGTTTAGAGCTAGGGAGATTTATATTTTTGCTACAAGTTTGCATGGGTTGTCTACCCTTCTGCACCAGCCAAAGGATTACTGGGTAGCAGGGGAGAGGAAGAAATTCCTCCTTGAAGGTGTGTTGATTTGGCACTGCCTGGTTTTTTGGTAGCAGGGGAAGGCCACAGAGGTGGCTTCTGTGAGAAGGCGCTAGAAGCTTCCACCATGTCCGACAGAGCCAGTCTCTGATGGCTCTGAAGATGGACTTGCTGCTGGCCCAGTTAGAGGCTGGTAGTGCCTCTGTGAGGACACATTCAGTAAGAAAATCCAAACAGCGCTGGCTCAGTTTATTCCCCAGGGATGGGGAAGTGCAGAGGCTGCTGCTGCAGCTGCTGCCACCTTGGCACAGCCTGTGGTGAGCCCTGCCGGCCCAGCCGCCCTCAGGCAGCGGCACTGCGGACAAAAAGACAAAAGGACAAAAGGGACAGGGGCAGGGACAGGGACAGGGACAGCAACTTCACTGCTCCTTGCCCGCAGCCGCATGAGGAGAGGCGTCAAACAGCGCCAGCGCCGCGGCCGCCACTGCCCAGCGCAGAACCCGGGCGGGATCAACCCCTCAGTGTCTCGGGATCCTGCAGGAATCTTTGAATTGCTGGAACTTGCTGGCAATGGCACCTATGGGCAGCAGTTTTTCCCAGTCAGGGAAGAGGAGGAAGTGAGGACACGAGAGGGAAAACAACCTGGCAGCACCAAGGTCAGTGGGGAAGAAAGAGGGAGAGGAGGTGCTCCGAGTGTTGGAGCAGAAATTCCTCTGTGAGCCGTAGGGAGGACCATGGTAAAACAAACTGTCCCCTTGTAATGCATGAAATCCGTGGGGGATGCAGAGATCCACTCGCAGCCCATGGGAAAAGAAAGCTGTGATGTGGTGGGAGACTCGAATGGAGAGAGAGGGCCCTGCTGCCAGAGACAGAGAAACAGGGCCCGTGCTTCACCCCAGAGCAGCCTGTCCTGGGAGGACTGCACCCCGTGGATGGGTGACCCACACCACAACAGTTTTGGGAAGACTGTTTGCCCATGGGAGGGACTTGCAGCATAGCAGAAAAATCTCTTTTCTCTGAGCAAACAAAAGAAGATTTTGAGTGATGAACTGACCAAAATCCCCATGGTCTATATCCCTGCGCTGCTGGGAGAGGGGAGGGAATGGCTGGGGGGGAAAAGGGTGTTTTAAAGGCTTGTTTTACTTCTCATTGTCCTCTTCTGACTCTGTTAATAATACATACTTTACACCTTTAAATTTGAACCTGTTTTGCCCTTGGAGTGTTTTCTTCCGGTCCTCATGTCAACTCATAAACACTTCATTAATGTTTTTCCCTCTCCTCTGTCCAGCTGAGAGCAGTAGAGGGTGAGTGAACCACATTCGTGGGTGCCTGGTGTTTGGCCAGTGACAAACCATGACAAAAGGCCTCACTATAGCATCTCTTGGGACTCCCAAAGTGCCTATGCATGCTGAGCACCCAGCTCCTTCTGAAATCCATGGCAATTATGTGTTGAGATCCCACAATGCTGTTGACCTCATTATCCCCAAAACACAAACCCACATCCTCAAACATCTAAAGCTATAGCAATATAGGGCCAGAGACAAGCCTCAATAGAGCCTGGGGCACCAGACAGCTCTGAGAATAGGAGAGTCCAGCTCAGCATGGGCTCTGTGGATAGTGAATGGACGACAGGAGGGACAAGTCTCTGCCTCAAGCCACTGTAGAGAATAAACTTGGCTGGATCACCTCAGCAAGTCCTGGGCCGGGGATCTCCCCACTGTGGGAAAGCCACGGGCCCCAGTCCAACTCTGAGGAAAACCCTCTTTTCTTTGGTATGTCACACAGCTTCTGTTTGGGATGAATGTGACACATCCATGTCTCCAGGTTCACAAGCAATGTGACAGGCCTCCCGTTCAAAGCCAAGATGGAGTTGCAACAGATATGACTCTGACTTGCTTTTCAAAAAGGCCTAATTCTGCTCTTTCTTGAACTTTTCACTAATGCAAATGAATTAACTCCAGCTATATGCTAATACTGCTAAGAATACAATTCAGAAATCACAGAAGGCTATTTTCAGGATTTTCTTTTATTTCATGAAAGACCCTTAACTCCCCTAGTCTTTCAAAGTAAGCCAAAACATTCAGATGTTGCTGGTACAAACTGCGTCATACAAGACACAGATATAAAGAGTAAAACAAGTGCTATAATTTAACATTCAGGCAGTCACTGCACAGCCCCTATGTATTGTTGCAAATGAAAAAAAAAAAAAGTTTAGAATTACTACTCTTTCCAGAGAAGAACAGAACAGCCCTGCACTTCCCCCACATGCCCCCCCCCAGGTTTCTGTCTTGTTCTTGTCTTTCAAATTGCATAAACCAGTCTCATTGTTTGTGCAATTACAACAAGAATGTATAAATGGAGCTGCTTGGCCTAGGGAATTTCTCCTAACACAAAGAAATCAAAACACTGATACTGGCTTGTTTGTTTGCTTTCAATGCTACTGATGGCTTCCTGTCACAAATCCTTTTTGTTATTTGCCCAATTACTCGTTGACTGAGTTCCCCAGCTCCCCTCTGAGCTCCACTTTAGCACTTTCAGGTCTGAGCTGACCAGGATAACACATGCAGGAAAGCTCATTCTGCAAAGTCAGTGACCCTTCCCCATCAGCCAAGGCTGCTCCTGCCAAGCTGAACATTTTGCAGGCCCACCCTTCTAGCTTTGGTTTTACAGTCACCAAAAAACCTCCCCTTCATTTCATAAAGGATTCCAGAAAGATGGAAGTCTAAGTTTAAATCTCTGAGGAAAGAAACCCATTTACCCTCCCAGTGGACAGAAAGCAGGTTAGCAATTTGGGCTCCCTGGTTGCAGTGCCTGAGCTTGTACAAGGGAGGGAAACTCATGTTCTGTCCCTTTGTGTGACATTTGCCTCTTCAGGAGTGCCCAAGCTACCCAGAACACAGCCCTCCCCATGCACACTGAGGGCACTCCAGGAGCACGCAGAAGCAAAGTACACACTCCACAGGGGAGTCTGAAAGGATTTGTACAGGTTGCCTGAGGAGAAGGAGAGGTGATATTGCCAACCAACAAACACTAAATTGTCCTTGAAGCCTAAGATCATATTGTGGGGACAGAGGCTTCTATTACTCTGGGCACAGGTGGTGGGAAGAAGCACAAGAGCCACTCTTCTACTGTGACAATATTCTGTCCTATGCGAGTGCAGTCACTGTACTTTTCTTCCTCTTGCACTGGGAGTGAGAGCAGTCCATATTGCTCACTGTTCTCCAGGATTTACATGCCAGAAAATTACACATGCTCTCTTTTTCTCTTCCTCCCTCCTTCCCTCCCTCGCATTTACACACACAGAGCAGCCATCTCCTCCTCCTCTCCGTTTATCCTGGGTGCCTGCATGAAGCTGGGGGAGCACATCTGCACTGCAAGCCACACCTGCTCATCACACCAGGCTCTGCTCCGACTCTCGGCAAGGAAAGTTTCAGTTCAAGGGGTGGGAGGTGAAAAGATGAAAAATATCTGTCAAAGTAACGGGATTAACATCAGCAGCACTGTGTAAATGATCGTATTGTGGGGGTCTTTTTCTACTCACAGCAGCTTAAAGCAATAAACCAAAGCATAAACAACATACCTCCTCCAGCACAAGTTACATTACAGGAAAGTATGCTCAAGGCAGCCTCAGCATCAGTCTGCTCCTGTCCTAATGCAGAGTTGCAAAATTTTACCCATCCACTCAAGGCAGATCATATTTTGATAGACAAGTGAAATAAGTAGATTTTTCATTATGTGTCCCACTAAAAGGCTGACAAATAAATCTTCCTACATGTATCTTCCATATTAGTTTTGCTGCTTAGTATTTAAATGCATTTGTTTGTGTTCATATAGAATTGCTTTTTTGCACACCAATGAAAGTCCAAGTTTTTGTCTGAGTCATACTTCATCTACTGATGCGTCCTGTTTAGGAAGAGCAAGCTTATTCCAACAGCATGTAATGGGGCAGTATTAGTCAAACCACCAACATTTCCTAGAATACCCTGAATTCATCCACTCTTCTGCTGGAAATAAAAAAGAAAAGGGAACCACTATCAAAGGAAGACAAGAGGCTGTATTTTCACTTCTCTATCTCCAGTGTCTGTTTGGAATTCACAGAGATCACAGCACAACAGTGTTCAGAAGAACCTTTAAAAGGCAAGCCCACAATTTACATAAATGAATTTGTCGTTTCCAGCAAAATATGTCCTAATGACTGAAATTCTTTCTTGGTCATGTTGTAGAACAAAAATATTTCTGAAAGGTTCTTCAGCTTTCTGTGCCTCCCTGTTTATAGACAGATAAATCTCCTTCAGAGCTTGAGCACAGTAAATTACTGCTTCAGATACTGTGACTTTCCTCTGCTCCCAGTTATGCACATTAATATCAGCTGTAACCCAGGTGTAGTCAGATTCCAAAGGCCTACATCCTTTTAGAATCTGAAATGCAATTTTTTTCACTTAAAAATAAAAATGCATCTATTCAATTCAGGGATCTCTAGTCCTGTCATCCAAGTACATATTTTGCTACCTAAACAGAATTAGTAAAGAAAAAAAAATCATCTGCTCCAGTGGTTAACTACCATTCAAAGATTATTTTTTTAATCCAGCTCCTTCAGAGAATAAAGAGTATAAAGAGGATTTAAACACAAAACAAGCATAGTCTCTCTTTTGCTAGTGGCAAGGAAAAAAGCCACAGACAGCAAAGGTACTGCCTGAATACAGTGTGGAAGATTCCCTCGAACCAGATCTGTGCACTCACACAAAGGCATCTGCCAGCAGAGCTAGCACAGGCACCAGCCAAGGGCTATTTTAAAAGTGCAGTTTATGGAGCATTTCCTCAAACCAAGCTGAAAACCGTGGAAAAGGACTCTCTGGCTGGCACGTCTACAAGTATACTCTGGCTCTAGCAGCAGGGCCCAGCGTGACATGGCAGCCTGCGGTGACATGCCAGCGTCATTCCATGGCCACCCTTTTGGCCAGACTCAACTCTCCCGGGGTCCCTGCTGCGTGCCCTGCTGCCACTTTCCACTTCAGTGCTGCCTGGCCACCAGGAAGCCACTCCACACCCTGGCTTTATCCTCAGCCAGCTCCCTTGGCCAGCCTGCATGGTCGAATTTAACCTGCTCTCACTGCGTGCTTGGAAAAGGAGAAATTTTATTTTAAAAGACAGGATTGTGCTGCCTCCATTTCAAGAGCATAGTATCAAACTGAACTTTAGAAAAACTCCCCCGGGGCTGTTCAGACTAGGGAAAACATGCTGTTTCCAGTGAACTGCCTTAATTCGATTAATTATCGCACTTTACTGCCAATACAGAAGCATTTAGCCCCTCTCACACAGAACTAGCAGCCCAAGTAAACGCTGCAAACTGAAACACTGTTGCAAATATGGCTTTACTAGGCAGGCCTAAAATGAGCCCGAGATAGAAGATAAACTCGATTTAGTTGCTAGACTTGAGCTGAGAGTCATTTGTAGGGACCTATAAGATCTTTTATGCCACCATTTATTGCTCATTTACATGTATTGTATAAACATCCAGCCTCTTACCTGGGTGCAAAGATAGAAATTTCAATACAAAGTGCTTAACTGCAGGTATGCAAAAAGCATGTTAAAAATGCCCTTCTCTTTCTTGTTCCACTGATTTTTGGTTTAAAAGAAGGTGATGATTGCAAAGATTCATTAATTATATTAACTTGAGTCACATGCCAAGATGCTCTGTGCAAAACTCTGCATTGCTTGAATTCCCTACAGTTTTAACTGTAACTACTTTAGACAAAATCAATCAATATCTTTTCTGCCTGTATTAAGATGTTTTGCTCTTGGAAGACCCCTGGAATGTAATGGCTGAGAGTCAGCCTGATGGGGCTACAATCACTAATAACTTAATTTTTTTGGGTGCTCTTAGTCCATAAATTGCAAGGCAGTTTTCACACAAATACTTTAAATTGAAAGTGTGTGGGTTTAGATTAGAAGTTAGGAATAAATTCTTTGCTGTGAAGGTGGTGAGGCACTGGAACAGTTTTCCCAGAGTAGTTGTGGCTGCCCCATCCCTGGAAGTGTTCAAGGCCAGGCTGGATGGGGCTTTGAGCAACCTGGGATAGTGGGAAGGGTTCCTGCCCATGCCATGGCAGGAGTGTTGGAAAGAGATGGCCTTTACAGTCCCTGCTAATCCAAACCATTCCATCATTCTATGAATGCCAGGGCCCTGGGACTTCCCCCCTGCCAGTACCAGCTGCCTGGCAGATGAAGAAGCTGGCTGAGCAGAAGAATGACCAATGACCCGCGTCTCCATCTCTCCTCCCTTTCCCTCCTGCATACAGTGTAATGCTGCTGCACTGCCCCCTTTTAGGCAATGTTCACACATTCAAGGTGCATAAGAAATGAAAACCCTGTGCATTTATAAAGTGCTTCCTGCATGAGTTTGCTCTGTCCCTCACACTTCTGTTCTTGTGAAGATCACAGCTGCAATATAAAATATATGATTTTTAACTGATCAGTAGGATTATTCTGCCAGGGCTGGCCACAAATAAATTAAAGGAAGAGTTGAAAGAATGAAGAAAAGCTTTCTCTTCCTTACAGCCTGCAGCTGAAGCAAAAGAAGAAAGACTGCTCCTTCTTCTACCCATTCCCAACATATACATTCCTGTCTCTACAGCTCCTAGGATTTCATGTTCCAGTAATGGAGATCATACACTTTCAGGGACTGAAATGTTTCATGCCTTAAACATTGTTATGAAAGAGTTTTGCCCATTATAGCAAAACCTGTATGAAGAAGCTACAACCACAGAAGCCCACCCCTCTAAATATTTCTGACTGGAACTTTGGACTGTGAGTTAAGCCACCTAGTAAAGGTAAAGGCGATACTGTTGTTCAATCATCTCAGGTCTAGGGAGAAACAAACAGGGCTGAGGGAAAGGAATGCATCCACAAGAGAGCCAAACACAGCAGAGAATCAACTCTGGGAAGGGTTTGGGGTGGGAGACACCACACACAGAGGCCAGGTTTACACACATGCACCACCACCAACCCCCACAAACAAAGGTGAGAGGAGGAGGTTTCAGGTGTGTGGCGTAACCTTTGGCCACAGGCAGTGAACACCCATCCTCCTGCACACAAACTGGCTCAGCTGCAAAATCCCCACCCCGGGAAGGCC
Source organism: Thryothorus ludovicianus (assembly GCA_013397245.1). Taxonomy (NCBI): domain Eukaryota; kingdom Metazoa; phylum Chordata; class Aves; order Passeriformes; family Certhiidae; genus Thryothorus; species Thryothorus ludovicianus. The sequence continues at coordinate 173,140 of VZTB01009769.1, read as the reverse complement.
TCCTCCANTCCTGCACACAAACTGGCTCAGCTGCAAAATCCCCACCCCGGGAAGGCCTCATCCACGGGACATTGCCGTGAGGGGCAGCTGAGGAGGTGCCATAATCCATCAAACACCCCCAAAGCGCTCCCCAGACTCACTGCTGAGTCCTTGCAGCAGAGCACTGCTCGTGGTGCACAGGGATGCAACAGACCCAGAGTCTGCTGCTAGAGACTGTGGCAAACCTGTCCCTGCCAGGGGAGGTACCTGGACATTCCCACCTGGCTTAAGCATAAATTAATCCATCCTAAGCTTCTTGGGGGACCCTCACCACCAAGAAGGCCAGCTGGAGAGGATCAAAGGGATGCCACTGGAATCCATGGAGTAGTGATTTTTTTTATTTTTCTGTCTCTGTCACCCTCTGTCTCTCCACCTCTTTTCTTTTTCTTCCTTCTCTCTCGCTCTCTCTCTCTCATATCTACTATTAAATAAAAACCATACTATTGTCTTTGGCATACGGTCTCATTTACACCTTAATTCAGGCAGAGGCATTTCTAACAACTTAAAAAACCAGACTGTAACACGCACATCTTCATAGCAAGCACTGGCCCAGGAACTGATGTGGACTTAAGTGATGTACATCCACAAAAGCCTTTTGACTCATGAGCCTTTTTCTCATGAAAAACTTCAGCCAGTGAGGAACCTAGCAATGCTGAAGCTGTCCTCACGTCATGAAGCTGCTGCAAACCCTAAAGCTAAGGCTATGGAAGAGTTAGGAGCATGCAGTCCCACCCAAAGGAAGCTATACTGCAATTGGCACCAATGCCAACCAGCGGGTTGATGCCAAGGCCTCTGAACCCTAGTGGAGTGTAATAATGCAGAAGATTGACACAACTGTGAAAAAGTTATCCAGAAGTGTAATAAGACTGGTATGACTTCCATCAGGTGCCTGAACCCTCCTGCAGGAGTCAATGGCCACATCCATGTCATCAACACTGGGCAAAAACAGAGATGTTGCAATGGTCGCTATCATCCAAAGGAGCTGTAATTATTAAATGCAGGGAACCATAAAAAGCTATGGGCTTTTGCAAACCTTCATGACTTGAGAATATTCTACATCCCTCTTATATATTGACGGATGATAAATGTATACTTGTGCCTGTGAAATGCTTAAGAGACACAGAAAGTTGCTTAGTGTTGTTTGATCAGCAAAGGGCTCAACTTTCTGCAGAAAACAGAATTATTCATTAAAATGCTTCTGAAGCAGAAAATGTCATTGCTAACAGAAAATTCTGTAAACTGACTGCTCTGTCTCTCTTGGGCATTGTAGGGGTTTGGGACTTTTGTTTCTTTCAGGGAATTTTCTCCCACATGTTGCTAAGAGACAATAGCAACTGGTACCTCAGAGAGACAAAAGAAATTGCCAGGCTTAGGGGAAGGGTGCAGCTGGCTGCTCTCTTTACTTGGGGGCTTTCTCTTGGAGGGGCAGATACTGCAAGAACAGAAAGGGAAGGGCAGGAGATGCATGGAGGTGTCTCACTTCCCCAAAGCCTCATGCTGGACATATACAACTGGAATAACCTTGACCCTGGCATACTCTTTGGCTCAGTACTCAAAGCATTAAACACAACCAGTTTCTACCATTAGCTTTATTTAGAAACCACACTGCTCACTGCCAAAAGAAGAACCTCATCCTCATGGTCACACTGAGCTGGGTTCTACAGTATTATTTAAATATAAATGACACAAATCAGCAGTTCAGCTCTGTGTCAAATGACAAAATTGAGTTCCTGAAATCGTGTTTGGTCATTGTTTGTTTGTTTTTTTAAAGACAGCAGGCATCTGCAGAGCCTCCCTAAGTGCACAGAACTGTGTACAAGTGCCTCACCAGCCAAGGACAGTTTCTTCTCTTGCCCTCCTTCCTCAAGCAGTCTCACTGGTGTAAGTGGAATTATTTGTTCAACTGCAGAGAGTGCTTTTTGACAACAAATGTTTCCTTCAGTGCCAAAAATCCGAAAACTGAAATGTATGACCTGAAGAGCTGTTAGGAAATTCTCTCCTTACAAGGATGTGGTGCATGGCAGAAACAGGGAGATTTGACATGAAGGTGTCTGCCTATGATTTGAAAGGCATTTTCCAACTCTAACACTAGAGCAATTCCTGCGTGGATCAGGATCATTCCTGACTGAAGTTCCAGCTCAGGAGTCTCTGATACATTTCAAATTTTTTCTTATTCACAACAGCAAATTCACTACATGGTTAAACAAACACGTGCACAGAGGCAGAGGACTGACCAGATTATAGCAAGAGATTTACTATATCATCTCATCTTCAAGGAATGACCTTGAGCAAGGTCAAAAGTCTTGGAAACACAGAGAAAAAACACACTGACAATGCCCTATGGTGCCAGTTCTGTGAATAAAGGACTCCAGTGTTCAGTACTGTCATTTCTGTAGCAGTTATGAATGCAGAAAAACTCAACTTATAAATAAAAAGCCCAAAGTTGCCATAAGAATCCTCAAGTCTCTGAACAGTTCAAACAATTAAACACTACCCTAACTTTAAAGGCTGTAATTGACTACTGGTTATTTAAAATTTATCTTCAAGCTCTGCTTTAAAAAAATGGCTTTTCCTGTGAAAAATCCAGAATTCCATCTGAATCCAATACATGTTAAGAGACTTTGTCGTCTTCTACTGCAGTGCATTAGCAGAGATCCAGGTTGGCTTCCTCCCCCTTTTCTGCTCATTACCATCAGTTTTGAGAACTGATTAGCTGTGGTTGTTATTCATTAGTCACATCTCCAAAATCTGAATTATAAACATCCCTGTGAGGTCTTATCCTAATCAACCTATTTTGAGTCTTGCAATTAATACTAACACCAGAAAAATAATTGAACAGTGTACATTTAAAGACAACTCCCCCTTCCAACAAAAATCCAGGCTTAGATATGCATGAAAAGGCAAACTAAAGATATGCACGAAAAAGAAAACTAAAATAAAACCTACAAACTGCCATTGCTGCTGTAAATCCTTCTTCCATGTTCACTGCAGCCAGTTCAGCTGGTTAATGCAGGTGACATAATGGGTACACAGTAAATATGAGGCGGCCATCAGTGATTTTGCTGATGGGGTCAGAGGCTACACAGCTGATAGATCTCAGGAGGACAAGAACATGCAGGCACGACAGATTAAGTGACTGCCATTGGCTGTGTGCTTCCTCTGTACACCCAGCTATGGATGATAATCAATTACTTGGGGCTGCTAATGATACTGATCAAATGCACTTAGCACTCAGCAGCTCGAGGGTGACCACCCCGGTACCACAGGCTAACCAGAGACAAAAGGGGAGAAGAAGCTGGTATCAGAAAAATCATCAGAGCCAACAAGTAAAGCAGCTTGTTCCTTCTTTGCCACCCTGCTTAAAATGATAAAATAAATATTTGCTTAGGAGTAAGCATGTTCTTTCCCATAAAACAATACAACTTGGAAATGCTATGGCTGTCCGTAGGGCCAGCAGTTCACGTGGAGGGACCCCACACTGCTTCAAGAATGATCTGTCACAGGAAACAAAGTGTATTACCACTGTACATATGATATGGGCTTCCAGAGGTCTGAGTAACAGGTCACCTGTCTCCTGACATTACTTCCCAGGCTTGACCTACGATCCAGGGTGATTTGGCCTCATCATCATTGTCATGAACTCAAGATATTGATCTCTTCCCAACTTTTGCAACTAGAGAAGGTAAAAATTTTGCCACAGGTTTCAGAAGAGTGTAAGACTGGGGTAAGCATTTCTTACTTTGTCTCAGGTATCCTAAACCACAACTCCTCCTTTTAAAGATTAGGACAGGGGTGAAGGTTTGGGGTTTGTATTTTGATTTCTAAATAATTAAGACCTTGTTCTACTGCTTTAACTGTAAAGGCTATTTATTCCCTATTCCTATACAGAAAAAGGACTAATTGCACGGAGATATAATGCCATGTTAGGAATAACTAAAATTATACCCTTAATTTTAGGGGAATATACAAAGCCTCCCTTTAAGGGGCTAAACCAAAAGTAATGCTCTGACAGAGGAAATCAGTTCTCTAATTAGCAATAAAAGCAGTACGTTAGGCCAGACCTCATGTCCTGGATGGTCCTTTGCTCTCAGTACTGGAATTCTGGGCATTTGAAATCAAATTTTCATCCCCTGGGAATCAGCCTTCCTTCTGTTGTGGAGCAGACAGTCCCACAGCAACACTGAGTGACCGTATGGATCTGTTAGCGAGATGGAACATACCCAGAAATGTCTTTACAAGTACGATGTATTTAATCACCACAAGAAAAATAAATTTTGAAGAAATTACCAAACAAAACCATATGAGGAGAATTTGTAGCAGCTAGTTCTGCAGATAACTGTGTATTCCCTAGGAGCCCTTTCTCTGAATGCAGGAAATTAACTGCAGAAAATGTACTTTTCAAATAATAATAATAAACCTGCAAATTAATGTAGTGCAGATCTGCACCACAGAGTTGTTTTTGCAAACCGGGTGCCAAGATTCCTCCTCATCTATTCTGGGGCTACCTCATCAGTGAGCAGCAGCCTGAGACATAAGGCAGTGTATTCCAAACCTGCTTGAACAGCAGGGGGGAGTTTCAACAGGCAGAATGCAAGAACTATTGGGATTTTTAGCTAAAATTTGCTCATTGTGCATAGAATGAAAAGAAGAATCCTCACCACAATGCACAGTGAGGATTCATTAAAGTCTTAAGAAAGAAGCTTGCACTAAAAGCCCTGCTTAGGTAGTAATTATTCATTGCAGAAAAAGCAAAGTATGCCAGCAATGATGGTTAATCCCTTCTTTCTCTCTTTTCTTCCTGCAGAAAGTGGCACAGGAATCCTTCACAACTGCCAGTTTTAAAAAGCTCTGTTCTAGGACTCAAGATACCCCAGAAGGAGTATCTTTTTTCCAGAGGGGGAAAAGCTTCTCATACCTCCAAATGTTCCAGCCTTCCAGTAAGTGCTGCCTGAAGCCAACAAGTTCAAGACATAAAGCCAGGCTGCTGGGGAAAATCAAACTTGGTCTGCACAAAATGACCTTGTGCAGCAGGAGGTTCAGCACAGGGTACCTACAGCTCAAACAATCACATCTCTCCCTCCCCATTACTGTCTACAATGACAGCAAACTGGAGCTTGCCTTAGAAATTGTAGGCAAAAGGGGAGGTTGTCTTGCTGCCCTCAAGGAATGGGAAGGTGCAGTCAGTGGACCACATAGTGGTACAGAGAAGGGCAGGACATCGATTTCAACAGAGGAAATTGCAATTACATACCAGCAAGATTTCCAGTGTGAGCAGAGCCAAACACTGGTGCAAGCTCCCCAGAGAAACTGTGGAGTCTCCATCCTTGGGGATACTCAAAGCCCAACTGAATACAACCCTCAACAACCTGAAGCAGCTGGCACAGCTTTTAGCAGTGGCTGGGCTGGATGACCTTCAAGAGCTGCAACTACTTGATCCTTATTCCACATTACAAGTTTTAAGGGAAGCACCTACATAGCTCTAGGGATTTCTTCTTGCTTTTAGCTGTGGAATACAGCAGCACTGGAAGGTGAGAACAGAGAAATAAACACTCTCATTACTTCAATTAATTATTTCAGTTATGAATAATGAAGGCACAAGGGTATCTTTTTCCCTGCTATATCTGGGCTGCACAGGTGTGGATACCTTTAGTTGTTACAGTGGATCCTGATATGTGGTTAGGGCTTACTGGAACTCCCCAAACAAGCATGAGCTTGTTGCCAGCTTGAAGGATGTTAGTCAGGTACTTTTTACTAACACAGAATGCACTCACTCCAATATATGCTGTCACATGCATTCAACCAAAAAACAAAACACCAAACAAACAAGAACTCTGTGCTCAATTAAAGTACATTAAAAGGCAAAAATCAGGGAAACAAATCCTATCATTGTGAGAAGACATTAAACCAATGAGGAATGATTTCCTAGTGAGCCTATTGGTCACAAAATTCTGAGAACGCACCAGAGAAGCAGCTACTTTAATGCAACTTGCTAATGCCATGCATTAAATGATTCTTGTTCTTACTGCCTGCTCCACTTCAGGGCTCCTTTGAGCCAATTACTAGTAACCTGCTATTGCATTCCATTAAACTATTCAACTCTCAAAAAAAAAAAGAAAAAAAGCAATAAACTAATCCTTTCCTGTAACAGATTCAATCTACTCATTCTCCTCGCTACTCCACATACCCAGCTAATATACAATATGAGAAACAGCAGTGTTTTACCCTCAATATTAGATATATAGCATATAGCACAGAGATGCATATGTCAGGGCCTGATATGTCACAAATATTATCTTTGATAAATTGGTATTTTGAGCAAATATTTCAGAAATAATTCCTATAATTTTAAGTCCTACAGACTATTCAGTTCACCAGGTCATTGCAGTTCTCTCTTCCCTCATTCTCAAAAGCTTAAATGCAGGTCTCAAAAATGTGCCTCTCTTGTCTTTCCCTGGGACTGGAAAACTAGTTTTGCATATTGTATCATATTTGTTTCCATGGATGTCTCTGTGTTTCTCTGACAGCTTTATCTTACTGATGAGGATAAACGTTTTTCCAAAAGCTACTGCCAGACTGCCCTCACTCCCAGACGTCACAGGATGTAGTTGGCAGAATCTGTCAACCATAACTCACATGGTCTGAGGGATCTGAAAATCACAATTGATAGTTTTGAAAATACAGCTGATACACAGCAGCTTTGCATAGCACTTCACCACCAGCTAAACAATCTCTTCCTGCCTTTTTCTTTCTCCTGGTCGCCATGGGAATTATTAATTTGAAAAACAAATTAGAAAGAAGCAGTGATATGACTTCAATATTTCTGAAAATGAGATTGCTTTTCTTCTTCAGATTCTGACAGTACTCATGTCTAGAAACTTTTTGAAGCATAAAGGAAACAAACTAAAGGAAGTTAATTATTTAAAGTTTAACCAGAGTCTTGTAATGGTTTGGGGCTTCTGTAGAGACTGCCTAGGCTGGCATCAACATCTGACTCTGGAATGTTCATTACCAGCCACCAAACCCTGGGTGTAGGCTCATGCACACACATACAGTGCAGCATAGCTAAGCTTTGCCTTCATGAGTGAGAAGATCAAGTGGCTCTGGAACTTGAAAATTATCCAGGGTATCCTTTCTAGCAAAGATAAATACAATGCTCATATCAAACCTGCGCTGTTGTGAGCTGCACACTGACTGACACCAATACACTAAGAGTGTGTGTTCTCATAAGACATTGCCTAAATAACTCTTCAAAAAGAATTAAGCAAAATGATTCAAAATGCCTTCTCTTAGGCTTTTACAAGCAGCAGAAGTGTTCATGTGCACGCTTGTGAACTGGTGCTTGCAGAGTGCCTGCAGTTTTGGCATTACTGGGCGACACTTCTGAACTGAAGATGAAAACTTCCTCCATTTAAAATTGACAGCCTTTGCTGAGCTTAGTCTCAAATGTAGCACCATGTCACCTGCAGTGATGTACACCCAGCCAGAATACACAGCCTCTCATTCACAACAAACACAAAAACCAAAGCAATCAAAACTAGAAACTGAGAAGCTGTTTCTATTCTTGCATTGCCAGGAGTGCTTTTTTCAGGATGTTTTAGATCAGGCCAGCATTTCTGAAATACGAAGGACCTGCTCAGGCTGGTCTGTAGCTGCTCTGAGACTCAGGAGCCCCACAGCAGCTACAGCAAACACTGGGGGTATCCCCTTTGTGAATCTTTGTAGGCAGTCAAAACTCAGTTCATCAAGCACCATCTGCTTCATGTGTCATTTCCTGTTGCAGTGTGATGTCATGATTTGTCTCAGATACCCCAGGCCTCTCTCAGATGATTCCCCTGCCAGGTTTGTCAATCATTCCTCCTTTCCACATCCTGACCCCTGATGGGTGCTGCCTGCCAACCCTGGCATTCCAGAAGGGCAGAGAGTGGTTGGCAGAATTCAAAAGATGCTTCCCACCCCTGGAAAGACATTGGGCCACCCAAGTGTCCTCTGTCCCTTAGGACTTCCCCCTGTACCTGTTTGGTGTCACCTGAGTTCCTTCCCTCCCCTCTCGCCTGGTTAAAAGGTCCCCCAGCCATGGGGTTGGGAGTTCTGGGGGAGCAGTTCCTGGATTCACAGGCCTTTGGGCCAGGAATAAAACTCTGAATCAAAACCCTCCATCAGAACCGGCTCCTTTCCTTCACCTTTGCCTTGAAGCCTCTCTGTCAAAGGTAACCCTGAGCTCCTGCAGGCCTGGACTTGTCCCCAAGCACCCAACTGCAACATCCAGCGAGCCTGAGGGACCACTGGGGTGAAAACAGCACAGAGCTGCCAGACAGGCAAACAGCGAGGGCCAGCCAGCTCAGGAACAGCCTCCCGGTAATGTTGGATTCACTCCAATAATTTCCCAGATGGAACCAGCCAGGATCCAAACCAGTTCTAGGCCCAGTTGCTCTGAAGTGTTGCCCAAGCCACAGGTCTGCTGGGTGCTCCACGTACCTCCCTGTAGCCAGTGTAGCTAAGAGACAGCAGGGCACTCACACATCCCTGGGCATTTCCCAAAGGATCTGTCTGTGCGAGACACTAAGCTGTCCTTGCAAACAAGGAATCACTGACACCTCAAGACCTCTGTCTGCAGAAGGTTACTTGGCACGGCTGTAACTTCAGAGGCATTTTTCAATAGTCCATTTTGGGATGCAGCCAGATCTTTAGAAGGTCCTGTAATTTCAGTAATTAAATTAAAACCACAATTTAGCACTTGTGGGACCGAAGGAAAAGAGACATGGGGCTAAGTAATGCCTGCTCACATTTTGTCTTTATGACATCTCTCAATCTGCTAAATAAAAATCACACAATTCTTCACGATCAAGGATGCAAATCACAAACTCAGCTTCTTGATGAGGCAGCAAGCATAAAACTGGGAGTCTTAAAGGGATATACGGGGCTAAATAGAAAATATTACTTGTTCTAGAAAACTTACCTGAATGGACAGATTTTATCCATTAATTTAGTGTTTGCCATGCTTAGTGGATCGGGACTGGTATATTTAAACCAGCTGGAATCCATAGAAATATTTTTAACAAAAATAGTAAAAATTAAAAAGCTATTTAAATATTAGACAGAACATTTTGGTTCCATACAGGACTAGGATTCTTTTGAGAGATCTGGGAATATACACTGATTAGGACCTCATTTCCATTGAAAAGAGAAAAAGAGAAAGAGGGAAGAAGGCCCCTCCTGCCTTATGTGATTCTGAAAAATGGTCACTTGAATCACACATAAATTCAGTGGAGGCCAAATCTTAAGGTCAGTTTTTCATGCATAGGGTTTATATGGAGGGCAAATTCTGTATATGCCAAAGGCCTGAGAAACCAGGACTCACAGGAAATCAGAACATATCTGGCCCCAACTCAGCTTTGCCATCAACCATAATTCAAATGTTAATGCCAAGAGTCAAAGTTCTTCATTAAGAAGTCAAACTTTTTCATTTCTAAATTTCAACTAATATGAATTTTAACTACTGATTTATAATCCCATGCGTCCCTTCAAAGAACAGGAGTGAGAAATGAAAAACAAATCTACAGCAAAGCCTTGCATAGAAAAAAAGCTGGAAATGACTGCTGTACAGTCACAAATTATATTACTAATATGGTTTGCCAGTTTACTTGAGCCCCATAGGTGAGGCTTAATCCCATCTTTGACACAGCTAAACTGCTAGGATACAATGGGACCTGTAGCTAATTACATTGCTTCAAAAATAAACAAACTCCTGTATTCCTAAAGTGATTATAAGGAACTCCCATCTATTTTACATGACCTGCATCTGCTTAACCATCCTGTTCTGAGGCGGCATCACAAGCAAGGCCTGTTCTGTGTCTTTATGGTGGGAAGGGATCAGACAGATCTTTGCAAAAGGCACTTTCTGCTGCTTCCAAATGCTCTCCTGGTTTGCAACAGAGCAGGAAGATTTTGTTCTTCTTTTCAACAGGAGAAAACAAGATACTCTAGATAGCACAATCACAGCTAGTAGTGAGGACACGGGGCAGACAAAGAGAAGTAGACTCAAGCACTGTGCCTAGCTTCCAAACTGGGGTCACAGAAACTCTCAAGCCAAACTTCATCACTCTGGAAAACTGCATCCCAGCCATGTGGAACCTCCCCAGGCTCCATCACACCCACCATCTACCCCTTGTTTGTGAGCTTCCTTAATCTTTTTCTGTTTACACCACTCATCCTTGGGAAATACAGAATACTTAACTAAGTTAACTGAAGCCAGCTGATCATTAACTGAAGTGAGGGCTCCTGAGCTCAGTTCCATCAGGACCTGGCAGCCCTTGGGAGCCAACCAGGTATGGGGGCATTGCCAGGAGTGTCTGAAGGAGATTTAAGTGTCTCCAGGGAGTGTGGCAAACAGGAACAGGCAAACAAGGCACAACGGGTCAGAGAGGTAGGGCTCAGAATTTAGAGAGTCAGTCCAGAAGAGGACTAACCATGGTTTCAATATGGTCAAAAGCTACCATCAGAAGCAATGTGATGACCCAGACAGGCCAAAAATTTGTATCCTGGCACACACAGAGGGGAGAGGGGACATTGACTCCGGAGCTTAGGAAGTAGTGGGGAAAAAAAAACAGCAACAAAAGAAAGAGGAAAGGAACTAAGAAAAGGAAGGGATTTCCTTCACAGCCAGACATTCCCACCCAGCTGGACTTGCCCACTCAGTAGCTCTGCAGGCTGAAGAGGCAACATCTACACACTGAAAGAACAGCCAGAGCTAAGAAGAACAGTGCCACAAACACAGAAATTGGCAACTAATTTAACCAAGAAAAGGCAGGGAATGATTAAGGGGGACAGAAGCTCTGTCAGCCTGAGCTATGCTAAATGGAAGTGTGCTGCCTTCCAGGAACTTGGATCAGGAATGTTACTGGCCCATCTGACAAAGAAGAAAAAAACCATCTTGGGTCAGGAACTTGTAGTGGTGAAGGGCTTTTAAACTAGATTTATCAGGGCATCTATCCATCCCAATCTTGCCAGTCAGATGCTAAAACGTTTAATGGATGCCTGGAACAAGGGATTCCAGACGCTCCAGTGTCCTCGGTTACAGAAGGAGAGTGTTAATGTCAGGTTTAACCAACCTGTGTACTGTACTCCTCTCTACTGCCATTCCTGGTGAGCTGTTGGGTCATTGACAGCAGTGCCCAGTGCACACCTGACCCCTCAGGCTACAAACTGGGTGCTACACGAAATAAAGAAGAGGCAAACCCTGTGAGATAGGGGGTAGTGTTCATTTTGTCTTTACAAATGACTCAACCATGATAACACCCTCCGGGGAAGCACCAGCACCATGCCACCATCCTGAGGGTGTCATGTCTGCTATTTGGCCATAATGGCTCCAGGGCTCCAGCATAAGGGCCAGCTGTAAGTACACAGACCATCAAGGACTCCCCAAAAGATGCTATGACTCACAGAATTAAATTGCTCCACTGAGAAACTCCCCATCCTAGGGAAGGTACTGAACATTCCCACATGACCTTATATAATTGGGGACTTGGGACACCACCACCATCACCATCCCATTGATCGAGAGGAGGACCAGAACTTCCACAGGACCCCTGGTTTTGACAAGACTGCAACCATCATTTCAACAGGACTGCAACCACTGCTTAATTGGACTGTGACCCCCAGAGTGCCAGGCTGTACTCTGACTTTGTGGGTTTGAGCTAGTTTTCTCTGTATTATTGCTTTTATTGTAATTTTTTCATTAAATTGTAAATCTGACCTGAAATCTCTTGCAAGGTAATTGTGTGGAGTTCATTTATCCCATTGATTTACTTTCAAACCAGTATATCCAGCCATCAAGTTGGCTTCACCCAGGATCTGGCTCAGGTGCCTGTACACAAACCCACCTGGTACAGGGAACAAACAAGAAGAACTAGAGATGTGCACACACCTGCGTGGGTGTGATGACACTGGCATCACAGAGACGTGGTGGGATGGCTCCTATGGCTAGAGCACTGGAACTGAAGGGTGTAGGTTTTCTAGGAAAGACAGGCTAGGGAGACGAGGAGACAATGCAGCCCCTATGTCAGTGACCAGCTGGAAAGTATGGAACTCTGCGTGGGGAAGGATGAGGAGCCAGCCAAGTGCTCGTGAGCCAAGACTCTTTTATGACAACCTTGCCTCCACCACCAAGCCTATGCAATGCACCTGAAGTTGCAAGCACCATTTGAACCATTTTCTAGATGGGTACAGTGAAGCCCCACTTCACCAGATCCACTTCTGGGTGGCACTCAGATTAGGTGGCACATACCACACCCCTTTTCTTACCACCCACCCTGCAGAAAATCATGCTAGACACTGAGGATGAGCTCCTGGCACCAAGGACATCAAATGAGCACCACAACTAATGGTTGGACAAGGGTTTTCCCTCAAGCTGGATCAGTTTCTTTCTTTCTTAAATGAGGGCTTGTACTAAAAGACCTATGTTGAACTAGAAATTTGATTGCATCCATTAGAGTCTTAATTCTTAATTTCAGATGATACTTCTTTATTATTTCTGAATTTTAAATTAAAGATACTTTTTCTTTACTAAAAGGAGTCTATCTAATCCAAACAATGTCAATATAAGCCTGGAACCTTCTCCCCATTATTAATCAGAGAGATGTCAGACTTCACATGTATGTCAAAAAGAGCTCATTTCAATGCATTTCAGACAACACAGGTATTTCACAACGGGTTTATGGTTCTTAACCACAGCACGTAAGGTAAATGCACAAAGGCAGCTCTCAAAAAGAAAAATCACAGAATGATTTTGGGGGAAAAAAATATCCAAACAACTGCTGTTCTTTAATTACTGAAATGGTTATCATCCCTCATCCCTCATCCCTCCAAAAGTGCCCTTAATTAAATAAGAATCTATTAAAAATACAGTGTCCCTCAGTGTAAACTCCCACCCACACCCTTCTCTTTCAATTTTAAAAGTGATCTATTTTGCCTTCTCCCTGCCTAGAAGCTCATTAGAAACAGCCTCTTCTGCACATATGCAACACCTAACAGAGATCTGGAGCGAGGCTGACAGAAGAAAAGGAGAGAAAGAAATTAGAAAGTGAATTAAAATAGTAGACCTGCAAGACAAGAAAGCCAGTGCAGACAAAGAACACCTTGTACTCACAAGGGAATAGTGAAGACTGAGATATGAATGCTGGTACCATGGGACTGAAACAGAAGCTATTGCTTAACTTTGCAACAAGGATGCAGTGCTGCTCCAACTAAATTCAATTACCAACAATAACCAAGGCAAATCAGACAGGTCTATCACTTTCTCTGGGTGGCAGGAGGTCCCCATTAAACACTCCTTAACCTTCAAATGGAGGCACCAAGTATGGGCAGTGCTGTCACACACACAGTCAGTACCTGCTGAATGCCAGGGAACACCCATGGGACCCTGCTGCTCGCCTTCCTCAGTCCCCAGTTCCTAACATTATCCACCTCATCTGCTGTCTGACAAGTCCAAGCTGGTCCATCCAAAAAAGAACAATAACCTGCTCCCTCTCTGACAGCTAAAGAGGCAACAAAATCAGTAACCCACTGGCAACCAATTTTCCTGTCCATTTTCTAGTACAGAGCTTTACTTGAGGAATTAACTCTTAGCAGTTTGCCTCAAAAATGACTTTTCCATCTTGCAATAATTTTTTCCACCTAATGTCAGATACCCCAAGGTGCAACATGGCATTTGTTAATGGCAAGCTACTCCAACACAAAGTTCCCTTTGAGCTTTAGTCCATGGCAGCATAAATGTTAAAATACTGAGTAAAAGAGAGCTGGAGATGGACTCTTTACAAGGGCATGCATTGATAGGGCAAGTGGGAATGGCTTCACATTGACAGAAGGCAGGTTTACATTAGGTATTATGAAGAAATTATTTACTGTGAGGGTGATGAGGCACTGGAACAGGGTGCCCAGAGCAGCTGTGGATGCCCCATCCACCCCTGGAAGTGTTCAAGACCAGGCTGGGTGGGGCTTTGAGCAGCCTCCTCAAAGGTGTCTCTCCCTGCCCTTGGTAGGGGGGTTGGAACAAGGTGATCATCATGATCCCTTCCAACCCAAACTACTCTGACTCTGTAATATTTCCTCAACATCTCTGACACCAGAAGGGATAAGAAGGGAAAAGCCATGACATGAGCCCAGGGGTGGAGACAAATTGAAAATCCAGTATAATTTTACCTTCTAGGATGGACACATATTCAAAATGCAGTAAATCTGTCTACCTTAATGAGAGGAGGGGCTGAGAATTCACATCTAACCTTCATCCATTGCTAAAAACATCTGCGAAGAACAATTTGAATTCCAGGCTTAACCAGGAGCTTTTAAACAACTCTCCAGATACACCTGCCTAAAAGGTGGCTTTACTTTCCAGGTAGATTCCACTTGTCCTGCACTTATGTCTGAACATAAACCTGCACCTCCTGACACATGAGCTGTAAAATTATACAAGCCACAGGCTTTTTTTTGCTTTTTCTTTTTAAAAACACAGTTGTTTCTGAAATGGATTTTTAAGTAACTTCAAACAGCTGCCCAGCCCAGCTGCCTGGCAGTCCCTTCAGAACTGTGATGGGAACATCCTCTTGTCTATCTCTTGGAAGGCTGTGCTAGAAGGGACTAAGAGAGGGGAGCCAAAAGGAAGCCCATACCTAAGAGTGACTGCAGTGTTATTTATTCTGGAATGTTTTACTCGATTTACTCCTTCAAACATGAGGGATCCATCCTTCACCTAAATTAAGATGAGATTTGCTCAACACAAATTTTCATTATCAGACATTCCTGTCCAAGACTAGCCTTCAGATGATGCAGTGTTTCATTCAGGGAGACCCCAGGGAATTCTTTTGCCTCTGTACATAGGAAAAAAGGGATGAAGCCTGACAAAATGTTTTACTGACCTTAAAAAAAGAGAGAATCCAGAAAAGACTTTTTCTTCATCCCCAAAAATAAATTAAGAATGGTTCACCTTGTCCTGTTTTCTGTAGTTGCAGAGTAATTTCCTTGCAGAATTTTCCCTTTCTTGTGAGAGTTTTGTTCTGTATGACTGCAAGGCTCACACTTGTAAGAGATGACAGGCAGCAAAAGCTCTAAGCCAGATGCAGGAGCCCGCAGTCACATCAAGGAGCAACCTTGTTTAGATTTGTAATAATGACAACATATTAAGGAGAACTGTGACAAGAAGAACAGACTCGAAGCAGCCAAGGAGGTTTAGTAATTCCTTTGCCTATCTGGAAAGTGGGAGTGTGAGAGACCACTGATTCCAGCATGTAAAACTGAGGCAGAAGCTTAGAAATCAGACATATTATGTAACTGGACTACTGCTGGGAAACCACATGGAAAGACACAGCTTAGTATTTTAAAATTTAACTAGCCAGCTCTTGGTTTCTAATGTCTTTTCCTGGAAAGCCTTTTAAAAATGACAGTAAATTTAAAAATTACCATTTCAGGTAATTGTAGGAAGCAACCTCAAGCTCTGCATTTAGAGCTATGGGATCTAAGGCTACAAAATACTTCACGTTTTGCCACCCACAGTTGTTTCAAATTGGAGGTTATACACCAGAAGCTCACTTTCAGCCTTTTAGCCTCCGACAGGCTGGGCTTAAACCACAGCACTGCTGGCAGTTTCCACTGTTCACAAAGCACCTTGGCAGGCTCTGTGCCCAAGTGTCCAGCTCAGCTGGGTGCCTGAGGGAAGGGACTGCCCTGTTCCTGCTGCAGGAGCACTCCAGGTCCCCTCCCTGACCCCATCACCTCCCTGGCACTCAGCTACACCATCAAATCATATCTCACCTTGGCCTCTGAAAAATGCTTTCATCTGGATCTGGGAAATGACTCCGTCTCTGATTTCTCCAGTTCTTGATGTTGACCCACACTGGCTGCTTTCTGTTCTGGGCTCAAATGGAACTCTGGGAAGCAAATGTATTTGTGACTGACTAACACAGCCCTGACAAAGCAAGTCTCCCTTGCTAAAGAAATACTGCAGGATCAGAAGCTCTGTCAGTAAAGCAAAACATTTTGTTTAGTTCTTAGTAATGAGGAAAAACAAGGAAAATGAAAGAAAAAGACTCAGAAAGCATCAAGTTATTAAAAGCAACAAATACGTACAATTTTATCAATGTCCACAAGAGAAATACAATTCTATTTCATCAGCAGCTTAAAATAAAGGGGACACTGTTTCCAATGAAGATTTTTACCACTATGTTCAACAGGAAGGAAGCAAAAAGAAAAGAAGAAACGAAAACAAAAAGGCCTTTAAAGACAAGTTTTGCCCTCTGACATGCAGATCTGTTACTGCACTGATGGAATTTCTATCACAGAATTGTGGAATATGCTGAGTTGGAAGGGACCCATCAGAGTCATAGAGTGTAATTCCTGACCCTGCACAGGGCACCCCAAGAATCCCACCCTGTGCCTGAGAGCACTGTACAAACACTTCTTCAACTCTGTCAGGCTTGGTGCTGTGACACTTCCCTAGGGACCCAGCTCAACCTGCTCAGCTCTCTGGGTGAAGAACCTGTTCCTGACATCCAACCTAAACCACCCCTGGCACAGCTTTGGGCTGTTTCTGAGTCCTGTCACTGCTCAGGAGAGTGAAGAGATCGGTGCCTGCCCCGCCACTTCCCCTCCTGATGAAGTTATAACCACACTGAGCTCTCCCCTCAGTCTCCTCCAGGCTGGACAAACCAAGTGGCCTCAGCCTCTCCTCTCACAGCTTCCCCTCAAGGCCCTTCACCATCCTCGTGGCCTCCCTTGGACACTCTCTGAGGGCTCAGTGTCATTTTTATGCTGTGGCACCCCAAAGTGCCCCAGCACTGGAGGTGAGGCCGCCCCAGGGCAGAGCAGAGGGGACAATCCCGTCCCTTGCCCGGCTGTGATGCTGTCCCTGGTGCCCCCCAGGACAGGGTTGCCCTCCTGGCTGCCAGGGCACTGCTGACTCACATCCACCTTTCCATCCACCAGGACCCCCAGGGCCCTTTGCACAGCGCTGCTCTCCAGCCTCTCCTTCCCCAGTCTGTCTGTACATCCAGGGCTGCCCCGTCCCACGTGCACAATCTGCCACTTGCTCTGGTTAAAATTTCTACAGCTGATGATTGCCTAGCTCTCTGATTAGGTCTGGGTACAAATGGCATCAGGACATTCACATCTCAATGAATGCTTCAGGTCCTGGAATCTTAGCAGGAGATGCTGTTCTTACTGTCTGTTATGGATATAAGCCTTGTCTTTCCTAAGCAGAAAGGCATGTAACAGTTGTTTGAGTAATTACAATTCAATTACTGCCCCAGGACAGACTTGCTCCTTTGCAGGAATACGTCTGTAAATTTGCATATATTCCACTGAAGATAACAGAAATCATCTCATCCAGATACAGAAAAATCCTGCTTCTAACCCAATGGTTTGTCAATGAACATAAGCAGCGACATCATCCCAAGATATCCAAGGGTACACTGTGGATACTGCTTGGAGGTGCAGGTCAAGGAAAATACAGTGACAGCACAGGGGCTACATGTGTAGCCAGCCTTCTACTCAAGGCCAAGGAAGAACACTTAAGCACTGTCTTCACTTGCATTCACTAAGGTGAATATTAATGTGCAAGATAGTCACTGGAACCTTTACTATTTAAATTACTTGTTGCTATGTTATAGTGAAGGCCAAGTGACAGAAATAAAATTTCTCTTGGTACTCTCTACTTAAATTGCAGCAATAAATATTTTTAAGAGTAGTGTTGTCAAATCTCAAGTACAGGTTTATCCCTCCAGATTGTACATCATGCTAATTTGTTATCTTCCATTTCATTATGAGCTTTCCTAATAAACTGGTAGCTACCTCTCTCCTGGGTTGGCTATTTCCAAAATTTGTTTCCATAGGAATTCCTGTTCCCCTATTCTCCCCACACAAGAAACTGCTTTATTTCTGCTGAAAGCAAACTAACTCCATGTACCTGCCCCAGGATTTGTTCAGTAGCTATAAGAATTCAACTTTCTTGCGTTTCACAACTTAAAAACCTAAAATGTAAAGAATGTTTTTCACATACTTAGAGAACATGAATCTCTTGCAACCCACCTTCAAAATAAACTCCCTTCCTTTTTCCAAAAGAGAAATAATGATAGATTGTAAATATAGATTTCTAATTTCCTAATCAAAAGAGAATGAAACCAAACTGATTTTCAACCAAGTCTGAGAAAGGACTCAAGCAATAACTGAAAAACATGTTTTCACTGATGTGCAAAGGCTGTGATTACCTCACATGATTTTCCTTTCTAAACTCTCCATTGCTGTGAGTCACAAATGTCTTTGATACTAGTTTGCTGACTATCTCCCCTATGCTGGTTGTCTCAAAAATGCACACAGCTTGTCCAGCAAAGTGCTAAACCTCAGCATTTTGCAACCCCCTCCCCAGTTTATTTAGCAATTATACTTGCTAAAAAAAAAAGCTGCTGTTTGCTCAAAAATGTTTATAATCATTTCAGCCATTTCTGAGTGTGAATACAAGAACAGAATGCCCTGGCATAGACAGTAGCTAAAAGCAATGGGTAGCTCTGTTTTGTGGTTGTTACATGTATTGCTGACAAACGAGATGCTGTTTGGTAACTAAATATATAAAAGATTGATATGGTCCTTTACTTCTCTTTCCTGATTTAACTTTTCCTTCAGAACATCACTGCTTTGGCTTGCACACTTTGTCTTCGAGTAAATCACAGCACGCATATGCAAACACAGAAGGAGTCACCAGCTTTTCCCAGGCACTCAAACGGTGATTAAAAAATCATCCTGTATCATAAACTGCAGGTCTGAACCTGAGGAGTGACACACAGGCTGGAGAAAGAAGGCAGTTAAGGGTGAGAAAGGGAACTGTTTCATGGAGCACAGTGAGTTTTATTGTCTATTTAATTACTTTTTTGTGGTTTGCATTGGCAGAAGAGGCCTTAACTGAAACTATTACAGGTTTGGAGCATGCAGGAGTCCATAAACATGCACTTGCCCGGGCAGTGACACAAACTCAAATCACATCTCAGGGACCAACTGGTTTGTGAAGATTTCTATGAGATGCTGCCTGCCCCTGGCACAAGGGTACAAAGCAGCACAGATGTGAAGCTGGCAGTGCTGCATAACAGCTCAGCTCTGGATAACTCTGCTTCAGCAACAGAAGACAAAAATAGATGCAAGTTTTACAACTTGCAAACCCAGCTCCTCATTCTTTTCCTCCAAACCTCTTCCTACACCTTTAGATCTTTCTGAGATGTTTACTCCTCTCCCCCACCCCCAAGACCTTGCCTGCAGCATAGCAGTATATGAATTTGCCTGGCAACCTGACATAAATATCCAACCAACCAGCAAACAAAGCCTGGCGTGCTCTCAGCTGCAATGTTTCTGTGCAGAGCCTTACAACAAATCAGAGCTGGCCACCAGGCAAGGAATCAATCCACTTTCCTTAGCTCAGTTTGTAGTCTAAAGTTGGTGGGAAGAGGTGAGCATTTACTTTCCTTTTTTTTTTACTTCTATGCAATCTACAGAACTCAGCTCTAGACATGTCACTTTTCCCAGAAAATAAAAAGCACCGTATCTTCCCTACCCCTAAACTGGTTAGATAAATAACTCTACTCGGGTAAAGTGAGATAAAGCACAAGGAAAGGTCAGGTGTGAGTGAGGGGAGATGCACTGGAAAACAAGGAAATGGGCTGTTTGACTGACTCAGCCTGGGATCCTGTGGGTGGCCAGCACCCAGCCCTCTTCACTGAAACCCATTGCAAGAGCTGAGCTGTGCCTGATGCTGAAGGCATCCCCCAAGGAACAGCACTGGATGGGATCATTTCAGAATCAGCACATCACAGAGGGGACTGGGTGTGGGGCAGGACTCTGTGTGAAACATCACAACCTTCTTCAAGATTTTGGCTAATGCCAGTGTTCATGGAGCCGTGAGTTGGCCTGGAGGAAGAGAGGACTTCCTGCTCTGAGTGGCTCCTTGTGTCCCAGTTAGGAGCTGGTGGCTTTTCTCAGCAGTTCCAGCAGATAATGGGAGCTGCACTCTGTGCAGAGAGCAGTGCTGCATCCAAGCTCTGCATCTTTGCCCCTCCCTTCTCTGGGGACATGCAATGAGTGTTTCAGAGTTCAGTGGGTCCTCTGGAGCCCAAGCCAGCAAACTTCAAGATAAGTACATAGCAAGAAATCCCCATCTCATTTCTTTAAACCTGCCAATGTGGAACAAATAAATAAGACTCATACCCTCTATCAGCCACAGCAGAGTTGACAAGAAGTTAAGATGGTGTGGTATTAATAGTTCCATCATAACTGAACAGTTACATTCCATCCTGCCCCACAAAACAGATCACTCGAGACTGGAACACAAAACACAGGACCAAGTCAAGTCAGAAACAAAGTTTCACTCCATCCATATTTGCCCCTGCAAATGCACCAGCCTGCACAAAGGTTTGAGTTACTGCTGAGCACATGTAAGTCCTTCACACTGCTTCTGCCTTTTCTATATGTTATAAAGAGCTCAAATAAGAGATCCTCTGTAACAGAAGCAGATGAGGAAGGCTGACATCTGTGTCGTGCTTTGACACATCATAGAAGTATTTTTTACCCTTTGTTTAAGAGAAAGTGTTGCAGTGCAGAAATATCAGAACCTGGTTTGTGGGATGGAGGTAAACTTAAATGGCAACAGGCCGTGTAAAAAAAGCCAGTAGGCTGTTCCACATGCACTGCTCTGCAGAGTGGCATGGCTGGAGTGAGGGATGAATGGAAAGCCTGAACTTCCACTGTGCTGCTGTTTCCCCAGTCCCCTTGCTAACTAAATGGTTAGCAAGAGTGCACATCAAGAGAGTAAGGTCAAGAGAGGGAAAAGTTAAAGGCAAAAATATTTCTTGCAACTGCTATTGCAGACTTGGAAATTCAGAGCACAAAGAGAGCTTTGCTCTTCCCTCACTACTCAGCTCCAACTCGCAGGGTCGGGTCTCACCTTTTGTGGCTGGCACCACTCAACACCAGTCTGGGCTGGCTGCTCCTGATCACTGCTACAGCACGAACTGCGGGAGATTTAACACACACAAACCTCATTACTTCTTAACTACCTGACAGTGCATCTCTCGGGCAAGGCTCTCAGACACTTAGCTTTGTTTACCTGAAAAAAATGAGAGCAAGCTTGTTGGCTACATCAAATTCCTTCAGGTTTTGTTTTTCCCTACAGGAAACAATGGGAGCAGAGTCAGGCTTCAAAAGAGTTGGCAAAGCTTCAGCAGAGCAGAGGTAGGCAATAGCAGAGACTCATCCAGCACCCCCATTTCTAGAGGCAGATGAATGAAAACAGGCAACAACTTTTGTGGTAAACCATCTTCCTCTGCCCTCAGGAGCTTCATTGTTCACAGGGTGGTGTAATATACAATATGACTTCTACTACTTGGGAAGGCTCACACTGAATATTTGGAAGAACTAGTCAAGGTACCAACTGATATTTGGATTCTTATTTTCATAACCCAAGGTCTATAAACATTCTTTCCTGCTTTTATTTTACTTTCTAAAACAAAAGCTTGCATTGAGAGAGATCCTGGAACACTCGGGAAAGAGGCGGGTAACACAGAACAGCCCTGAGGTACCAAAATGGGGTAAATTTATTTATTCTTTTAAGAAAAAGAGAAGAAAAGCTAATCCAAACAAACCATGTGCATTCTGTCTTGTTGGTCAGGTATGGAGAAATCACATCAAACACCCAAATTATACACCATGTCTCTGGATACTAGTTTGTCTGATTATGCTCATTTTACAGCTTCACTGGATAAACCAAATAAATTAATGCTTCAGGCATTTACCCAACACTAATAATTGCCAAGACCCCCATCATTAAAATTATGTTGTGAAACTGGATAAAAGCAATGCCTGTTTTGATCAGACCCCACATCAATGTAATGCTCACAATCAGCCTGTACAGTCATGCACTGTGTCCAAAATCAGGCTTTCAATTATCCTGAACCAACGCGACCACCCTGTCCTGAGCACGGGCACCGTGATGTAAACAAGATGTAACAGCTGAGAATCTAAATGGCAACACACAACAGACAAAAAGTGACTGAAACCAGCAAGTTTGACCTCTATACAACTATTTCAAAATGTGCTTTAAAATGTTCAAATAAAACTAAAATTCATTGTCACCACGACAAAGAGAAGCACATGTATTTCATTCTGCTAATTGTAGTAACTCTCTCACTATACAAAGTTTCTTACTCCAGATGCCTCAGAAACAGATTGCTGTTCAAGCTGTTGAGCAAGTTCATATTATGGCAGGTACTACTCAGTATTATCTCAGTTTCTGCCACAAGGATATCTGTCTTTTCGGTGCACGTGCTTGATCTTTTCCCCCAGAGAAAAACAGAAGTGGCACATTTAAAGCATATGCATGAAACACAACATTTTTGAAGTGGCATCAGTGACAGTAGCAGCAGTGCTGGCAGCATGTTAGCATTTGGCTAATTGAGCCATTCAGGTTAATGAGCTTCACAGTTACGAGGATCAACTGGAAAAAAAATATATTTTTTAAGACCATAAGCATTGAGAGCTTGCTCATCCAAGTTTCCAGAAGAATCCTATTTGTATCAAGGAGGAATGAAGGCACAAATCAGGGAGTGAAAAGAACCCCTCCCACAAGCCCCACATACCCCCCAAGAAAACACGACTCTCCTAGACACCCCCTATTTGAGATGCCAAAATGGAATGCCAAAAAAAGCCCCTTACTGACAGCAAATTGTGCAGACTCTCCAACTCCTTCCTTCCAGCAGAATAATTAACAATGCTGGCAAGTACATTATCATAAACTTCAGTGTTAACACCCCCACCGAAAAGAACAAAGGCAGTTCACATCCCTCCCAAGCTCCTGCCGCAGACTGGGTGCTGATTCTGACGAGTTGCTCTGTGCCAATTTAGATTCCTTTCACATTTGGAAGGCTATGTTCTCAACCACAAGCTAGAGAATACCTTTTAAGCGATGCTGGAAAGCACGGAAAATAGTGCTCTGAAAACCTACAAGCAGCCTGGATCACCTCCTGGTCGCTCTGTTGATTTAGCTGCTTTTGTGCAGAACTCAAACAAATGGTTTGTAACAATCACATCCTTTATCTCAAAGGGTGCTAAAGTTCTGCTAGACTGAGGCTGGATCTTGCATGCTTATTACCAGCCACCCTTTCCCTGGATAGGCCTGCAGGTTGGAAGAAGCCAGATATCTGTAAAAGTAGGTGCTAAACACTTCCATCAAGAGGCTTTTCCCCCACTTCAGATACCCAGTAAGCAGCTGACAACACAAAATGCAACATTTCAGCACCGTGCAAAACTTCAGCCCTGGCCAATGTACAGCGGCTGACAGCCACTCTGCACTGGAGGGAGGCCACTGGGAGAACGAGGTGGTGACACCTGTGTCAGCTGCACAGCTGGATCCTGCTCATCTTCTTATCATCACTTGTTAGTAAAGACCACAACTTGAAAATCTAGTACGGCTGAAAATCTAGTAAGGTTGAAAATCTCGTTGTTCTGGAGGCTTATTTCGACACAAAAGCAACCAGAGTGCTTTGCTACTCACACCTGGTGGCTGCGCAGCTTTCATTTGGACAGCACTTCGTGGATACAATCCGCCCCCAGGGAATTTTGAGGTTAACACAATACACTCAGCGAGATGTTTCCTGCGCTACTGCAGGCGCTGTGAGGTGTTACAGCTCAGAAAGGATGTGCAAATGGCTTCTCTGGTATTTCTGATCCATGGTGCAAGGATTTCAGGTTACTACACTTTAGTTTTAGTTATCACCCCCAGCTGGTCTGAGTGCCACCCCAATCCAAGCACTGTCCTTTTGTATGCATCAAACTTCTATTCCATGAAGGTGGAGGTTTACAACAAAGGAATAATTTCTATAAAACGGCCTTGGGGATGAGACTCTATTGAGAATTTTTCTCTTTCTCGTTTGCCCCATAGCCAGAACATTTCTGGTAGTGAGGTTGGCATTTGGTTTCCTTTAGAGGTAGTTAGACAAGAAAGGGGGATCAGCTACCTCATATTTTTAACAGATTCTATTGAGCAAGACTGGATTTCTAACAGAAAACCAACAGCACCAGAGAGGCATGCCTTTCAATGTGCTCAAACGAGTAATTAAAAAAAAAACCCAATCCCAGGTGCTTCACTACAGATACTTTATGTGGCAGTCGATTTATTCAGCAGAATTCTCTTTGAAACAGTTATCACAAACTCTCCAAGTGTGACAACGAAAACTAACATTTCTAGGAGGTAAGTGATGTCAAAGTGCAGCAACCTTGTCCATGATGCAACAAAACACAGAAAATTATCATGCACTGGGAAAATGAATGACCCATAAAGAAACAACTGCAGCATAAAAATAAACCAAGCAAGATTCCAACCAAACTAAGCCAGGCCATCCCTTACCACTTCTGCCCCTTCCAAATACACAGGGGGTTTCCACTTTATCCAGTATTTATACACAGCCCTTCTGCAGAGCAACCCTCAAGAACTGAGGAACACGCTGTTTCTGCATCTTGTACAGAAAAAAAAGTCCCTCTCACTGAGAGCAAACCTGTTTTTCACCTGACCTTTGTCAGCTGAGGATGCTGCACTACCTTTGGGTGTCAGTAGTAACAATGGATATGAGCTGCCTTGTTTATTCAACGTTAAGTATTAATAAAGCCTGTGCTATCTCAGCCATGGCCACACTGCACTAGGCAAGATTGCCCAGCATAAGCAGCTTCATCCAAACACCAGCCCAACCTCTGTCAAGGACAGTGCATCCCAGGAACAAAAGGAGTTAAAGGTATTTCCATGTTGTTCAGAAAAAAACATGTGGTAAAAGAAAGGAAAAATATAAATCCACAGTTGTAGAAAACTCAGTCATTTATCAGTCACAGAATGCTTATTTTCATCTTCAAGAAATACAGATTTCACCTTTGGAGGTGACTTCTGGGTTTTTCTCACAAATAAATAACTACTACTCAGCAGACAAAGAAACAATCTTCCCCAGTCTGTAGGGATTCATCTTTTCAGTTTCTTAGACACAGTGGAAATTTTGTTATCTGCTGCCATGGAGAGGGAAAGCTAGCAGAAGTTTTATTGCAGCACATTCTCAGGATTCTAAACATACCGTACCACATACACACGGTAATGAGTTTTATTTTAACTGCTTTTGGGGATTGCTTTAGTGGACACTGAAATTGAATAATCAGTTCTGCTCACTGAATGAAAGGAATACTATAACAGGATACATAAAAAGTCTCTCATTATTTTACAGAGGGCCTCACACATAACCCAGACAGGAGGGGTGTGGTGGCCATCACAAACATTCTCCTTTCTGTGTGTTTAAAAAAGACCAAAAATTCCAAAAAAACAACCCTAAATCCCACATTATCATAGACCCATGGTGTACATGTATATATCCTTCACCAGGGTGATGTCAGGGCTACAAGCTGGCTAGTCACACACCAGCACTAAGGGAGTTTCCCACCCTGCAACATTACAATGTCTTTATGGGCAGGCTTCTGCCTCTCGAGTTTCCATTTCCATTCCCATTTTCTCCTGTGAGAGCAAAAAGATGCACCAGATGCCTGATCCTGCTGTGTCCACACAGAATTGCTAAGAAATAAGCTTGTAGGTGAAACCGATCCAAAAAAAGGCATCACAGAAAACCACTCAAATCCTATTGACTCTAAGATTTTCTTTGCAATTTTGCAATTAAGAAGAAAATATGTTTTAGGATAACTTTTTTCATAGATCATAGGATCCACTACACATGAAATACTGCTTTTACTGACTGGCCCGAGCATGCCTTGTTCTCTGGGTTGGTTCATGTTCAATATTTTACTAAGAGACCTCTAAACTAATGCCTGATATTGGCAGCTCAGAGAAGTTACCAGTTATGCAGTTCAAAGCAAAGAATCTAAGACACTGTCAATATTTGGAAATATTCCCCACCAATGACAAGGAAGAGCAAAAGTCACACTAACAAATTATGTCAACATCAAAAAATGGAAATGCACTGGTGTTATGCTGCATGTACTTTGTCCCTACTTCTGAAGATTTTTCATCCTCCTTGCAGACATAATGCAGGAAGCCGTTGCCCCACAAAGACTGCACCTCAAACCATTTCACTACAAAGATAAATGTTCCTTTCCAGACATTATGAGCTTGTTCAGCTCCATTCTGTCCTTCAGTTTAATGTTTGGATGCTGTTTCCATTTGTTCAGATAAAATAAAAAGCACATAACAACAATTCACAGCTACCCTGCCTATGCACAAGAATACAAATGAGAGATGCACTTGGGGGGAGAAGATTTTGTAATGATAAAAGACCACTAAGTGGCAACACTCCTCCATCAGAATTTGCTGAGAGCAAAGAAACACTTTTTTTGGGCAGAAGTCCCCAGAATTTTTAAGAGTTTTTTTGCAGTATCAGTACTACAGGTTAATGGCTTGTAGTGATTGCCTGACAGATGCTAGAAGAGCTTCCTTAGTACCTCATATGGCATGTGAAAAGAGACATCAGCTACCCTTAAACCACCGGGAAAACACTGACAAAATCTTCAGACGTTCAGGCCCAGACAGCCCTTTAGGTAATGCTGGGGGCAGCTCCCAAAGCAGTCTTTGGGACTGTATTATGCCTTCTTCCTTCAGCTGGTCTCACCCTCCTTCAGTATTCATTTACCCTTACTTTGCATGTGCAAAGAACCTGGAGTTCCCAAAAAATCCGGGGAGAGCTGAGAGGCAGAACTTGCACATGGGTCGTCTGTCTGAAGAAGATCTGCTGTACCCAGCTTCTCACTCCTAGCTCCTCCTCCTTCCCTGGACTTCATTAGCACTTAAGAGTGCACCATGAGATTACCTTTTTATTTCTCATCTCTTGAGCCATTTATCACCGCTGTCTTCTCTCTCTCACTACTGAGATTTTCTACACTCATTTTACTAACCGGTGACACACAGCATTGCCTCCCCCAGCCCCCTCTCCCCCTCCTCCCCAGCCTTCACTCCCTCCTGCTGGTTCCCTGCCAGCGAGGAGCCCCTCAGCCAGCTGCACTTCCACCCACCTGCCTTCCCATGCCTGTTACAACTCCGTGTTGTTTGTGAACATCTGCCCAGGACTCCCAAACAGCAACGGGGACAGGGCTCCCAGGGCACAAGACCATAAAAGTGTGTTAAAGCATGCCCCTGGGAAGGCTCTTGGTCAGCAGCAGGGAAGGGAAATGAGTTATTAAAAAAAAAAAAAGGCTTCAGAAGCAAAAACATGTAGGAAAGGAAAAAACCTAGAGAGAATGAGAGAACTGCTCATTATTACATTAGCAAACCTAAACTATTTATAAGTACTACAGCTATCACTTCAATAACATGTTTCTAAATGAGGCTGAAGCAAGATATCCATAATTATTACTGAAATGCCATTTTTACTTTAGCCCAACAGTTGAGCATGTTCCTCACAAAATGCAATAAGCAAACCACCAATTTATTTTTTCCTGCAAATAAGAGATAAATTAATCTAAATACCTCCTTTGCAATAAATTTGATTTTTAACCCAGAATTTCTATTTCCTTTCAGCAGCAAAATTTGCACAAAGCATCCTTTTCCCTTCTACCTCCTCTTTTAGGGAGCTTTTTCTTGCCCTATTCTGTTTAGTCTATGGATGCTCAGAGGAAGAAGTGACATAAAAAAGGATTGTTTAACTTGCTTGCTAAGACTGTGTTATTTCCTACTCCTCTTCCCCCCTTTTTTTTTCATTTGTCCTTTTGTGAAGCTCTTTCTTACAGCTCCTAACACTATCTGCTCCACTCTCCTCTCCTCTGTCACTTTGCTCTTGCTTCCTTAGCTATCCTTCACTTGGAGAGAGAAGGAGCTGCCCAGCCCCTGCCCTCACAGCCCCAAAGCTGCACATTTGGGGGCTCACCCCAAGTCAGCATACAGTCTGGGGATCACTATACTGCGGTCTTTTACCTCTCCATTCTCCCATCTTGTGCTCAGGCATTTGTTATCATACTTTCTCTCTGTTGCTAGTACAACCAGCTTTATTTCCAGCTTCCTTTTCTTGCTCATGACTGCTGGAAACACTATTCCATTCCCATAAAAACAGGGAGCTTTACAAACCACAGGCTCTGTCTTTAGACAAAGGAAATAGAGGCATGAGGTGGGTGAAGGAGATGCTGTGGATGTTGTTTAGTCAGACTTCAGAAAAGCCTTTTACACTGTTTCCCACAGCATTGCCCTGGAGGAATGGGCTGCTCATGACTAGGGCAGTGCACCCTTCGCTGGGTTAAAAACAGATGGATGCCAAACCCAAAGAGTAGTGGGGAATGGAGATAAATCCAGCTGGAGGCCAGTTACTAGTGGGGGTTCCCCAGGGCTCAGTTTTTGGGCCAGTTTAATATCTTTATAAATTATCTAGAGAAAGGGATCAAGTGCACCCTCAGTAAGTTCACAGATGACACCAAAGCGGTTGGAATGCTGATCTGCTGGAGAGCAGGGAAGGCTCTGCACAGGGATCTGGACAGGCTGGGTCAATGGGATCAATGGTGTGAGGTTCAACAAGGCCGAGTGCTGGGCCCTGCTCTTGGGCTGCAACAACCCCAGGCAGCGACACAGGCTGGGGCAGAGCGGCTGGAAAACTGCCCAGTGGGAAAGGACCTGGGAGTGCTGATCAGCAGCAGCTGAACACGAGCCAGCTGTGCCCAGGTGGCCAAGGAGGGCAGTGACATCCTGGCCTGGATCAGCAATGGTGTGGCCAGCAGGGCCAGGGCAGGGATTGCCCAATTGCACTCAGCACCAGTGAAGCTGTACCCCAAGCCCTGCATACAGTTCTTGGCCCCTCAGTTCAGGAAGGACATTGAGGGGCTGGAGTGTGTCCAGAGAAGGGCAACAGAGCTGGGGAAGGGTCTGGGGCACAAATCCAGTAAGGAGTGGCTGAGGAAGCTGTGGATGTTCAGTCTGGAGAAAGGGAGGATCGGGGGACACCTTATCACTCTCTACAGCTCTCTTAAAGGAGATTGTGGCCACATGGGGGTCAGCCTCTTCTCCCAATTAATCAGCACAAGAGGAAACAGCCTCAGGTCACTCCAGGGGAGGTTTAGATTGGATGTCAGGGAACATTTCTTACTGAAATGGGGGGGCAGACACTAGAACAGGCTGCTCAGGGACTGGTGACTGGTGGAGTCACCATCCCAGGATGTATGTAAAAGATGTGTAGATGTGGCACTTGGGACATGGTTTAGCGGTGGGCTTGTCAGTGGCTGGGTTACTGTTGGACTCAATGATCTTAAGAGGTCTTTTCCTACCTTAACAATTCTGTGATTCTTGAAGAGGTGAGATACATTTTCCAAGCAGTCCTCACTCAGCTGGCCTGAGCACAGATCCTTTAGTGGTGCTGATTTACTACTGTATATTTTAGTTTGCAAGAGAGGTAATGGTAGTCTAAATATTCACTCTCACCGCATATAACTTCCCTGCCCATGCAGAGAAAGATTTAAGCCATATGCAAAGTAAAATCTTTTCTAGGACAAACTTATTTTTTTTCCAATTAAATTGTTACAGCAACTGAAGTTTTTTGGAAGGGTTGGGCAGAAGACCCCATAGATACTCTCTGCTATCACTTCTTTTTTATCATTCTCCACACAACGAACAACAATAAATCCTTTTATCAGATGGCTGAAGACTTCTTTACAAAAAAAAAAAAGCATTAAAACTAATTATAAAAGTTGATGGTGGCAGCATAAGCCCTGTCTTTCTTTCTGTCTTCATTCCATGGCAGTCTACTTTGAAGACCTACCTGTGCTTTTTGTCCTATTGCCAAGATCATGCTCAAGTCTTGACTCTGACCTGACTTTCAGGACCTTGTCTGGATTCTGAAGTTTGCTCCACTGGACCAACAAACACTTTTAATAACCTTTGTATCCACTTTGAGTTGTAAATGCCACTTTGACTCTGTTGAGGTACCAGGCTGTATTTAGTGAAGTGCCTGTCCTACAACTCTGTCCTCATTTTCTATTTACTTACTGCCATTTCTGTCTGATCAGTTGTCGGAGGTTGGGATTTTTTCTTTTTTTATTTTCTCTCAAGGAATTTTCTCCCATTTGTTGCCTTAGAGATTATAATGACAATACTTAAGAGATATAACATGTGGCTGGTAGGTGGAGGAAGGGGAAGGGTGCAGTGTGCTGCCATCTCTTAGCTGGGGAGCTTTCTCTTGGGAAGTGCAGAGATACCTTGAGATTTTGGCTGCGGGGTGAGGGGCTGGGCTTGGCCCTCCTTGCTCTCTCACTCTTGGGATTGGAGGGGAGATGGTCGTGGGCTTGGTGCCCGGCTGCTGCTGCTGCTGTGGGGAGAATTTTCTGCCACTACAGAGTTCTGTCCATCACTGCTTCTCCTACCATGGGTGAGCCTTTGCTCGTAAGAGCGGCTGCTGAGCTGGGATGTTTTAACACCCGACCTCAGCGGGAAGGACCCTTCCCATCCACTTGAGTGCCTCAGGGGAAAATCCGGGACCAGAGCCCTGATCCTTGCAGAGGGAGCATCTCCCGGCTGCCTGTGGGAGCCTGGCAGCTGCTGCCCAGCCCTGCTGTTTTCTGACATTGCTTTGGGCTTTTTGCTGCACTTTAACTCAACAACCCAGGTCTTCTCCACCCACGCTGCTCCTGGCATGGCTCCAAGGTGTTTGCTACTCTTTATGGATTATTGCTACTCTTGGGTGTGCCCACCTCTGCTGTTCCAGCTGCTGCTCTGAGGTTCCTGCTGTAGCCCATCCAGGACCCGGGAGGGGTCCTGAGCCCGGCTCCTTCCCGAGGGTTTGCCAAGGAAAGCCCCTTCCCTCCTCTGCTCCCTCACGGCTGAGCCGCCATGGCCGTGTGGGGAGGCGCCACAGCGCCCCCTGCAGGCGCGGGGGAATCATCGCACCCGCCCTGCCCGGCCGGGAGCCACCAGCGCCCCCTGCCGGCTGTGCCCGGAACTGCCCCGCAGGGGAAAGGGCCCGGCAGCCCAGAGGAGGCCGCGGGGCTTTGTGTGACTTTTTATACATATATTTATATTCTACCAAAGAGCTGCCATTCCTTTTCCCATATCTGTACCTGAAAGCCCTGTAATTTCAAAGTTATAATAATTTGGAGGGTAGGGAGTCATATTTTTTTTCATTCCAAGGGAGGTTCCCACCTTCCTTGGCTAACATCTGTCTTTCAGACCAAGACATCAAATAAAACATCCTTTTTTCAACTCACAACAGCACATTTCACTTGGTGTCTTATGACTGGAAAAATCGTTGCAAGTTCAGTTACTTCATCACCCTTTCCCTGCATTTGAAGGCTTCCTAATACTCTACTTTTTTGATTATAGTCTTCTGCAGCTATGCATTCTCTTGTCCATAAGGAAACACATATAATCAGAGAATGGTTTGGATTAGAAGAGATCATCTCATTCCAATCACCCTACCAGGGGTAGGGATACCTTCCCCTAGACCAAGTTGCTGAAAACCCCATCCAATCTGGCCTTGCCTACCTCTCAAAACATGGTATTATTAAAATTATGGAGAAAGCAGAGTAAGAACGCCCTGTGTTTACACAGGTTTTATTTACATATCCCATCACCCACACGTTTTGTAATTCAGATGGACAGCTTTCTGGGGAAGACAACTTGTCATCAGGGGTTATTTTGGGAACATGAAGCCAATCTTTAAATAAGTTTCCCAAAACAGAGCCTAGGACCCAGATATAGCTCTGTTTTCACAGTATTCAGGTGCCAGCATACAACCACTTTAACACATCATAACACCATGTAGGTACAAATATGGCAGGAGCCTGAATTTATTTTCTGCTAGATAAGCCCTACAAATCCATTTATTTTGTGACTGTAGGATATTTGCTGCTGACACAAGAAGGTAGCAGGAACAGATGCCCAAAAGTGGGACTTCCACTACTGACAGCTGTGCAGATTCATACTAGACAAAAGAGAACTGAAACCAAAAGCCCAAGGAACTTGTCTTGTAGTTAAGAATGCTGTTGTGATTTTGTGCTAGAGAAGAGGACATGAAGTCTGACTGCAGATGTGAAGGGTGGGTAATCTAATTATTACATAAATATTCTGAAAGAGGTAATTATTTAAGTAATTTTCAGTGCTAGTATATTCTAGCTCTCTGCATGCCCACTTCTGTTGGGTCTTTTTTCACTTGATTTGACTAAATAATCAAGGAGGATATTCTCTCATTGTGATATTACTGAAGCTGCAAGCTGTGCATCCCAAGGATGGGCATATTCACATTGTTCCAGAAACACTCAGTGTGTGGCACAGGTGCCAAGAGCACAGAACCACATTGTACAGCACTGGCAGGTCCTACAGACAGTTTATGAGACTATATTAAAAAAAAAAAGTCATCAACATACTCTTTTTAAAATGAAAACTACATTCAGTGCTATCTAGACCTGGTGAAATTAATGGCAGAGTTCATAGGACTGAATCAGAGACCAAATGTCTCAAAGAGGACATCATTACCTATTTGAGTAATTACAACTTTTTAATTAGCACTGACAGAAAATACACATAGCTAACAATTACAAGACACACACAAAGTGAAAAATATATTCTCATCAGGGCAACCAGAGATTGTGCAATGAAAAGTAACTCAGCCTCAGTTGCTCTATCTGAATGGAGTAACATCATCCAGACATTTGGGCAGTTCTCAGTTTGAGATCTCCCAGAAGACTTGACCCAAGAAATCTTGAATAATTTTTCACATGCACCATAATTCTACAAACAAGGGCTGCATATGCTAGGATCCAGGTAGGGTGGACAGAGACTTACAATCAAATTTTTAAAACACAACTCTATTTTTTTAAGGAAAAAAAGTTGGGATGGTTCACCCAGAACAATGAGAAGCAGATGTTCATGCCGAATAAAGCCCCACTTCAACCTGATTATGGCCATCATGTGGAAAATCACACATTATTAGCAGGTGAAAGAAGCAAATGTATGCTTCTTTGCTGACTATAATTTTAGCTTTGGCCCAAACTGTCCTTTTCCTTTCTCAGGAGTGCACTTACTGCATCTTGGGTTGCATCTCTCAAAAAAATATAGTTTTTAAGAGGCAGCTCATTTCTTTACCTTTAGGGAATGCCTGGGAAGTATTTTCATTAAAATGCTAATAGAACCAATAAAGTTTAACACCAAATTTCCCCCACTTGAGCCAGACAGCAAATGCTTTGGTCTAATTCTGATCAAAATAGTGCCCATTTTATCATTAAAGTTTTATTCTGATGTATTATTGAGGAGTATATGAGGAGTTGCATTACATTCAAGAATGAACTGAAATGAACTTTGAAGCATGAAACAAAGCCCGTCTATGCAAGGGAGTGAACTGCTTAAGGAATTAAGAGATGAGGCTTGCTGCATTTTTAAGTGGTTTGTCACCACAATATACCAGTACTTTGTTGTTCTTGGAGATACTAACGGCACTTACCCCTTTGGTCCACTTTATTTGGAGTATTCATCAAACAACAAAGCATTAACACTTAGCATGCACATTCATGATGTTTCCTAGACTGGCTCTCGATTAATCTACATACTAATGCAAGAGGACACATTCAGTAATACAAACAAGCCCTTGTGTCATGTTGAGTTACATGTTCCCTGGCTTTTCCCAGTGTGTGGGAGGGTGCAAATTCTCTACAGAGCTACTTCTACTCAAAAAACAGAGCCAGAGCACTTCTAGCTTCCATCAAGAAATGCTTAACTTAAAACTTGTCTTTTTCAAATTAGATGTAGATCAGCAGTGCCCAGTGCTTGTCTTACTTCACTACTGCAGCAAAGATACAATCTGTGGACCAGCCATGCAGAGCTAAAGTACACAGTGAGATTTTAAGACCATCCAATGCTCCGATGCATTCTCCCTCAGCTCCACTCCTCCCTCCTGGAGCGCTCTTTATGAGCATTGGCTTATACCCTCTCAATAACAAACCACTTGGAGAAGCTGCAATCCATGCACTTGCATGCACACAGTCACGTGATTTTCTCATGGAAACCCTCTCCTTTTCCTCTGCCCTTCTCCCCACTGCCCTTCTCCCTTCATCCACATTTGGATTACAGCCTCCCAGGGACAGAGCCCAAACTCTCGAGCTGTGCAGTCCCCTCTAGTAAGGAGGCGGAATATACAGCAAAGAACAAAAAAGGAACACAGCACACACTCACTTTTCTTGCTGTATATGAAAAGGAATCTACATTCTCCTGTGTCACCTGCCCTTATCTGAGAAATTTCTTTTCTTCTGGTTCTCATTATGGTTTTAATGAAGCAAGGAAAGCTTATTTAAAATGATTCTGCTACAAATGATCTGACTTAAAAAATAAAGGAATGCATTATTAAAAGTGAGATTCCTAGCCAACTCTGTAAGAGATGTTTTTCCAGAATCTATGGTGAGGACAGTATCAGGGAGGAAGATCTCTGCTTCCAGGAGACACCTGAACACTAAGGAGGGGCTGACAGGAGCTAAAGGAAGAGGAAGGCAGCTCTGTATAGTGACATCCCAAGAAGTGAAGGGCTGGGAGAACAGTGCTGGGGCTGGAGAGGATGGGATAAGGAGGAGAGAGTAACTAATCCCACATGGCTTCTACTCCCAGCCCAACACAGGGTCTCTGGCCTTCCTGCTATCTTCTGTCCCGGTCATTGTCCAGGCCATTGATCAGTTCTCATGTTCTCCTCAGCCTTCTCTATCAAAATTCCATTGCATGGCACATCTCTCCTTTATCAGTCCAGTCACTAACAGAAGGATTCACAGACAGAGAGCAGCAGCACCACAGGCTCTGTGTGCTGAGGTACATGGACTGGCTGCAGGGCAGACAGGCTTCAGAGCTCGTGGTAGCTTCTCAGGCTGAGAGAGAAGGAATTTCAGCTTTGCCAGCGATGGTGAAAAAACAGAGATTGTTCCCAAAGCACTGAAAGCCGGGCCTGCAAGAGAATTGTACATCTGTTCTCCCTTACTCCAAAAAATTATCTTTGCATTTCAAACAAAGATCTTAAAAATTAAAGCATTAACTACAAAGAAAAGAACCAAACAACTTCCCATCTCAATTACTGCACAAACATTCCTTCAAATTTGTTAGAGCTACATGAAAGGAAAATAAGCACAAAAAGAATTTGAATAATGCCTGCGTCTGAAGGTTACTATGTAAATAGCACATACCCCAGCACTTCTGAATCACAAGGCTCATTCAGGTATAAAGTCTCCAGAATACTGTGTGTTAACACCTCAGGATGCCTCCATTTGGTTTTAGCCCTCCACACCCACTTAAGGTCAGAGCAGTAACACCACAACCCAAAATCAGCACAGGGGCTGCCTGGTTTACAGAAGCTTCAAGGTATTCTGAATTGTGCTTTTACCAAAGAACTCAAACCCATTTAACAGTTTAACAAAATCTCAGCAGGCACTGACTAGACATAATCTTACAAGAGTCTTTTGTCTCTGCCTGAAATTTTCGGGTATATAGCAGTCTTTGCTGTGATAATTGGTTTGGCTGTCCATTCCACCCATCAGGTGATAGAAAATATCCATCAGACTAAATGCAATGTGAGAGAATTCTCTTTAGCCAATTAGCTTGTAATGAGAACATTAGCCACAGTATCTTCTGCAGAGGGCACCTTAGCAATTCCAGTGAAGCCCACAAAGATGACAGTTCTATCTGTATGATTAATAGCGAGTGTATGACACTATATGAATTCTACACAGTTGTGTAAAACCAGGGAGGAATGATCCACTTTATGCTGTTAAATATTTCAAGAGCCACAGATGATTTTATATTACATTCTAATACATATACTTATTTTGTATCTTGAAATTAACTCTCCTGAACCAAGGATGGTTTTAAAAGCATTTGGAGTTCTCCAGACAAGAGGAATTATACAAATTCAAGCAATCAGGAGCAGCAGTTACAGAATTATAAGATTCTCCCTTGTACAGTGTGGTTTTGAACAGCAGGAAGGCAAAACTAAGTGAGCCTGTTTCTCAGCTTTCACCTCAAGAATATTCTTCTGACTCTAGAGAAAGTGGCTTAACTTGCAGCCTGGCAGGTCAGAAACAACCACCTGTGTAGCATGCAAAGCAAGGAAAGTCAATATTTGTTCTTCCCCATAAGATTTTTGGTACAGAGTGTGTTTTCTGTGTGAACACATGCACATGTGCAAAGGTACACCCAGACCTCAATGGGATCACACCCCAAAGTCCTTCGTGTCACTACATAAAGCAAAGGGGTCACTGTGTACCCACAGCTGGGCTTTGCACCAGCAACGGGGGGATTTGAGGCTCACCACGCCCAGAGCTGTGCCACCAGCCCTGAGCTGTCCCTAAAACACTGTGAGGGCACTGCCACCTGCCAGCAACCTGAGCTGACCAACCAAACCATCTGACAGGGAACTTCAAACCCCACATCTCCACTATGCAATACAGAGAAAAAACTATACTGACACATGAATGGATCCAGTTACACCAGTGAAAAAATCTTTAAATGGGCACATTGCAAGGCTGTACTCTGGATTAGCCTAATTGGATTTAATTGCCAAAAGAAATAAACAATTTGAGTTTCCTGTTGTGCCAGAAGGGTGCTTGTAAGAGAAGTCTATAGTGGTGCAGCGACTGATACATCAATTTATTTACACTGCAAGATTGCCTAACACAGACAAAACCTGAGTGAGCTGTGTGGGGGCAGAAAAAGAGGGGAAAGGCAGAGGAGATTAGTGAGTGGTGCAGTTATGGGAAGTGACAGCGCAATCAATAATCTCCAGGTTCAGAGGATAAA
This sequence comes from Thryothorus ludovicianus, assembly GCA_013397245.1. Lineage (NCBI taxonomy): Eukaryota > Metazoa > Chordata > Aves > Passeriformes > Certhiidae > Thryothorus > Thryothorus ludovicianus. Next base: position 136,311 of record VZTB01009769.1, on the reverse strand, counting down.
TTGAACTGACAAAAGTCAGCCTTAGTTTGCATACTAAAATTTCATTTGTATAAATCCTCTGTGAAGAAGGAAGGAATAACGTAACAACTAGGATAATTTGAATATATTTTTCTTCTTTAACTGCTCTTCCAAAGTGTCATTTCTTCCTCAGTCCAGGCCTTCCTCTTACTGGAGCTCTGTTAAGCTTGAAACACGTGGCAAATTTCAGATGGAACATATTAAAAAGTGCTTAGATACCATGGCAATAAGAACACTGGGAACACCGCTCAACACAACAGCCGAGACAGACAAATGGGTTTGTATGCAGTGAATTTTGTACGAGAGAATTAAAAAAAAATCCGCAGAAGGTGACAGGTACCAGATGCCTGCCCTGCACCAGCTCATGCAGCACCGTCCAGGCAGAGGCAACAGGGAACAGGCAGGAGCAGGCAGAGGCTGCAAATAAAACTAGTTGAGCTCAGTTGCTAAGCTGCACCAGGGAAAGTGACCCCTCATGGAACAGGACTCCCCCAACCTTGACTACAGGTTCAGGTTCCTTTTACATCCTTTACAATCCCCTGAGACTTTGCATGAAGGAAGAAAGATGATTCTGAGAGCAGACACAAATGAGACTTCAACCTGAGTTGTTAGGTTTCCTTGAAACCTATGGATCAGAACAATTTTTTTATCAAGCATAATTCCATGCTTTTATGCAATTTTTTTTTTTTTAGTGTAAGGACAGTTAATCTGGTAACAATGCAAAGGGAGTTCAAAACTGAAAATTAAATTCAATTGATTGCAGATTGACAATGTGTCATCTGTTAATTAAAAGTGACAACATTATATTTCAGTGTACAATGCAAAATTATTGACTGTGGCAAGCTCTTCCAAGTTCTATCACTCTCTTACTGTCGTCAGCTGGGCTAAGGAGACAAGCACAGGATTAGCTCCACAAAGCACTACACAAGATTGCCACATACAGCTGGGTTCTGCTGGCTCAAAAGAACTGGTGCAGTGTCTGTGCTTGGTGGCAGAGTGGCAGCAGTGACATGTCATAGCAAATGACAGGAGTGGTTTTCATGGCACCTGACTGCAAAAGCGGAGCAACCTTTTGTTTCAAGGAACGTCCAGTGAAGCACCACTGACCCTACGTTAAACTATTGCACAACAGATTCATTCCAATTTCAAGCTGCTTTTCCCCAGCACACAGAATAATCTTTGCCCCCACATCCTTGCCTGGACATCGACATCTTCCCCAAACACCACCTCAGTTCTTCACTGCCGGAGGAAATGCTGCAGCAGAGCCACTCCAGCACCACAGGGAAAGTGCAACTCCTCTTTGGTCCAACCTGTGGGATTCATTCCATTCCCTGCAACGTGAGGGTTACACTCTACAATCTCATATACTGTGGACTTCACTGCTCATCATCCTCTGAGGGCAACTGGAGAAGACAGACATCTGTACTGATGCTTTTAGATTGTCACAGGAAATCCTTCACTGTTACTGTTCAGAGGCGTAAATCAACTGTTAAAAATCATGATGGATTAATTGTCATTTATGAGTAAAATTTTTCTAAAAAATCTAATTTCTTTAATGGAGTACTTGAGTTCCACAAATTTACCCTGCTCACCAGGTCCAACCACCAGTTCTGAGGGTCATTTCATCCCACCAACCACTGTCCATCCCTCCGTAGATACCTTTTATCTACCCACCATTTGCCTTGAGGTTTGCAGCTGGGAAAACTTGGTGCTGTGACATGCAAACAATAATATTGGACATGCTTCTCCCATTTATACTTAGAAAGAAGGTTATGTCTTTTCCTTCCAGATCCAGAACTAACTGCAATCATTCACACTGCTGCTTAGAGGCAAGGTGTGTGCTATTATTCCTCACACAACACCAGCAGACAATCCAGCTGTAGGGCAAACAGAAGCACTTGCTGTCACTGGCACTGATGGTTTACAGATAAAATTCACTCATTTCTTTGCTGTGCCTAAAAACTGTGCTCAAGATGCAAACACCTTTAAACAGGAAAAACTTCATATTACAAAACCTACAGTAGGTTCCCACTGAACATTAAGCTACTAAACACATACTTTATTTTCTCACTTGAATCACAAGGATCTTGTGCTGTATTTGTGAGACAGGAGCCCAAGCAAATTTCTTTTTAGCAAAACATGACTATAAAATGGCCAATTCCTGTAGCTACTGTGTGCTTACTGGGACTACAGCTGTCTGCAGTGTGCAATGTGCTGAGCAACCCCCTCTTCCCAAACACTCCCGAAGGAGAGCAGGGAAACAATAGCTACAAGGTGATAAATGTGTCATGACTAGTGGCAGGAAGGCTGAAGCAATGCTCAGTGTTTCTCTGGTCGAGACCAAGATGAGCCTTACAATATATTCCAGTACCAGTGATTAGTAGAAGATTAACAGCTGCAAAGAGCACAGCAAAATAACTTCATAGTGTTAATTCATTTCCTAATCACAGCTTGGAGCTCACAGCACAAGGAAAAACATGTTTGCCTCTGCGTGTGTATAAATACAAAGGATGATAATATTCCATTTCTCTCCCCAGGTATTACTGTGTGTATCACCAGAACACGAGTGGCTATTATGAATTATCTCCATCATCCTGTACTCCCCCTCTGCCGTCCTCACTTCCCCGTGAAAGGGGGGTGAGAAGAGAGCAAAGAAAAGATGGCACCCTTAGATTCCCTTTCTTCAGCTTTTAGCAGCCTTCAGAGGTCAGGATGCTATTGGCTCTGCTCTGTGTGTGAGCTGGAGCTGTTCACTTAGCAACAGAAAGCAGAAGCAGCAGACAGCAAAACTATCTGGCGACGTGTGTGTGCACCCGTGAGAGAGAGGAGAGAGTGGAAGGACGGCTTAGAGGATGTTCTCTGCCCCTGGGTGCAGAGGGTCTGCTCTGCACCCCTGATGGCTCCTCCAGGGACGGCAGCAAAAGGTGCTGGTGCCCTGCATCCCACTGAAAGCAGCTTGAGAGAGCAGGATATTGCAATTTTTAATATAGGACCTTAATTAGAGCCTACAAACAGCAACAACAGACAACCTCAATAAAGCCTATATGTGATGCAGGTTGTAAAGCACAGATTCTATGCATAAAACAATACGGATGCAAAATGTGATGTGTTAAAAGGAAAAAGATGGGAAAGGAGGAAAGCCAGAGGTAAGGTTATGTAGAAAGGACAAATGAGTTTACCTTCATCTCCTTTTTCTCTCCCTATCACTTAGCAAAAAGCCCAAGACTTAACCAACTGCAATAAGACTGTCTGTACCATTATCCAACCTCCAGAATCAAGAGCTTGTATCTCAGCTACTTCTGAATAACAGAGCAGGGAAAGGAATAACAGAGGGAGGTGTTAAGGCAGAAAAAATACGTATTTTGCAGATCTTAGTTCCTTTATGAAACACAGGAGGCTTGTGCTGAGAGACTGCTGATTATTTCAGGCTGCTGTTCAGAGGAACATAAGAGATTTCATGTAGATTGTTCCACAAGGAACATACAGCCTGCAACCCTCCCATGCAACTGGCATCAGGTATTTTCCTTTTTGTCACTGTTAAAGAAGAGCTCTGAGCACCCACCAGGGAAAGCATAATTTTCTCACATGTGAGGTATGTCTCCCTCCTCTCCACCCATCCCCAAATGAAGTAATTGCAGAGCAAATGTCACTGACCCTATTCTTTCTCCCAATTGCTTTACACTTCTCTAGATCTAAATTTTTAATTTTAAAATGTAAGACCCTCTACATGTGGAGTGTATCACTGCTAGTCTTTCCAACTTTGAACACATAATCTTGCAAATCAGTCCCATTGAAATGCAGCAGCTGAACATCTCTAAACAGAGCAGCTAAAAAAAAAAAAAAGAGTCCAACCAGGACTCTCTTCCTACTTAGAATGAAGAGCTTAAAAGCAACTGTGTTGTTCTATCCTTTTCACCTCTTTTGTGTGACAATTCTATTACATTTTCCTTATTTTCAACAATACAATGGATATGTAATAAAGGAAAGGAAATGGTACTTCCCTAGATTCAATATATCCAAAACATATGTAATTGTTAAAGAGGAACATACATTTTTCAAGGAACAGGTCCACAGCATGAGTTGCAGGCCTAGTTCTCCTATTACTTCCTCCATAGAAGGACTTCACCTTGCCAACAAAAATCTACAGATTACAGGAACAGAGCAGAGGCAGAAAAAGCTGACTGTTGAGAGTAGCTCACTAGTACTATGAGAAACAGTCTAGTGTAAAGAAAAAGAAAATTAAGAAAAAAAAAAAGAAGCAGAGGGCAAAACAAACATAAGATGTTGTACAGGGCCAAAGAGACTGAAAATGCTTAAGAGAAGCAAGGCCTTGGCGTGGTCAACTTTCCTGCACTTCAGGCAAACTCTTACCAAAGCCAGTGGGAATGTGAATTCTCTCTGACTGAAAATTCTTCAGATTTTATAATTTAAAGAAGTAATGGTCATTTTCACCAGTAGTATAAAAGGCATGACATAGAAGCCAGTCAATTTGATGGTCTGCGATGGTGTATGCATCTAAAAGTTGTGTTCTGCTGGTGAATGGGGTGACCTGCATTCAAGGGACACCACAAGAGGCTTATTCCATTTCCTCACACTCTGCCAGGGCCTCAGTTTTCCATTACCTACAGCACAGGTTGCAGTCTGCCATTGTCTGCCCAGCTGCCACGGTACCTGGTGACTGCTCCAGGGCTTTGCCTGGCTTGCCCTCTGCAGAACTGCTCTGGCAGTGCCTGAATGTGTGGCACTAAGGACAGAGGTACCCAGCTCCAGGGAAGCAGTGATTTGAGGGCAGCAGAAAGTCCGCCTGGGAGTTAGTGGACTTTTTAGAAGGTGCCTTTCCACACTTTTGGCAGGGAGGTTATTTGAGGCGTTTGAATTCACAGTCATCTTCTCAAAGTGCTTAAAGAACTTACTGAAAAAGTAAACTTGGGTGTTAGATAGCTTTTAGGATTCCCATTGTGATATACTCATAACTTTAAATGAAGTTCATGGTCATTGTTATTATCTCATGAATGTGAAATCTGTTTGCAATATCAATACAGTACACTGAAATGAAAGCCCAGACCCAATAATATATTTTTGGCTCCTGACATCCCATCTTCATGTGTCTGCACATCGCATTTTAAGCGGAGAATAAAATAAAAAGACCTGTGATACCAAGGCTCTGAGCTCAGTGGCACCAGCACCCTCCACCCGTGAGTAAACTCTGAGGCCCTTTTTCCTCTTGTCCTGGGCTGCAGTGCAAAATGTAACCAGAGCTGTGTTATTCCATCACCATCTGTTGGAACTGGGGTGGGGGTGGTGCAATCTTCTGTCAATAGCCCAGCTGATAAGAAAACAGCAAGAGCAGTTTCTTTATCTCTTCCACCACCCATCCTCCCTCCAGGGAGAGATCTTCTGCTCATGGGCCACTGAATCCCACTGATAAAATTCCATCATCCCATTGGGAAATGCTCCATCCAGAGAGAGGAACCAAGCATTCCTACCTGGATAAAAACCTGAGATTTGGGACACCAAGGCAGCCTTTTCCACTGGACTCCCAGAGGAAGACCAGGCCCATCCATCACCACTGGACCTTCAGCAGAGGCTGCACCTTTCTCCAGGATCACTGCTCCAACAGAGCCACATCTGCCACTGCAGGAGGGCTGCAGCCACCATTGAATGGGACTGTCACCAACACCCTGACCCACAGGGTGTCAGGCTGGATTCTGACTCTGTCAGTGATTTTCTTTTTCCTTTGTATTATTGCATGCATTTTGTTTTCCTTTTCTTTTTTCCTTTTCCTAATAAATTGTATTTCTGACTTGTAGTCTTTCACTGGTTTTGCTTTCAAACCAGAACACTCCCATCTCTTTGCAGCATCAAGGAGTTGAAAGTAACATTTTTGTCAGACACCCAGTGTCCACTTTATGTGGAGCACTCAAGTTCTGGGGGCTGTCAGCCAACAGCAACAGCCCTGCAGAGAGCAGGGACCTAGCTCTGCTCTGAAGGCATCATCTCCTGTTTATTGCTGAACTGGGAGTTTAGCAAGAGTTGGAAGCCAAGAGAGAGCAGCACCTCTCAAGGCAGGCTGTTCTGTGCTTGTGGGAACTGTGGTACTGCATACACAGAATCAGGGAATAGTTTGGGTTGAAAGGAACCTTAAAGATCATCTTGCTCCTGTTGCCTAGAATTGGAAGAAACTTTCCAAACAATATTAGAGGCGATAACAAAGGACAGTTCTTTAATGAAAGCTTTCAGGTGCACAAAATATAGATATGCATACTCATACTATCAGATTATCAATATTTTTATAAGTTTAATTAATTAGCAAGTTTAATTATATCAACATTTTTATAAGTTTAATTAATCTAGCGAGTACATCCAATAGGAGAATGGTTGTCCTAGTGACCCACCCTTGGGCCTGCCCCTTGAAGTTTCTCCAGGGGTTCTTTGCCCTATTTCTTGTTATGTCTCCCAAGTACTTGTACAAAATAAGATGTCCCTATTAGAAATTCTTTTCTTGAAAGTAAGACTAAATAGAATTTCAAGAGTGTGATGTAATGTGTGAGAAAGGGTCAGCCACTGTCCTAAAATGTGAGAAAGGGTAAGAAAGTGCTAGAAGTGATAAAACTATACATTATAAATCTACAAAACTGCAAATATACTCCAACTCCCTGCCATGAGCAGGGACACCTACTTTTCACAGGTTACTCCAAGTCCCACAATCTCCACATTACACATACACAGTTTAAAAGCTCTCACTCGAGAGACTGAGTTGCATTCCTACCTCTGAATAGCCATGATCTAAGGAACAACAATGCCTGTTACAGCCCATCTTTTAATTTGTATCTTAAGTTCCTGGAATAAGCAGGGAGAAAGGGAATAATTAAGCAATTTTTTTTTAAACACCACAAACATCACATTTCCTGTATGCTTCAGCAATTTCACTGTAGGAGACAAATCAATACTCTTCTCTGTGGAGTTAAAGATTCTCATTTGGTAAGGAAAAATAGGGAATTTACCTTAAGGAAAACAGTACATAATTCTTTAGAAGGAAAAAAAAAAAACAACAAAAAAAAACTTCTTGTCTAGTTTCTGTTTTGTTAATAAATCTAAGCATATTTAGAGGGAAGAACTTTTCTGTGTAGACCAGATTTTCATAAACAAACTTGCTCTTTCCAGCACATTGAAGGAAAATCAGGAAAAAAATGCTGAGAACAAGAAGAAGCCTAAAGGAGAAAAACATTCTGGAAATGGTCTGTATCTCTCAACACTCAGCTACCTGAGCAGCCATGGAGGAATAGTTCAGGACAACAGAATAAAACAATAACCGAAGAACACGTCCTCACTCTATGCATGCAATTCAGTTTTGGCAGTGTTTTGGGAGGGTTTTTTTTGGAGGTGGTAGTGCAGGTACCAGTCCACCCAATCTCTTGTCCCATTCATGCCCCTACCATATTGCAAATACACTTGCTGTGACAAACACAAATTCTAAGCCCCCATCTTACCATGCCACCCATTTTAGCATAACTGGTTTTGTAGCCTAAATGGAAAAGTTTACACATATAAGTTTTGTTAACATAAATAAGCTGGAATTCCTAGTGAGCTCCCCACTGCTTCTAAAATGGTGGTTTAGTTATATTTTATATAGATCCTCCATAAGCAACAGCTTGTTATTAAAATGTCCATGCTGGTTGAGAGAACAGAAATCAAGGCAACAACAGAACAATGGTCTTTTGCTGACAGACAAACAGCCGGAAAGCAAAACACCGTGATGTGACCTCGGTAACTGGCACACCCTTTACCCTGCCTCTGGGGACTCCTCAGCAAACATGACCTGGCACTAAACCCTTGCCTCTTTGCTTTTGTAATGGATTCTCTCCTTCATGTGGGAGGCCCTTACTCTGCTTCATTTTATCAAAGCAACTTAGGACATTTCAGTGGGGTCACACCTTTCTTTCCCAGAAGAGTCACCTGACCCTACTCAGCCCAAAACATTTTACTGTTGATCAATTCTCACAACACATTTACAGCATATCTAGGGCAGGGAATGTAGAAGGACACATACTCCCTTTCCTCCTACAGATGAAAACTGAGGCAGCTGCCATAACTGCTCAATCACACAACAATGTATAAATAGCAGCATGACAATGAAAAGCTCAAGTAGTCAACTCCTGGCCTTAAATTTTTTTCTGACTGCATTACTAATTGTCTCTTTTTAAAAAGTCTTACAAAATTACAACAAAAAAAGCATTTCTAAACATTCTTGACCCATTTGGTAAAGCTGTTGCTTTATGTTGCTTGCATTACTGGAAACAGAATGACAGCTGAAAATCTTGCTGTTCATTGGTGTCAGGTAGTTCCACCAAAAAACAGGTTCCTTTCACAAAACTTCAGTGGAATGATAGCTCTTATCATGGAAAGAAAATTTCACAGGGCAGAAGAATAATGGTGAAATGCTGTGTGAGTGGCAGAATGAAATCCAGTCCCACAGGCAGTCAGGAAGCCAGCACCGGTGGGTGGTTATCAAGACAGTTTCATCAGACAGTCGAAGACCATGCAAAGCTTTATAAATCAGCATGAAGAGTTTACAACTGACACACCACTGAACACAGAACACTAAAGACTTCTCCTGTTCTGAAAAGCTGATTTTTTGGCAGCAGCCTTCCTGCAGCTTTTAGATTTTCCTTGTAAGAGTTAAAGGGTGGAGGCAGATAGAATCAAATAACCCAGTCTCAGACTCAAGAAAGCATGAATTGAAATCTATCTCCATGACAGAGAAATTGTCTATCACTGATAATATTCCTCAGATAATAAAAGTCAGAATGTGAAACAGCCCAAGTACTTCAGGGGAACCAAAACAATAAATCAGGGTGCTAGACAAGTGTGACATCCTCTGCTACCTGACAGACAATTCTGTCTACCTGAGGCTGCTCTACCCTGACAGGATCCTACACCCTGGTGAGAAACCAAGCAGGGAGATGTGGCCACAGGTGCAGGTAGCCCAGGAGGCCCTGGGGTTCTGACACCCACAGCAGTAGGACAGAAGCTGAAAGGAGCACCCCTCAAATCAATTTCACATGGAGCAAAACGACACCTGCAAATGACAGCCAAAAGACTTAAGTCTTACAAGGAGATGAGCATGGTGTCTTCCTGCAAGCTCAAAACGTGATCCTAGTGACAGCTGCAACAATTCAATTGTCAGCCTCTTAAGTCTGGAAAGGAAAAAAATTGACTAGGGCACCCAAACAGCATTTACAATTACATATTTCACTAGTCTAAGTCTAAAATTACTGAGTAGTAATTAAAACTGGAAAAATCTAAAGCAGCTGATCGAGGGGAAAGCATGCAGGAACAGCCATTCTCTACAAGAAATGACCTGAACATTAATCACTGCACCACCAAACAACATCATAGCCACTGAAGAGGAAAACCTCTTCTCTGCCATTTACTACCAAGTGGAGAAAACACAAAGGCACAAACAAGAAATCCACACAGACTAGGGGTACAAGAGCTAGAGATGGGCTCAAACACCTTGTGTATATATCACAAGCTGACAACTACCCCGAGTAAGAATGGGGCTGGACTCCACTTTCCAATAGAAACACAATGAAGGAAAAGGAACAACTATCCAGATAACACTCATATATCCATTTTAGCAATACAGGCAAAACCTTCTATTAATAAATCCCCAAGGAGAAATTCACACACTATTTTTTTTCACCTAAAATTCAAAAACTATTCCTCTTCAAGCAATAAAGCAGGTTTTGCACACCCTCTGAAATATTTTCCTAGGGGGTAAAATTTAGAGAAAGATATATTGAAGAGAGATATGAGACAGTTCTCATTGTAATAAACTGATTCTTGGAAAGTCTGACCCATCAGAGAAGATAATTAGTAGCCAGGCTAGTAATTCTCCTCAGCCACGCAAGTACAGCTGTTAAATCTTTCTGCAAAATAAGGATAAAACACTGAGATAAAGGATAACTGCAGTGTGAATTTTCGAAGTGATGTTCCAACAGCTCAACATTTTCTTCTGAAGTTTGACATGTCCTTCTACAACCAGCTGGTGATGTAATGCAAATTTAAGATGTCATCTACATGCAAAGAAATCCAAATGAAGAATATAACAATTATGGGGGAAAGTCCATAAGATAGAATATGTGTAAAATGTTTTGAAAGCACAAATATAAGCTCCCCCATATAGGAAATCCTTAGTACAGTTTGGAAGTGAAACATCACAGATATTAATCTTAATGTGCTAATGACATGACACCAAGGAACAGAGACATTACAGTAGCAAATCTAGGATAGGATCACGAGAAATCCAAAAGAAAATCTGAAAAGGGACTGAGAGGGCAATAAATGGCCAAAATTAAGATAATTACAGTGAACTGAGCACCAAATGGATCAATTTAAAGTATAGAGAGATGTAACAGAAGCATCATACTTAAGCAGCAGAGATTTATGAGCAGACATCAGTGGGAGTATGTTCTGGGTCTTATAAACCACCTTTTCACCATTTCAAAAGCACTGTGGATTTCACAGTAACCTGAAATCTCCTCAGGGCTGGAGTGAGCTTATGCTGATTTACATCTCTGAGGATAACAGTGTACAATGCTGATGAAGCCAGAGCAGTTTCTCCCAGCCAAGGCCACACTCCCGTGACTTTGAAGGGGCTCTGGTAAGCCTAGGCCACTTGAGGGCTTCTTCCCCTCTCCATTCTCCCCACTTCTGGACCCTGGGACTTCCCTGGACACTACGGCTCATTGTCCAACAGAAGGACGTAGACTGGAAAAAGAAAGTCAGCAGGCTCCCCTTTTCACACTCAAACTCATCTCCACCCACCCTGCCTGGGTGGGTCAACATCACGGTCCCAGTTTGGTTCAGTGAAATTAACACAGGCTTTTGGCAAGAAAAATAATTACCATTAGCCTTAAAAAAACAACTTATAAAGCACATCAACAAAGGCATCAGTAACACAATAACATTAATGACTGCATGATGGAACAATTAATTTAGTTGGTACTTTAGACCTTGGCGCATAGTTAAACCTCAGTGACAATAATCTAAATACATTCCACACAGCGATTTTGTGGTTCGTTTTTATTTTAAGTCCTTTTAGAGCTACATGCCCTTTCTAGTACTGCTTTGCTAGCTAAGAGCATCTTGTCTGAATTGCTGGATCGAATCTAGAAAAAATGCATAACAACCCAAAGCTATCACCATCTGGTGAATGTTCAACATCCTACATGGACACCAGCCCATGTTCAGCACTGGGTGAACAGGTGCCCACATAACAGCAGCCATCACAGTTGCCACTGGTTTGTAATCCCATTTCCAGACTTGACATTCAGGCAGAATACTAAAAGCCTGTACCCTTCAGCTGATCCTTCCCGGCTTGCTAGGGAGGAACCCTCTCTCACCTGCTCCTCTGCCTCAGATTGTTGAGTGGCTGGTGGTGAATTCTGTGCTGGATTTCATTCAGTAATACCTCCACTCGTGAGCATTTGAAAAGAACAAGCACACAGCATTAATAAAAAGACATGCCCTTGGAAATCCAGTGTTGTGCAAATGCACAGGGACTAAGACTGCTCTTTTTGCCGTTCAGGCTCCAGAAACACTAGTACTCCCCACAAAATGTGACTCCTTCACTTAAGCAGTAGTGGAGCCAGTTATTATTCACGCCCAATAGAAAAAAAATATTTGTTACCTCTAACATTAGGGAGAACAAAAATTATAAGACTCCTCCTCTAGGTTCAGTGAGTATCTAAGAAAAATATAAATTTTTATTGAAAATGGCCCACCTGGCCATAAAATCTTACTAAAAGATTCCTTCAGGAACCTAAAAAACATATACATTTGATTAGCAACAGATGTCAAATCAGTTTAAAAAAAAATTACGAAAAAGAAAGATACATAGAATAAGGCAGGCTGTGGATTTCACATGTCTCTAAGTTCACAGACAGGTAGTCAAGTTTACAAGTAGAACAAATTAGCAGGACTTGGATGAACCAGAGTAAGTGTGCATTGCTAGATCGTAGCAAATTAGGTAAAGGCTCATTAACTTTCCCATAGAACTACAAACTAACACTTGTTACCTGGTATTTCCTACACACACAGTCATTTAAGCCTTCAGCTGTGGCTGAAAGCCCCTCAGGCACATGACCCCTAAGATCAGTGCTAATAACTAACCCCATGTTCAGGCAAAAGCATCCTCCATGTGGAAAATCCCTTCTGTTCAGCGTGGCAGGGGAGCACAGGCTGCCTGCACAGCTCCGTGCCAGCCAAGTTCTTACACTTGAGTCCCTCCGTTCCACCCGACAGAGCCCTCTGAACCTTTGACAGCCAGGCTGGTTGGAGCAGTTTTGAACAGACTGGGTGGGAGGATATGTTTGTGTCGATTTGGCACTGCCTGGGTTTTTGGTAGCAGGGGAAGGCCACAGAGGTGGCTTCTGTGAGAAGCTGCTAGAAGCTTCCACCATGTCCGACAGAGCCAGTCTCTGATCCTGCAGGCATCTTTGAATTGCTGGAACTTGCTGGCAGTGGCACCTACGGGCAGCAGTTTTTCCCAGTCAGGGAAGAGGAGGAAGTGAGGACACGAGAGGGAAAACAACCTGGCAGCACCAAGGTCAGTGGGGAAGAAAGAGGGAGAGGAGGTGCTCCAAGCGTTGGAGCAGAAATTCCTCTGTGAGCCGTAGTGAGGACCTTGGTAAAACAAACTGTCCCCTTGTAATGCATGAAATCCGTGGGGGATGCAGAGATCCACTCGCAGCCCATGGGAAAAGAAAGCTGTGATGTGGTGGGAGACTCGAATGGAGAGAGAGGGCCCTGCTGCCAGAGACAGAGAAACAGGGCCCGTGCTTCACCCCAGAGCAGCCTGTCCTGGGAGGACTGCACCCCGTGGATGGGTGACCCACACCACAACAGTTTTGAGGAGACTGCCCATAGGAGGGACCCCATGGCAGAGCAAAGACTCTTCTCTCTGTGGAAAGATCTCAAGTGACAAACTGATCAAAATGCCATGCCCTGTCTCCCTGCTCTGTCAGTGGGAAAGAGAGAGGAGCTGCAGAGGAAAAAAAGTGTTTTAAAGGCTTATTTTACTTTTCATTATCCTTCCCTGACTCTGTTAATAATAAATTTATTTTTTACCTTTAAATTTGAACCTGTTTTGCCTTTAGAGTGCTTTTCTCCCAATCCTTATCTCAATTCATGAACTCTTCATTAATTTTTTCCCTCCCTCTCCTCTGTCAAAGCTAGCAGAAGAGAGTGAGAGAATGATTTTTGTGGGTGCTTGGCGTTTTGCCAGTATCAAACCACGACAATGTTGTCCAACAATTTCACAGAGGTAACTGTCCAGTTTCTAGCTGGTTTAGTTTGTTTCCTTAATAGCTTGCAGAGAACAAGAGCAAGAAAGAAACTGCACTTGAAAACCTCTGTGTTGAGAATTTTATAGCCAGCAAAGTGACCTACGTGTCTTCTATGGGCTTACACTGTTAACCTACTTGTCCATTAGGAATTTAGGAACATCCCTAGCAAGCTGCCAAAGAGCCTCCTCAAAGCAAAGGATGGGCATCCCAAACTCCTGCTCCTTTTGGCAAGTG